>QVRM01000496.1:0-75000 GCA_003439945.1 Dermanyssus gallinae
GCAGCAACTACCATAATCAAGACAATGGCCAAGACACTCCAATACGCACATCTGGAGTGTAGGTGATCATCAGCGGTCTTGCTTGACAGCAACCCGAAGCGCTGTTGCTTCTTCGCTCGTGAGGTGTGGTCCCCGCCGTCGTTGTGGAAATCACCCATTCTAAGATAACACAGCCGGCAAATGTACGACGTAATTACTGGGCATCGCTTATATTTATGCAGCGTCACTACATATATATATATATATATATGTATATATATATATATATGTATATATAATATATATATATATATAGTATAATATATATATATTATATCTATATATCTATATATGTATATATATATATATATATGTATATATTTATATATATATAATATATAATAATATCTATATATATATCCTGTATACAAGAACGGAGTCAAACGTCAATATCATTCGCTTTATTTTAGTTCAACTGAACTGGCACAGAGCGCACACCAATGCGTGCTTTGATTTATTTCATACAGTGTGCCCACTTGTTCGACCTTGATGTATGCTTTATTCAGCGTGTTCATTTAGTTCGTTGGTGCAGTCAATAAGTGTCAGCGCAATTAGAAACGGGTTCAAGCGTTTATTTCATTCCTTCATGCGTAGAGTAACAGCTGTTGCCACCTTACTCGAAAAACAACCCTGAAAGAAGAACAGCACCGTTAGCCGCGCTGTGCATCACGCACTATATATAATATATTAAGTGCGCGTTTATAGATGATGATATATAATGAAATACGTGGGCTGCAAAAGTAGATGTCGATATCTTACTCCACGCCACTCAGTGCTTCTCATTGCTGCTGTGCTATAAACACTATGTCCACCTCACTAATTTGGTTTGCCAGTTTTGCAAATAAACGTCAAAGACGCACGTTTTCTCAGATTCCATCAATTTTGCAGTGTCCATCAGCAGCGGGCCACACCCAACACGTGAACAGCCCTATTCCTGCATGTATTCGATATATATCCAGATACCACCACATTATAATAAAATTTTACCAGCAAATAAATGTGTGTCCACTATTAAGCCCCTTTTATTTATTTATAGCAAGTAACTACTTGCCATGGGATCGCAGCAAATTTACCTCTGCATACAATTTGGAATCGTCCGACTAAATATGGCATAAAATAAGTATAATAGGTTGTATCTTGTAAACGTGCTGTATAATTAATGGTAACATACTTTGTATAGATACAGACTTGAAAATCCGTTCGAAACCCCAGAAAGATGCTGGCAGAGTTTTTTTGCCTTAAAGTGTCAATCTTGTTAAAATGTCCTAAACTAATGGTTAATTTCTAAATAAGTTTAGTGCTATTCTATATCAGTAACGCTTCGCACTAAAATCATGACCGCGGTGGCCTTACTTAAATGTCTGCTGAATGACAGCCGGGCCGGTATTATTACGTGTCTTTGCAAGAACTACTAAGTCGTCGGCTTAAATACGTATATCGCTTTTACATTTCAGAGGACGTCCGTAAAGCCAGTTATGAAGGAGAACTAAGAAAACACAACCATGAAGAAGCTACAGTATGAAAGAGAACGGACTTACAGGGTCAACCTGAACGACTCCAGTTTTCCGTGCTACTGGTCTGTAATCTACACAATGAGCCCCGTCCTTCATTTGCAGCATGCCACGTATCAATCATGCATATTGAAAAATAGTTCGAAGGTTATCATTTAAGGCAGTCTTGTCCCTTTTAAGGCAGTCGAATAGGATTTTAAATTTTATAAAAGCGGCATATGTCATCGCTTTTTGACCTTGGCGGTTCTTTGCGTAGTGTAAAAGAAAGGCAATAGCGCTGGACGTAGATCGTCCTTCTACTTCTGACTCCATGGTGTTCGCATGGTGAGTCAGGGCCTACGGTGCATAAGCGTTCTACAACACGTGAAGCTAAAATTTTATAAATAAACGACGCTAATTAGTGTAAGTTCAAGATAGTTGATTGGGCTTTACACTTATTTCTGTAAATTGGCTACAGGAAGCTTTTTTCCGTTCTTCCGATAGTTTACCGCTGCGTAGACATGCGTTGTACCAATTGGTTAACGGCGGGCACAGAAAAGGTATATTTGTGTGCTAATATGTTCATGATCGTAGCATTGCACGCGTGTTACGTTTAGAACGATGCCATATGCTTGGCTCTTCTCTTGATTAAACTTTCTAAAATTCCGCAGCATATTAGCGAGGCGTTGTAGTCCCTCCGCGCTAAGATCCGTGTGACTACATGTGGTGTGCTTCATAGCTTTGCGTTTTTCATTAAAACCATTGTTTATGCATAGTGGATTTGCGTGTCGATTTCCAGAGGCATGAAATCTATATTGTCCACCAAGTAGCTTTTTCAGTCAGACTGGAATTGTCACCTGAATGAGTTGAAATGCTTGTTGTAGTATCTGAGGGTTAAAGAAGCTGATTATTGATTGCGGTCAAATGGCTAATCAAGGTCCAATAACCAGCGCAACGTAATGATACACTGGTAACGAGAAGGCTATAACCTAATTTGTTCATACAGGGAAAACAAGAATGCAAACAGGCAAGGCTCAAACTCAGCTCTAATTTATTTATTGTATTAACACTCGGGCTGGGTAAATGTGTTTATGTTACATATGTTTTTTTTCGAGACAACCACAATCTAACGTTTTGCTAGTTCTGCTATGGACCAAGTCGCCGGACATACCGTGGGATCGATTACATTTGCTTCAGCACTGTCCGCATCGACATTCATCCTGTGGTTCATGAAAACCCTCCACGTGGCACGTGAAAGTTTCATCAATCTGAGATCGCTTGCAGCCTACAGGTCAATCACCAAAATCGGGCTCGCATGTCGGTAAAATGGTAAATATGTAAGAATGAAAAAGAGGTGCCATTACATTACTATCGGTACATGGAGTCCATCAGCTGACTACTGTATGTAAACAAGTGAAATTAGAAGACATTTTCTTGAAGTAATTTATTTTCTTCTTTTCAGTGGATAACCCAGGGCAGTCCACTCGTATATACGTGAGTAGCCGTGTGTACAATACATCCTCACAATATCTACAAGCGCAAACTGTTAATTGATGTAAGCTCTCATAAGAGCAGGATTCACTTCTTTATACAAAATACAGGACTGCTATAACAAGGAAAGTGGAACGAATTTATGTTGGCAGTATAGAAAGACTGTGCAAACTGCTCAGATTTATATATAAAACGTATATTTGAAATATGAAGACACGAGTTTTCTGCCGCCACTTTTGTCGCATAGATTAATAGATTTACTTTTGGTGACTTTGTCTAGCTTCACATATAGCGTCACAAAAGATCATCAAGTTTTATAGACGTAATGTTTTGCAATACTATAGTGTTCCTGACAACAAAGTAAGAGAACTTTAGAAAACTTAGAAATAAAAAAAAACAAATATATATATATATATATATATATATATATATATATATATATATATATATACAGGGTATTACAGGAATATTTGATCAACGATATATGGAATTGTAGAGCTCGTTAAGGCAAATCTTTTTTTCAATGGAACATGGTCTCTAAGAGGCCCTGTTTCGGAATGAGAGTTAAATTACTACAATTTGTGACATTGGTGTTTTGCCCGACATAGGAGCATAGAATGTGCTGTTGCGAGACAACCAGGTTTCCTAGACAGAAGCTAAACACACCGCCGTGTTCGTGAGAAAATTCTGCTTCTTTCAAAGAACTCATACGGCCGGTCAGAAGATGCTACATGGTCGCTTAGAAGAGAATTCGCCAAAATGACTGTGTGGCGACGTTCACTATCGCCGACGTGTCGCGCGACAGCCGCAGTGCGTCATTTTACATGCACTTAATCTGGACATCCCACCAAAAAATCGTAATTACTCCGCCACCACAGCTCGCATTGCCATACGTTTAGTACCAAAATGATCGTCATGAAATGCGCATTTGCCTGAATATGTTAGTTTAGAGCGCTGTAAGTGGTCGTAAGGTAATGGTTTTGAGGTATTGGGCGTGAAGGTTAATAAAATAACTTCATTTTGGCGAATTCTCTTCTAAGCGACCATGTAGCATCTTCTGACCGGCCTTATGAGTTCTTCGAAAGAAGCAGAATTCTATTCAGAAGCTAAACACACCGCACGAACACGGCGGTGTGTTTAGCTTCTGTCAGGAAACCTGGTTGTCTCGCAACAGCACATTCTATGCTCCTATGTCGGGCAAAAACACCAATGTCACAAATTGTAGTAATTTAACTCTCATTCCGAAACAGGGCCTCTTAGAGACCATGTTCCATTGGAAAAAATATTTGCCTTAACGAGCTCTACAGTTCCATATATCGTGATCAAATATCCTGTAATACCCATATATATACATGTATATACATATATAGATAATATATTATATATAATATATATATGTATATATATATATATATATATATATATATGTATATATATATATATAGCCTTTTGTTGTCATATATGATAAGGTATAATTGCTGTTAATTCTCTCCTGAAAGTAAAACCATTATTTACATTTCTACGTAATTTCCACAATGTGTATACATTGCTTGTGAGGTATCTGAGTTTTATCACCCGTGAGGAGTCTCAAGAACAGGGAAGACCGACCGTCGTTTGCTGAATTTGACGCACTGCTTGAAATGTTCTTGTTGAAAGCTCTTCTAGACACTTGTGAACTTGATCCTTGTTGAACGTTATACAAAAGAACAATACGCATCCTGATATTTGGCTGTTATGCCACCGACATGCTCTCCATTCTCTCACACCGTTGTCTGAGGGAGAATCGACTCGAATCAACCCAAACATCAACAAAGATGACGCAATCCGCCAGTTGATTTAATTCTAAACTGTTAACTTTGCGGAAAAATGCTAAAGTGTCCCACATCACTACGTATAGGCGAATATGGTGATCTGTGTACAACTTCGTGTGGCCGCTTTCCCGTGTAACGTATCGGTGTGCTTTTGAAAAAGATTCGAGCGATTATCAAACATTTTTCTTTCAAAGGATGACCAAGTGAAAACTGATTTAGACAAGGTTTGCGGTGACTCTCCGCCATGTTTGGCACTGTTTTCAATGGAATTAATGATCTTTTTAAGCGCCCTAAAAGACGCTCAAAAAAGACTACTGCTAAAGAAAGCATGGAAAAGGTGCGAAAAATCGTTGCCGCAGATGGATGTGGTAATATTGGGGATATAGCGGAGGCCTTGGAAATTAGAGTAGGTAGTGTGCAGTCTATCCTGCATGATAATCTGAAGATGAAAATGCTCAGAGCAATTTAGGTGTCGCGTCTTGCTCTTTCGGGCAAGAGTAGATGCCGCGTTTGCTTAATCAAGGGCAAAAACGTGCGCGTTTTCGCTTCTCGGTAAAATCTGACCAGGATGACGATAAGTCCGTTGGTTTTTTTACGCAGACTCGTGACCGTTCGTCAATGGAAGTAGGGTTCATCACTACACTCCCGGGACCCCAGAAATATCACGCCAAAACTGTGCACCCGGTGAAAGACTTCCGAAGAGAGCTAATGCGGATAACTGAATCGGCCGGAAAGGTAATGGTTACGGTTTTTGAGACCAACGTAGAATAATTCTGATCAACTACCTTGAGAGCAGTAATACGATCATAGCAGAATGTTAGACAGAACTTGATGAAATGTCCAGTACGGTTTTCGGAAAGCCAGATACACCACTGGAGCCCTTGGTGGGGTCTTGGAAAGAGCAGGAATTTACTAAGAACTGAGCTCACTGAGAAACGGTGTGCAAACGAAAAAATGTCAAATCTAACAACGCAATAACACAGACAGGGGGAAATCCCGGAGCACTGCAGACAAAGCTGCACTAGCCAGCCTTCAAAGATTAAAAGTTATAGAAGCGGCGACAAACCCAGCACACTACGGGAACACTGCAGCACCGTATCACATTTTTTGACACCCTTAATAGTTAATTGCCTCGCCTGTACGAGAAGCATTAAGAAGTTCTACTGCCAGATCAACACGGTTTGCAAACTAGTTAATCGTCGGAACAAGAAGTCTCTCAGGATATCTGACTCATTGACACTCTACATCAGCAAACTACCCATGCAGCATTTCTTGATTTTGCTAAATCTGCTCTTAACTGTGTGTCGCGTAAGAATAACCTTTTTGTGATATGCAAAAATGAAACAGAATACATGTACTTAACCGTTTACAACCACTCTATCTGGTGCCACTCTAACTTTACAAAATTGAGAGTCATAGTGGCACCTGCTGTCATGTACAAATAATGTAGAAACGTATGTATCGTATAAATAACGTACATTATTACGCTTCTTCAGATTTTAATTTTAAAACGTTCTTAAACATAAGTCCCAATGATAATATATCGCCTAAGACGCATTGAAACCTAGATACGATTACGAAAATGTATTTAGTTCTTCTACCTTGACCTGGCATGTAATATTTTATCAACGCTCGTGCTGCACAAGTGCCGAGAAAACATTAGTCAAGACCTGGTGATGCGAAACAATGTCTTTGACAACACTGTGGTTAGTTCATACCAAGTCCACAAAGATAAGGAAAACTTAAACTTTACGACAAAGAATCACACAGACGCTTCTAAAAGTAATAGAGGAATATAAGATCTGCAACCAAATAGACCCGCATCCGACCGAGCCACTTCATATCAATATAAACAAAATGAGTGCTATCAATATATATATATATATATATATATACATATGTATATCTCGATTTGTAAACGTCAAAAGTTAGAAAAGCAACTAAACAGAGAAAAACTGAAAATACCAGAAATCAAACTCAAAATGAAATAGAATACGTATTTGTACATTTGTAAATATATATATATATATACCTTGATACATGTAAAATGTATACCTTGATACACATAAATATATATTTATATATATCATGTGTTGGGAGCGGTTGGGGTGCTAACAATAATGGGTTCAATGCAGACACAGAACATAAAATAAATATACTAATAGCGTGTTTCTCGTATACTCTGATAATTACTTAATATATATTATTATCAGATACTTAATTGTCATGTTCTCACCATTAATGATTGGTATGTTAAATAATTTTATATATATATATATATATATATATATATATATATACATATATATAAAGCTCACTTCAAAGAGCATACCGGATCTAAATTCGCAAGCCGAGTTACTCAGCTTTGTTAGGCTAGACTCTTAAAAACTCACACGATACGTAAGTACAATGGTCTTTGGGTTGGGTTACGCTTTCCGCTTCCTGTCTGCGCAATAAGCGTATAGTGCGCAAAACAACTACGGACATGTATACATCCGTGTTGAACGTACACACCGAAGAACATCATATTTTAACATGCAGGCCACTGCTGAGTTTGCCGCCGGTTGTCAGGACGACAAACTCTTCTCCTGGATGCTACCTCCTGAAGCTATCCTGCGGTACGGCAGCATCGCCAATCACGGCTGCCACAATAAGAGCAGCGGCATCAGCAGCATCGGCAACAACAACAATCACTACAACAACAACGACCACAACGAGAGCAATAACAGTAGCAATATTCACAGCAACAACAACAACAACAACAATATTCACAGCAACAACAACAACAACAATCACTACAACAACAACGACCACAACGAGAGCAATAACAGTAGCAATATTCACAGCAACAACAACAACAATATTCACAGCAACAACAACAACAACAACAACAATATTCACAGCAACAACAACATCAATAACTACGACAGTTGACTGCCAGCGACAGTTATACGAGCAGAGCATGTTTTCCGTCAGGGTTGTTTGTCACCGTTGCTCGGAGCTGAGTCGAATCTCCCTGAGAGTGTTTGCGCTATTTCGCGTCGTTGAACCGCACCTAACAGCTGTACGCACAGACACTCGTAAGGATTTTGCGAGGCATCCGGGTGGCGTTATTCGTGAGTGGCTTCGTGAGTCGCAAACGGTTTGCTGCCGGCGCGCGCCGCGTCCGCGAGCATCGATATACGAGCACTGCCGACGAAACGTGTCCCATATGAGAAACAATAATGAAAAACAAATTCGAATCGCACGCACTGTACACACTGCACTCGGCTAACGGTTAGTCATGCGCGTGCCCCTCAACAACGGTACTTTTAGTGCTCGTTGATCGGTGTTCAATTTCGCGCCACCGCGGACACCGCAGCAGCAGCAGCTGCTGCTGTTGTTGTTGTCGTTGGCGCCGACTTCAGTAGTGGCAAAAGCCGCCGCTGGAGAGGTGGGTGCGCGATCTTCGGCACTTCAGCCCACCGTTGGCCAATGCCAACACACAGACAGACACATCAGACGTTCTCACCATCACAGAACCACAGCCACCAACACCACACTATTGCTACTACATACTACTACTACTACTACGACATTCTGGTGGAACTTCACACTCACCAGTCGATGCCTGTAGTAGTTGTAGCAGCCGCCTCCACTGCTGCCGCTCACCGACCGCCCGCTAACCAACCGTTAAAGAATAACGGTATCGCTCGTCGTTGGCTGTTCGGCGACTCGCCGCCGCGCATAGAAGCCTGCAAACAACGGAACCGTCGCGCGAGCTACTGTGGCGTTGCGGATTCGATATCGGGAGTTTCGGGATGTGCGACATGTGTGAGCACGACGCGACGCCACGACACTGGTAGAAATGAAGTGATGATGATCATATAGTAGTCTTCTGCGAGTGCTGGCTGGCTGATGGATTGAATATTAAAATTATACTTAACCCCCCCCATTCCGCCCGCTCCTCCCACCAAACTCCTCCCGTACAGAGGAGTCGGAGAGGGGGAGGTGACAGGGAGTGAGAGGTTTAAGCCTTAGCCATGCGCAGCTAGCTGCAAATAGTGGGGGACGCACAATCCCACTAAACGCGCGTTCCGCTCCATCTCCTCAAGCTCGCATTTGTATTATAGTATTGCCTCCAACGCTTCGCTTCATTATAGCTGTATGGCATTGCCTACAAAGTTGTACGTGCCGTTAGCGATGTTCGCGGTCTTCACATAGGCTTCACCAGGCAGACAAGCGGAGGGCCCGATGGCCGGCCAAACTACAACATCACAGGCCAAACAACGGTTGTGACCGTTGTATTATGGTGAAACGACGCGCCTGTGCTGTTCGTTGAACTCAAGTTAGCACTTTCAATTTTGCGACGATTATTACCATTTGGCTAGTGAGAGAGCAAATCAACAACAGAGCACGAAACGGACATCTACAATCAGTCGTGTTTCTTCGCTCTACATCTGAACGGGTGGATGAGAGAGAGCGCGCACGAGACGGGAGCCAGCTGAGCGAACCTTCTATGACTACATCTGTCAGCTGACTGTTTTGCAGCAATACACAACTCCACACTTCTCCGATCGCATAAACAACAATCACTCGAATCGTACGTACTCCATCTCTGCTTTCTGAGGGGGCGAGCAGTAACGGGCAGTGCTCGGCCTGGAGGACACACTAAAAAGTACTGCCGCGTAGCTAAACCTGAGGCACACACCAGCGCCATTTAATTAATTATCTAATTTACTATGCTATTAACCAGTGATTGATGATTAGCGGTAATTTTTAATAGCGCAAGGAAGTTAGTTGTAGCCCAAGTTTACATTACAAGATTTACATTCTGTTCTTCAAGCAGCAGAATAAATGATTAACAAGATAGGACTGCCGACAGCTGGTGGCGTTAGTGGCACAGTAACACATTTAGTATAAACATGCTGAAGAGTTTATGTCGTTAGTCGTTGTCACAAGCCATGGTAACCACTGTAGATGACAAAGAAGAATTATAACCACAATGACATCCTTTGATGTTTCACAGGGCTAATATAAAGAGAAGTATATGATTGTCGATCTTTCTCTCTCTCTCTCTGTATATATATATATATATATATATATATATATATATTTATATATTGCCTCAAGTGAATCAAACACACACAAATGCGGCTGCCGAAGATATTTTGCCAACTTCCATAGCAGTGACTAAACCTGAACACTGAACCAGGTTACACTTGAAAATCCCTCTCACCGAAATTAACGTTTCTTGCACAGTAAGTATATCAAGCCCCAACGGTTGCCCATTTTAGGACTCAATAAAATACTTGAAGTTGACCAGACAACCGTTGTAATTTAAGATTACTTCACTTGGCCACAAATAAGCCTGGATGTAAATAGGTTATTTTGCTCGCATGCTTGCCGCGGCCAAAGTTTGTTGTCGGATTTGATTGTTGTTTAATTCTTTGTGATGAGCCCTTCATAGAAAATACACATATAACAATCTAGTAGAAGGGCGCTCCCAATATCAACCCAAAAGAGACATATGTTCAAAGAGGGTTATTCTGTAATCTTGGTGGGGTATTAAATTCGTTATTAAATTTAAATGTCTGTGGACAAATCAGACTGTCCTAGAAATTTACAATTCTATTCTTCGTTATTTTCCAATTTTAAAAAAAGTACACGATTCTAACAAACCAAAACGTAAATTGGCTTACGCGTGTCTGCAACTCATTCAAAGAAGAGGAATTGCCTTTCGTTAAATCCAAGAGCTTCATGTGAGATGTCGTAGTCCCGAAGAATTGTTGATAGGTCTAGGAGCTCATTTGGAGACAGCGATATGCAAACACTCAAAATAATTCCTTTTCGTCAGCTCTACGCCGAATCCGTGCTTATTTTCTTCCTTCTTAAAGAAACAGAAACCGGGTGTGAAATTCAAAATAGAAATATACCTACACACAGCTATTCAACGAGAAGACGGCAAAATGACAAAATTAACATAGAATACACACGAACGGAAACAGTGCGCCGAACAGCAATTCACCACTTCATAAAACTATTAAACACCTGCCTAACACACATCCGTGAACCACCAAATGAAAGCCACCGACTGTTAAAACTCGCCATACGAAAGCACATCGCAACGCTAAGTGACACTGAGATAATTTCTCTCCTCGAATAGAAACTCCTGGCGACCACCGCCGCTGCCAAGACAACGATGGTGCTGCTACCGTATGGGGATGGTCAGCGGGAGGCATGAATGAATGTGTGTGTGTGAACTAAAAGAGATACCCAAACTGCCTATGCACGTGGGCCACGTGTGCAGAAGCATGTGTACGCTTCTAAACATGCACTTTACTGACTAGATGAAGTATTGCTAAGCTCGGCTGACAAAATGAAACTAGATGTTGTTAGTTAGCACATTGCAAATTGTCATATGATTATGAAGAGCAAATGTTGCACATTTGAAAAAAAAAAACGTATCATTACGCACTAGATATATAAAATAAGTACAAAAATGTTTTCTCATTTAATTATTATTGGGGTTAGCATAATATGAGACTTTTGATAATTAAATTATGTGTCACAATTCTGGCTTCCTTAGGTATATTTAGGTATAATTAGGTAGAAACATGCGAGATACGTGTGTCTACACACAATATTTCATTCCTTTGACAATGATGCTTGGATGTATCAGTGCAAAACCGTACACGGGCATTAGCCTTACGGAAAAACAAATGAAGTTATGGTCATCGCACATGTTATTAATAAAACGCACTTATATTTAAAAAAAAAAATATTCCCCGGACCCCGGATTGCAGTTTTAGCTAAGACTACATGGGATGTAGCACTTATAGGATTCAAGACACGAGGGTTGTATAAAAGAAGACTCGAAAAGCTGATCGATCATTAGCAACTTCCGCTGAAAAAGAAGAAGTCTATTTTAACGGTTTATTAAATCCAAATATGCTGGCAATTTGCCCTCATTTGAGTAAAAGAAAAAAATGAAAATTCTGACACGCGTCGTGAAAACTGAAACACATGTCAAAAGTTTTGCGCACCTTATACAGACCGCCCAGAAGAACAAAAACTAGAAAGCGATGGAGGCAGGCGTTGTATGTTCTTTAGGGAAAGCAGAGTTTTCTCACGAACACGACAGTTAGTTTCTGTGTAGGAAGGCTGGTTGTCTCACAATCGCGCAAATTGTGCTTCTATGTCGGGCAAAGACACCAGTGTCACAATTTTTGTAACCTTACGAAGCAAGACTTCTTAGATACCACATTCCGTTTGAAAATATATTTGCTTTAAGGAGCTCTACAATTCCCCATATCGCTTTTGGAAAATTTTCCGGGCACATGTATATATA
Organism: Dermanyssus gallinae; assembly: GCA_003439945.1. Lineage (NCBI taxonomy): Eukaryota > Metazoa > Arthropoda > Arachnida > Mesostigmata > Dermanyssidae > Dermanyssus > Dermanyssus gallinae. The sequence goes on from QVRM01000496.1 coordinate 12,162, forward strand.
TATATATATATATATATATATATATATATATATATATATATATATATATATTTATATTTTACACACACTGTTGTCTTCTTAACATACTATTAATTAGCGATATTGCCACAGCCCATGAAACTGCTCGCTTAGCGTTCATCCCTAAAATTAACAATGTCACATACCCAGGCGATCTGCGACCCCTATCTATTAGCTCATACTTACAAGGAATGCTTAACAAAATTCTCTCTAGACGCCTCCAGAACACTATTAAGCTTCTCCCAATTCAGCGAGCGTTTCCCCCCTATAATGGTACCTTTGAGAATCTTGCGGTTCTGGATGGCATCCTTAACGATGCCAAGTCTGCAGGACGTGAGCTCAGACTCGCCTCAATCGACCTACGTAAGGCGTTCGACATGGTGAGTCATGACTCCGTCCTGTGGTCACTTCGGACTCGCGGATACCCGGAGGTATTCATTAATTATATCAAACGCTTGTACCTCTCATCTAAAACTCTCATAGAATTCGACAAGAATGCCGCACATTTCGGCCAACTATGGGTGTTAGGCAGGGAGATTCTCGGTCCCCCTTTTATTTAATCTAGTTCTCGACGACATTCTTTCAAAATTAGACAAAACTAATATCGGGTACCAACTTACTGATGACTTCCGGCCTTATAGGCTTAGCCTTTGCGGATGATCTCATCCTCCTAGCCTCTACGAAATCTACTCTCTAACGGCTCCTTAATATTGTAACGTTGTCGTGTTACGCTAAGTCAGCTTGGGGATGTAGACTCATCCGGACGGGTACTGCAGCCCGAGGGTTAAGTGACTGTTTGACTTGGACTGCCGATCATAGGTCGACCCTCTCCCGGTGTCGGCCGATGATCGTTTGGACGGCGGAGGACGGTGGGGTTTCGGCGCGAAAGGCTGTGGCTGTTCTCGGCTGGCTGGTTGAGACATGTCTTGTTCGGTTGAGACATGCATCATTCGGTGAACGTTGTGTACGTTGAGATTCTGTCGCGGGCGCTGTAGCCGTTGGACGTGGTCGGTTAGAACTTATTTGAATTGCTATATTGTGTACACAGTAACTTCGTTACAATATTGCGGACTCCCTTTTGAAATCCCGAGGCCTTGAAATTAATACTAATAAAAGCTTTACTCTCTCCCACCTATTTAATAGGAAGGAAGGTAAATGTGTTATCAATACCGTACCAGAATTTAACATTGGAGATCGGCAATTGCCAGCTAAAAATATGAGCGATCGATGGAGATACCTGGGAGTCGACTTTGACAGCAATGGCAGAGTTGACTCCACCAAGGATATACTCCGTAATTTACTCAACAGACTCACGATAGTTCCCCTTAAACCCCACCAAAGACTCATATTTTTGAAAGACTGTCTCATTCCCCGCCTCCTATATAAACTGGTCTCCGGTCCTAGACCATCCCTTGCCCTCCTTAGCGACCTAGATCAAGAGATCAGAAAGGTTGTTAAATCGAAATGGCTTAAGCTCGAAAACTCGAAAGTGCCGAACGCCTACCTGTACACGCAAACAGCACACGGCGGTCTGGACATCCCCTGGCTCCAAACATTTATCCCCAGACTCCGCCTCTCCCGTCTGACAGCACTACAACACTCCACGCACCCTGGGGTTCAATGAATGCTAACCACCGAGCCCTTCAAAAAGAACCTTGCGAAAACAAAACTTCTTTGCGAGCGCTTGGGAACCTGCATTGAGACCGCTACACAAGAGACCGATTACTGGTCTCAACAACTACACAACACGTTCGATAGAGCACATTTTAAAGAAGCACACGAAACGCCCTTTGTACATTACTGGATTAATGGTATGCCCTACGTATCTGGTAAGGAGTATTTACCCCTACTAAAGCTCAGGATCAACGCACTAGCAATGCGTGCCAGATTGGCCAGGGGACGCCCGGGCTACAACAAACGTTGCAGGCACGGGTGCCTGAGACGTTGGCTCATGTCGCTCAGATGTGCGATACAACACAAAAACAAACTATAAAGAGGCATGACGACGTCTGTGATCGCGTGGTGCGTCTTCTCCGCGAGAGGGGTCATGAGGTGGTTCGTGAGCGAGTATTCCGTTGACCGGGCGCACCGGGTCTAAAGCCCGACCTCGTGATAACAACACCTACCGAGGTCTGGGTTTTAGATGCCGAGGTTTGCGGCCCGGACAGGGACCTCGCAAAAGCGCGGCAGGACAAGATCACCAAATATGACGTCGAGTTCCTAAGAGCGGAGCTCCCCGACCCGCAAAAACCTCGCTGATTCGGATCCATTACTATCTCTATGAGTGGTGTATGGGACTCCGAATCTACGAGTACGCTCTTGGGGCTCGGCGTCACGAAGAGGAATCGTATAGATCTTATCGTCTTAACGTTGCAAGGAACCTTGTGGATTACCGCTCGCACCAGGTTCATAAGAGCGGGGGCTATCATCAAGCAAGAACACGGACAGCTGATTCTTAACCTCACGTGACACCTTTTTACCACAATTTGTATCACTCCTTGTCACTCGACGGCTCAGCACCTTCTTGGAGTGTGCGGCTGCATACCGGACGAACGGCACGGTTTTCGCACGGGGTGTTCAACGATCACGGCATGCAACCTATTACTAAGCGAAGTGCGCAGCGCCATTAGCCGGCCGAAACAGGCACTCTAGCGAAGTTCCGCTTAACATGCTTCGGCTAATCAAGGCTATGCTTCAGGAAAACTCAGTGAGTATCGATGACGGCGTGTCCCAGCTCCCGCCGTTTGCCTAAACGACCGGAGTCGCGCAGGGCAATAATCTGAGTCCTCTGCTGTTCTCCCTGCTGCTGAATGACTTGCCATCCCGAGCCTATAGTCGTCTGCTAGCGATGGCCGTGAGCGGTCACGTTTGGATCGAGGTCCCGAAAATTGTGCCATTTTTTGTTAAATTCAGTGCTGTGAACAATTCTGTGTATTCGGAAGGTATGTTTTATAACAGGCACTTCTGTGTAACTAAGCGAGACGAGTCGTTAGGCATTGTCTGGTGCTAAATAAGATAATGGCAGCATACAACAGCAACGGGTTTGACGATAGTGACAGCAAACATTTTCAGACAAAACTGTGCGCCCAATGTGACAAGAATATAGACAGGGCCACCAGAGGAGTAAAGTGTTCTGTCTATGACCAGTGCTACCATGATGAGTGCCTGCGAAACATAGGCTGCACGCTAAGTGGCGCGGAACTACGAAAGGCGCAGCGGGAAAATGCGAGCATGAAATGGAAATGCGGCCGTTGTCGATTTGAAAGTGATAGTACAGACACCCCGTCACCGAATACAACCGAGCCAGGAGGCAAATACCATCAGTCTTCGAATATTGACACCCCAGTATATATATGAGTTTTATTTACCATTCCTTATGGAATATCTTTTGAATCAGATGCGCTCGCTGTGTAGTATGTCATACAGCGTGCTGCTGGCTTCGTATATAGTTGTATATTATTACTATGGTATAATTATATGTATTTTAACAAATATCCTCGTCTGTCGTGCATTCATAATATTAATTGGATTATCACGATGTTTATATTACTACCTAATTACACAATAGTTTGCTTTAGCGGAGCGTCTTCCCATAGTTCCTCACAATCTGTGCCATTTCCCTAGCCTGCGTTTGGTTTCAACCGGGGCCATCAAGAAAAGGACCGACAAAATTGATTTCTTCGGTATAAATGATCAAAATATCTCGATAAGTAAAACGGAAGACAATCTAGCGGAGGACAAGCTAGATCCTCAGACCGCCAAAAGCAAAACCGGCGCACATTGTAAATAGACGGCAGCCGCGGAGGAGACTGAAACCGACACACAAGCCAAGGTGACCCTACCGATACAGCAGCATCCGAAAAACAACATCGGGGCTGCTGAAGATGACGAGACAGACACCCTTAATGAGATGAACGTAATTGAATAACGTCTCCTTCAAAAGATTAAAGACATAGAGGAGAAGTTCGCGCAGGAAATAAATGCGCTGAGAGCGGCACTGCGACAAGCAAAAACAGAAGCAGAGAATTCACGAGTAGAGGTGCGCAGAACGATGCAAATGGTCGCGAGTATACGGGTAGAAGAGCAACAGCACCAACAACGAGAAAACCTGAACGAAAATGAGCAAATAGTCAGAGATGCTGTGGTGATGGAGAAGGCACTTGTTACTGGAGACTCCTGGGTCGGGAGATATAAGGATGCACTCTTGACGAGAATCGATAAGGATCGGAGTGTCGACATTCGCTATTTCGGCGGCAGGAAGGCCGAGGACATCGCCAACGAAACAGAAAAGTGGCTTTAGGCGAATGAAGGCGCGAGAACGGTGGTATATCAAGGCGGACTGAACGATTTACTTAGCGCCACCGATGAGCACGAACAACAGCTGGCGCACATGCGTGTGAACAAAGAGGTACAGCGAGTAATAAACATTTGCGTCGAGCTAGGAGTGAACTTATCGATCTGTACAGTACCAAACATACCAAAGGTACGCGCACTCGCTGATGAACTTAACGAACTCATCCGAGATACTGTCAAGCAGCGGACAGTCCGTTGGTGAAAATAATCGAGACTGGAATGGCTGCGCAGTTTCTAGGACGACGTCCATGTGAGCTCGGTTGGAGGGGCGATCATGGCGCTCGAGGTGGCCAAAGAGCTCCGTAAGCGCATGCAGATTAAGCAGCGCCCACCAAACGCGATGTCCCCATGTGGGTGAGAAGGAATAGACAACACTAGCAAGGTCCGGCATGGCCACAACAGCAACAAGAGCCGCAACCACAGAAAGGCGACAAGTATAAGACGATCGGGGTAACCTGGCGCACGGGGCAAGCAGACGTAATTGGAGAGAGTTACAGCGCCAACAATCACGTAGAGGAGAGGCATAACAGGACCAATCCGAGAACTTTTACGGATGGTGTTAATTAATGGAATCGCCAGCAAAGGAACAAGCTTTTTCACGGCATCCGGGAAGATCACGACGGCGGAGCAAGGAAACTACAACAGGGGAGGCTGAAATCAACCGACAAAAATACTATAAGGAATACAACAGGACCAACAACTGGAATCGGGAATGCACCGAAGGAGGACAGGGGACCTATCGATATAACAACAACAGGGCAACAGAGGGAGACAGGGAAGCACAGTTACAACAATGGCATGCGGTTGAATACCGAAGACCGTACGGGAGCAATGGTTGGGGAGGGAGATGGGGGAATAGATACTGCTGGGGCCACGGGAAGTGGGGTTGGAGGGCCCAAACCAGACACACAGCAATATTAAAAGACGCGTTGAGGGGAAAGAGGAAAAGGAACAAGGTTAAACGGCCGACAAAATTTAAAGATTGGATATTTAAACATACGAGGAGGACGAAAACAAGAAAAATGGGAGATGCTATACAGAATAATGAACGAGATTAGACTGGATGTGTTAGCTGTGACTGAGACACACTTGCTTCAAGTAGAAACCCCACCGTTACATAAGGATGTAAAGTGGATAGGTGTAAACAGAAAAGTGTCACAAAACAGATTCGGAGGAGTTGGAGTACTGATAGGAAAAAGTCATCATGTAGAGGTTGTTGAGGCAAGTGAAGGAAGCGACCTAATAGCAGTGGAAATAGGGAAACGGCCAGGCTGTTTAAGAATTGTAGTTGGATACAGGCCACCTAGCAATACAGAAAACAAAAACAAGATATTCTAGGACACAATTAAGAAGCTTGTTAAAGAGAACATAAAAACCATAATTATAGGGGATTTCAATGCGCATCTGTTTTACTTTGATAAAATAACCGATGAGGCGGGTAGGGATTTAGAAAACCTGTGTAGCCAAGCAAGCTTAAAGAATATTAACTTAAGTGTGAATGCGAGGGAACGGTCACCTATACAGAGGCAAAAAAGAAGTCGACCGTCGACTATGTACTGGCCAACCAAAGAGCAGAAAACTGGATTGTAAACATGTGTATTGACGAAGATAAACAACACATTGTGGGGAGCGACCACAATTTGATAACTTTTAGCGGTTAGAATAGGCACCCGAAATTAAAGAGAAAACAGAACAAAACTACAAAAATAACAGAGAAGAGAAAGTTTGCAAAAGGGCTAGAACAGTGGAGAGAAACTGGGGTAGGACTACCGTATGAAAAAGGTATTAGAATGGCAAAGCAAATCCTAGATAACTCAGTTTGGCACCAAGCCACACGATCAACTCTTGGTGGAATAAATGTTTAAATAGAGGTTTGCAACAAAGAAGACACCTGTCCAGACAACATCGAAAGGCGGTACGCCAAAACGACATGGAGCAAGCAGATAAGCTGTGGAGGGAATACATGGAAGTAAAAATGAAACTAAGTGAGGATATAGCCAACGCCATAAGATAAGACAAACTAAAAGATTTAAAAAACATAACAAACAATAGCGCATGGAAGAGGATGACACGTTTCTGGGAATACATAAAACAGCAGGATGAAATAGCTGGAGATAACGAAAGAGGAGAGGAAAAGGAATATACACAACAAGAGATAAATGAGGCACTAAATATTATGTTTGACGCTAAAATATATGAACTACAAATCAACAAACACATGTAAGAAGAGATATTGGCTGGAGGACAGGTAAAGAAGAGATCGAACAGGTTATTAGATCAAAATACGACAAAACTGCATGTGGAGAGGATGGGGTATTGCTAAAATGGATTAAGAATATTGGCACGCCAATGTACGAATACCTGGCGGGTGAATTCAACAAGATTCTTGCTGGAGAGCAGATCCCTCAAGAATGGTTAACAGGAAAGGTCGCCTTCATACCAAAGCCCGGGGCGGAAAACACGAAATTGTCCAATCGCAGACCAATAACGATAACAAGCGTTGTGTACAGGATATTTGCTCCCATTCTTAGAGACAGGCTACAGGACGAGCTGGAAGAGATAAAACTAATAGGACCATGACAGAGTGGTTTTAGAACAGGCCGGAGAATAGAGGATAGTCTTTTCGTACTAACGGAAAGTATCTATTGGGCCAGATCTAGAAAACAGAACTTAGTTGCAACATTCCTAGATATCCGACGGGCCTATGATACGGTTGATAGAAACACTCTTTGGAACAAGATGATAGAAGGTGGATTAGGACAGGAATGGGTCAGCATGTTTAAATAAATATATGACAGGAGCTACATCTTTGCAAGAATTGGGTCGAACTCATCTGATTTCTACAGATTGAGAAAAGGACTTCGACAAGGATGTCCTTGCTCTGTGTCACTGTTTCTACTGTACATTGAGGAGGTGGCACGACATGTGTATGAATCGAATCTTGAGGTGATGATATAGTATCCCTCCGATCGTGTGTCCTGTTGTTTGCAGAGGATATGGTGATTTTAGCGGAAGGTGTTGACCAAATGCAAATAATGCTAACAGTATGCGGAGAAACGGCGAAAAATATTGGACAGAAGTTTAACAAAAAGATATGTGCAAATGTAATATTTTCCGGGGATATCAGGGAGATGCCGCTACAGATACAGGGAAAAGACATAGAATATAAAAACGCATACAAATACTTGGGGGTTATAATAGAAAACAGTCCAGATATTTTTAAAGCTGAGCATGCAATAAGAAGAGAACGAGCTGAAAATGGACAAAAGATTGTAAGAAAGCAGGCTTTGTGGAGTTGCAATAGATTCATGGTGACTAAAGAGCTTTGGAAAAGCATGTTTGTGCCAACAGTGACGTACGCTAGCGCTATTGTGAGTTTAGACGCAATGGTAAACAGATTGGACACAATACAACGTGCAGTTGGCCGACATGCAATGCAAAGTAGGTATACACGTGCAGCACAATTTATTGAAGGGGAATTTGGAGTCTCCAGCTTCTGGGCAATGGAAGCACAAGCTAAGATATCGTATGTAAGTCGTCTAAAAAACATAGCCGCAAGTGAGGAAGAACAAAACTGGGCGGCCGAACTGCTCACAGCAAAACTGAGCGGAAAAAATACAAGCAAATGGGATAGGCGGCTAAAGTTCCTTGAACGCAAATTTAAGTGCAATACGATGGATTTTGAAGAACACGAGGTGATAACAAATAAACAGATAACCAAAGATGTGAAGAAGAAAATTGACAAAACAGCCGAAGAAAGATGGAGAGAGGATATGGAGAGAAAGACATCTTTGCAATTGTACAGGCAACAAAAAAAGGAATACGGCCGAAAAGATATAATTTATTCGAACTCGCAACCGTCCGGGCTGTTCGCGGACTGTAGGGCCGGTATGCTCAACACCCGACTGCTGACGGCCAGATACTCGGAAATTGAGAGCGTTCGGTGTAGAGCGTGTGATATAGAAGAAGAATCCATCGAACATATCGTGCTTAAGTGCGACGAGCTAGGAGGAGTGAGAACAGTGTCCATAGCCGAGGCATTAGGTTTCGGTGATAAACCATTATGGCAAGAGATAAATGAAACCAAACGCAGGCTAGGGAAATGGCACAGATTGTAAGGAACCATGGGAAGACGCCCCGCTAAAACAAACTATTATGTAATTAGGTAGTAATATAACCATCGTGATAATCCAATAATATTATGAATGCACGACAGACGAGGATATTTGTTAAAAGACATATAATGATACCATAGCAATAATATACAACTATATACGAATCCAGCAGCACGCTGTATGACATACTACACAGCGAGCGCATCTGATTCAAAAGATATTCCACAAGAAATGGTAAATGAAACTCATATATATATATATATATATATATATATATATATATATATATATATATATATATATATATATATATATATATATATATATATATATATATAAAGCGCTTTTATTTACCAAATAAAGGGTGGAAGGAGGATAGCTAGGCAATGACGCTCACGAAGCCGACTTCTTATGCGATTCTCTGACTACACGCCAGGCGAACATATTGTTGATTTTTAAGTCTTGCAATACATTTTGTAAAAACATTATTTGGCTTCTGCGATAGTTTATTGATCACCTTCGAATCGCATCGAAGAAACGGTTGATATGATCCACACTTGTTTTGGATAGCACAAATGCTTTATACAGGCGAATAAACACATTTGGGTCCTTGATGATAAAGCAACGGAACAGCACGTTCACAAGTAAAGATGCTGATTTGACTAGGTTTCTCAAATGTGCAGAAAATGTAAGATCCGTTGATATTAGCACACCAAGGTTCTAACAATGTGGTGCAATGGTGCGATAGTAGTGGTGGGCAATGTTGTCCCGAGGCATTTCGGAAAGGATAGCTCCATCTTACTGTCAATGCATCAGCGGCATATGCCATCAATAGGTATTTGACACTCGACGGAGAGTAGGTATACAGTAGGTATTTGACACTCGACGGAGAGTAGGATAAAATGTCTAAAACAAATACTGTGTACAGCAGAGGAGAGACGCAGCTCCCCTGTGAGACGCCGGACGGAGCCCGTCTTGGCTTACTAAAAGCTTTCCCGCACTTAACTCGGAAGGACCGATTGTACAGAAAAGCGGCAAGCCATTTACGAGTCTGCAAATTGACCTGGAGCGTTCTCATAGCAAGACGCATAAGAAGAACCGTACACCTCCGGACCATATGTTAGGTGGCTCTGCACATACGCGTGGTACATTGCCGCGAGGCATTGGCGGGGAAAGATTTTGCGAGTGCGGTATATGGCGGCTACGCCACAGACAATTTTCCTGACATGTTTCGCATGCGCCTGAAACGTCAGATTTTCGTCAAGAACAATACCCAGGAACTTCGTTTCAACTAGCATATCAAGCGTACGATTGCATGCAAAAGCTTCAGGATTGATTGTCATTTGGCCCCTTGGAGTTTTAAATTGAACAACTCCTGTGTTTGACCAATTAATGTAGAGGCCGTTATTTCTGAGCCATAGAGATAGCCTCTCAATATCCTCACGAATCATTGCCTCAACCTGTTGGGGAGAGTCGCCCATGAATAGAGCCGTTGTGTCGTCAGCAATCAAGGTTAGTTTAGCATGATTTGGAATAGTAAAAATATCGTTAACAAAAATATTAAATAATAGCGGACCACTGATGCTCCCTTGAGCCACACCATTTGATATATTTTCTATACGGGAGAGGAATTGTCCAATTTGGACAACTTGGCGTCTTTCAATTATGAATGAGCGCACCCACCTTATAAAATTTTCATTCGCCCTATAAGTGGAGAGTTTTTTTAAAGAATGTCTAGATCTACCGTATTAAAGGCCTTTCTAAGGTCGATAAATACCGCTGCTACCGTCTTCTTTAATTTTATCTGTTTCCGTATTTCTTCGACAAAATCCATCACAGGCACAACATCGTCGACATCTTGGGTCGAAAACCGAACTGCCTACTATGCAGGACGTTATGTCCTGCGAAAAAATCTCTGAGCTGTTCATTAATGCATTTTTCAAAGACTTTCAATATGGACGCGGGAATGCTGACAGGTCTGTAGTTGTCTCGGCACAGGCGATCCCCCCTTTGAACAATGGAACCACACGGTTTAACTTTACAACATTGGGATATACTCCTGTTCTGATGGAGAGATTGATAATATATTCAAGAGGCGATGCGAGTGCCTCCGCAGCCCTTAGGTGCAAGTAAGGTGAGATAGTGCTAGAACGCACCATCTTACCTTACTTGCGTCTGATTAAACCATAACTCTTTGTTGTGTGTAAATATGCACACAATCCAACGATAAGTAATTGCAATAACACGAGATCCTACTGTGATAATGTATAAAGTCTTACTGTAACTTGTACATATGCTTCACACCAGCCATGTGGCTATATGAAGTTGTAAAACAAATGAGACCCTACAATTAAAAATAAATAAACGTCATATCATATAATATCAATACAGAAATATATACCGCCATTGATTTAAATAAGTCGGTTTGTGTTGACGTGGTGCGAGCGCTATCTCTTCCCTTTCCCCCAGCGTGTAATCTTGCTGCTGCTGCTGCTGATGTTGCCGCTGCAGTCGGCCAGCCAATGAGGTGGCTCCAAATAGCCCCATACTGTGTTGACGTGGGTTTCGGCTGTGACTGAGGCGGTGGACTTTGGCTGGTGTCATTGTATCGTTGTCGTCATAATCACTGTGACTTGCCGAGCGTCGTTGTCTGTGTGCCTGTTGGCCGTAGGAACGAGAAAACTAGGAGTCCTCGGCTCGGCTTCGGTGGACTCAAAGTTTAGACTCAGCGGTGGTGGTCGATCACATCAAACATGCGGCGACACCTGTTCTGTGTGCTTCTGGCCGGCATCGCCCTGAGTGGGGTGGTGCATGCTTCGACTTCACCGAAGGGCCCCAAAGTTACCAACACGGTAAGCGACGACACCCCCGGCGCGAACGATCACGGATCACGCCGCTCGGATGGTCACAGCACAGCACCTTCATCCATCCTATCTACACCTCGCTCGTTTCGTCTCCCGGCACAACAGCACGGCAATAACTGCCGCCAGATGCTCCCGATTTAAGCCAGTAGACAGTATTACTTGCATTTATGAGATTATGTGAATCTACGGCTGGTAGCCCAGACAAACCCCTCTGTGGGGAGAGCTTATAGAAGACACAACACAATGACATGCGTCAGCGAACAGCATGCCGCGGCGCTATGACAGTCGACACGCACGATCGAGCTTTTAGAAATGTAATATCACCTATCATGATATTCCTCTTATCTTCGATATATATCTATACATACAGTTTTTCGAGTTAGATTTTATGATAGAACAAGGAGGAAGCAGTTGTTTCCCCGTGAATATATATATATATATATATATATATATATATATATATATATTTCGAATTTTGTTACACACACTCTTAAGGAGATATGTTTAGAAGTTATGTGACTCCGTTGTAGTTGCTTGAACTCCCTGAACGTACAGCAAAGATTCGCAATATATAGCATCATTTGGAGGAAGAAAATTGTCTTTTCCTTGCCGACATGAAAGTGTGAACGTTCGGCAGTTCGATTGAGCATTTAATTAAACGTGACTATTTTATTACTGCTTCGTGAATAGGTACGTTTCCACCTGACAATCGATGGCGCCGACGTGGGTAGTGTCGACATCGGCCTATTTGGAAAGACTGTGCCAAAAACCGCGGAGAACTTCCGCCAGCTCTGTCTTGCCAAGCGAAAATCGGAGACCGATGAGCTGGTAGGTTACGAAGGCAGCATCTTCCATCGCGTCATCAAGGACTTCATGATCCAGGGCGGCGACTTCACAAAGGGCGACGGCACAGGCGGACGGTAAGCTACACGATACTATCATGCACCATACACCATCGGCGTACATTTCAAATACGGGCATACGTGGTATCCTAGTGTTTTTACAGCTAATTCCACAGCGGCCGAAAAATGAGACAACTTTGGTACTGCGAGAGCGTTCATCACATTTATCCGTATGCATAATTTATATGTTACACATATCACGAATCATTAGCTAAGCTAAGATTAACATATGCGTCGTGCGTTTCTTCAGCAACGTGCTCTTGAAACTTGAAATCATTCCTGCTTACGTACGCCTAGCTTACGAATTGTGTGAACACTGCTCATTTGTCTGTTAAGACTATAATTGAAATCGATACGATATATCTTTATATATATGAATAGCACGTTAAGAACATCTAGTTTCTGCCATTGATTATGACCCAAAGAGCGAGCCACGCAATCAACACTCCACTAGAGCAGTGCTGTAGCTTAATGATATATATATATATATATATATATGTGTGTGTGTGTGTGAGCCATTCATATAGAGCGTATGCAACACTTGATCTAGCAATAACACGTTAATCTCCGAAACATAGTTGGTCCTCAGTGAACTCGAATCCTCCAGAGGCACGCGAGATATAGAATATACTTGATTCCGTAGAAAGAAGCGCACAGATTCACTACGTTACTCTATTTATATGTATATATATATCACAAGGCAGATATGGCTACCAGCGGTGACGTTGTCGCGTACTCATCAGCTATATGTTTAAGACTTAATGAATACGACGCCCTATATCAACCACAAGCTTTTTGTACTTCTGTTAACATGTGCGTTCAACCTTCCTGCCTGATCAGATCGATCTATGGCGAGCGTTTTGCTGACGAGAACTTCAAGTTGAAGCACTACGGCGCCGGCTGGCTGTCGATGGCTAACGCGGGCAAGGACACTAATGGCTCACAGTTCTTCATCACAACGAAGAAAACGTCGTGGCTTGACGGACGACACGTCGTCTTCGGAAAGGTGATAAAGGGCATGAGCATCATCCGGAAGGTCGAGGCTAGTCCCACGTCGAGCAACGATCGACCCATTAAGGAAGTTAAGATCCGAGCCTGCGAGGAGATTCCCGTACCGGAGCCGTTCGCCGTTGCCAAGAGTGACGCTACCGAGTAACAAACAACGTGTCGTCGAACAGGCTCAATCTTGCCAGCGCTCTGTGCAAATAGGCCACTTGTTTCTGTGTTAGGTTTAATTTCTATTATCATCATCAATTTGTACCGTTTTTTAAAGAAAACTCCAATTACCGTACTACTACGTACTGCTGCTACATCTAGTGAAAGTCGTTTTTTTTTGTATGGTCGTATGAGTGTAGATCCACCAAACGAGGAATAAACACGTGTTGTTTTAACAATCGAAAGTTTTATGTATGAGTACACCCATCATCATTGTAGGCATTTATAGACAATACATTGCTTGCGATCTTTACGTGTGTGTAAGTGGTCCGCCTTCATTCCACAAGTGGGTTTTCTACAAACCTGCCCAAAGGAGTCAAGTGTGGATACTCTGAGAGATCGCTGAGTTCGAGTGTAAGCTGCCCTCAACACGTGTATACAATGGTGATAGAAATCGTGCCGACTAGGCGATCAAAGTGCGGTTGGCATGTAATAAAGTCGTAGTATGGAAAGGAGTGACTCTAAATCATCTGAGTATTTATTTGTTGCTACTACTGCGACTCGTGGCAGAGTGGGGATATAAAATGCTGATACATATTGTTTTAGCTCCGCTAAATTACTACGCATGAATGTATTAAATGATCCGACTCTTGATATATATATATATATATATATATATATATACACGTTATTTTTTGTTTTATTTAGATTTAGAGCATACAGTAGAACGTGTGAACGTCGCAAAATACGTTGACTAATGTGGACCCCTCGCGTAAAAGCTACGTATCTACGAGAATCTCTTCACGGTAGCTATCTGATGCTAAATGGAATACGTAACTTTGTCGCCCATTGGATATAGCCATTAGCATTGCTTCTGTTCATGAGCATTTAGTTATATATATATATATATATATATATATATTTCTTAGCAAAACGATCAGAGCTTTTTGCAAACTACTGCAAATAACGATCTAAGCGGTCATCCCAACGTTACGATACACGACGTAAATTGAAATCTGGCCAATTTCTGAAATTTCTTCCGCAGTAAGTTAATAATTGAACCCGCTGGTAGATAGCATTATTTTTGTTGATTTTTGGATAGAACATTCAACACGAAGCCTATAATGCCCTGCGTGGCCACTGACGCGACTGTCAAGTCCGTGCAGCCACTTTAAAAGCACGGCACTCAGTTGTTCCAACGCCAAGAGACATCTGTGATACCGATTTCCGTAATAAGCATTCTATGCAACTTGCCTGGCTCGCAATGCAGGCATGAAAGTTGCGGACACCTAACTAGAACCCGCTATACAAAATAGTACACTAGCAATCGTTTCGAGACGCATTAGCTGCGTAATAAAAATCACTGATGAACTGCACCTAAACAAGCTTCTAGTTCTGAAACCTAGAAACTTGCGAAAGTGATTTTGAAATAGAAAACACATGCGTAACAGATTCATAGCGTGTGACTACTCTCGGCCTCTAAAGTGTAACGAGTAAGACTAAGGCAAGCTGCAACGTTCTTGCACAAAGCATACAAATATATTCTTTGCTGTTGAAGTGGACATGTGCCAACTCATGTGATGAAAGTTACGTCGCCTGGAAAATGCTGTAGGCAGCGAAACTGTGTATGCACTGGCCACATTTATACGACCACGATAACCAGTGGAAAAATGAATAAACGTTCGAAGCGGCGATTTGAGATTAAAAACATGACCACGATAAACAAAGATAACGACAATAATAACATGCTTTGCGAATGAAAAATAATCGTAATGCTCGAGCATCATCATCAATTGTGTCAGAGCCTCATTGCTCAAAAATAATCTGAGGTTTGGATTATCGTAAATATCATGAAAATGCAATTATAGAAACAAAATGCAGATACATAGTCTCGTACCTCTGTTGGCCACGTCATTACGCTCCGAGAGTTTCAACGCCTGCTTAACCTTAATTTCCTGGTCCTGGAATTACCTAATAGTCGTCTCTGTCAATATCTACTAAACGTGCTAGCTGGATGATTTAGAAGGAACTGCAAAGTTCAGCGAGGCCTTATACACCCAAACCCGGCTTAATATTATACTAATTTTTTTGTATATTGAAGTTTATCTGATCATGGAAAAAACTTACCATATGTGAGCTCTTTGTGTTGTTCGAGAAGAGGAGTTAGAAGACGACTTCAAATTGAGCCTTGATTTTCTGTTCTGCGTCACGTTAGAATGAACTTTAATACATATTGCAATGTTGATAAAAATGTTTACACACGCGGGCACGTGCACACATATTATGTGAACAATAGGAGGCAGATTTATTATATGTAACTAAAAATACGGAAGTGAATACAAATTGAAAAACACGTAACCAACCAATCATGCTAAAAATTTACACAGCTAATGAGGCAGCACATTTTCTTTATGATGCGGATTACAAAGCAATACTAGCGCTAAGCTTAGGATCGCAGAAATGGCAGCAAACAAAACATTTTTATTTACCAGTATTGACGTGTATAATTATTTTATAGTATTTTATTTTATAATTCGTTTTATTTACAGGTGATATAAGGACAACTTGACTGAAGGGTAGTGTCAAGTTAATAGAGAGTTCTACTATCACCAATGCCTGCGTTAACTCGATTCAGTTTTCCGAAACACGCGAATGTGAATGGCGGACACCTGCCGTCGTTGCGTCTGAGGCTCGAAATCGTCGGCAAGCGGCTCGAGGTCATCGATAACCTCAATGGTTGAAGTTCGCACATCCGTCTCCATCGTTTCTCCGAAGTGTGACTGCGTCTGAAATAACAAGCCGTATATAACAGGAACAAGTGTAAAAGAAACGGGATGGCGCCAATATATATATATATATATATATATACATACAGGGTGTGACAAAATATTTTGGTCGATAATTGTAGAGCTCGCTAAAGCACACATTTTTGCCAGCGGAATATGGTCTCTGAGAAGTCTTGTTTCGGAGCGAGAGTGAAATTACCACAATTTGTGACACTAACATATTCAGGCAAATGATGTATTTCATGATTTTGGTACCAAACGTATGGCAATGCGAGCTGTGGTTGCGGAGTAATTACGATTTTTCGGCGGGATGTCGAGATTAAATGCATGTAAAACTGCATGTCAAAATATTAGTGTGGCGACGTTCACTACCGCCGACGTGTCGCGCGACAGCCGCAGCGCGTCGCCACGCAGTCATTTTACATGCACTTAATCTGGACATCCCGCCGAAAAATCGTAATTACTCCGCAACCACAGCTCGCATTGTCATAAGTTTGGTACCAAAATCATGAAATACATCATTTGCCTGGATATGTTAGTCTCAATTACTCCGCAATCACAGCGCGAATTGCCATACGTTTGGCACCGAAATGTGCTCACTTCAAAACAAGACTTCTCAGAGACCATGTTCCACTGGACAAAAATATTTGCGTGAACGAGTTCTACAATTCCTTATATCGATTACCAAAATGTTTTGTCACATACTGTATATATATATATATATATAACCTGTAAAAATATATGGCATAAAGGGCTCAACAACCAAGGCGTTAGTACCGAAAACGCTGTATACGGGGGGGGGGGGGGGGCATTAAAGCAGATCAAGCTTTTTCCCAAACTAGGCGCCTGGGAACAGTCACTAAACCTCAAGGGCATTTGGAGCTGACAAGCAATACAAAACTATCTGCAGTTCAACTAAAAGCAGTCACTGACCTGAAGGGCAATGTTGATTGCACGATTAACGGCCGCACCGATGCCGTGAACGTGCACGACCTGGCCACCCTTCAGCAAAACTTCCTTGGCACGCTCGAGCTGATGCTTGAAGTCGGTGCGCATGTTGACGTAGATATGATCGGGCGACCGAGGCAGTTGAGGTGGCAGCCGGCGACGCAGCTCATACTCAGACGGATCGAAGCGTGGCACCTTGTCGACCGATGGCGCCAAAGACGACATGACTGTTCGAGAAAAGCTCTCGTCGTGTTCGCAACGTTTCTCGCGTTTAGACGTCCTATCTGCTCAGAAACAATCGCGTCGAGGCGACACAGCGGGAGTTCATCCGATTGTCAGTTTTGTCCGATTTTATCCGATTGTCAGCGTCTAGACGGTGGATACACAACACACAATTTTACTTAAGGCTGTGTAACTAGTTTCAAAAACTTCTGTTGGATGGCAGAATAATAGCAATCATTTTCAGTCGACCGATATTTATTACCGATAAGATAGCCTATTTTAAGTTGGTACACACTAAGAACAAACATTTGCACACTTATTGGGCTGATTTGGTCAGTGGTATAATATGATTATGCTTGTTGATTTACCACAGCAAAAATTAGATGACCTATGTGGTCGCTAAAAGTGACAACAGCGATTGACTTAACTCAACCAGTAAATAACAGCCTAAACATGCTAACATGCGTATGCCATATATATATATATATATATATATATATATATATATATATATATATATATATATATATATATATATATATATATTAGCTACTGTAAGTAAAACAGATACATTGCTTTGGAACCTCACAACTGTAAGCTCGGAACAATATATATATATATATATATATATATATATTATGGTTTGATAATGCATACACACCAATAAATAGTCGTGGTATCAGTCGATACGCTCTGACGTGTATAGAGCGACACGCAGATCATAGCCGCTTGACTTGAATCCGACGAGTACTTCCTTGCTCGTTCTTGCTTGTCTGCGTTTGTCGGATTTGGAATGCACACAGTTGTGTCATTTGTAGCATCGATCGTTGCGCCGCATCTCGCACTCGTCAGCTGTTGTTTGCGCCGGCTGGTCGCTTCCGTCGCTCAGCTTCGAGTTCCGCGTATTATCGCCGGTGTAAATTCGAATCTCGAACAAATCGACGAACGCATAACCTAAAACACCGGCGCGTGTTGCTTGGTTGATCGGAGTGGGATACTCAACGGATCCTGGCCATTTATTCATCTTATTGCCGATAAGTTTCTGCTCACTGTTAGAATTGGTTATACGTGTGGTGGTGGTGGTGGTGGCGTGCTCTAGGGGGCTAGTGGGGGCGCTAATTATGGTTGTCATCTACCGGGGTGTCATCGCCGGTTCGATCCCTGTTGTTGATCGAATTTTCTCTGAACGATGTCGTTGAAAATGCATGATAACCCATACCGCTGAGAGTCAACGACCTGCGTGGTGTCCCTTGTTGCAGTGCTTGGCGTCGTTGTATCTTGTTCCATGCGTTCGAGTACGTGGTATTTTCCTATTGCTTTTTGCAGAATGTCTGCATACGCACTCATCAAACTAAAATCAGTACCATTTTAGGCATAATCTTATTCGGATGGTCCCTAGTTAAGGCACAATATATTGATGGCATTCGTGTCATGAGAATTTACAAGCGATTTACCTGCATGGCTTTCTTCGAACGCTGTGTTTTAAACACGTTCCTATCCGTAAATCGTTGAGAAGCAAAATGCGTATTGCGTTTCGCTCTATGTCCAACATATCGTATTATAACGTCTTCTTGAAAATCATATCTGCGCTGCACTTAGGTTCTCTGTAAATGTTCCCTCCTGGCACAGTTAGAGTGGCAAGGGGGAACGAGCATTCCATTATGTTATAATTCGCTCATCTTTTTTTTCTTAACTTTAATCGCTGTTTTTGTATTGGTTTTAATTAGTTACATTAGCTAAGACGTGGTTGCACGCTTTTCTTCTAAGGACGACCTCGGAGTTAGCGTCCTTGGCTCAAGCGTAGAACATTCGTTTTGGCGCTATTGATGGCGAGTTTGTTTCGAAAGCACCGTGCATTCAGTTTCTGCAAGTAGAAATTTATCAGGCTCCTGTTTTAAATTAATAGATCATCTGCATACAAAGTCTATACAGCTTGACATTTATTAGTGCTTGACTTATTCCAGCGACATATAGAATAAATAGAAAATGGCTTGCCATATCGCCTTGAGAGTTCATTCCTAAGGTCTATCGGGTAGCTTGATTGGTTAAGTGTGTGTTTTTTTTTAGTTTTATTAAAATATGATTATGTTAGACTAAACATCTTGCCACGTATTTTTAAATCGTTTCGTCTAGTGTTTAGAAGTCGGTCGCGGGGAACGCTGTTAAATGCGGTTTTGAGCCATGGACCTTTTTCCAAAAGGCATGTTGGCTGGTTCCTTTGACCACGGGCTATAGATGTCCCGGTCGGGCAAAGTAAAACTATTGTAGTATAATATGTTAAAACGTTCAAGCCATTATTCGGAACTTGTAAGCGCATATTTTTTGCATGCATCTTCGACAAAATAAATCACATATTTTGCCCGCTTTATTGAATTTTATCCAGCCGTGTTGTCTTTTCATAGTTCTCTAATTTTTATCCTTAAATATTCTTTGGGCGGCTTCTGTGTTACCTGCGAGATGCTTATTCGGACATTTAAAGTTGCAGGTGAACCTTTAAAAATGTCTACATGCTTGATAAAACCACGGGCAGTTTGCAGGGCGTTTGGTTCGTACATGTGCGGCGCACATATGATTATTTTGTTTATTTTAACATATGTTTGCAAACATACTGTTAGGTAACAAAATTGGAGTCTAAGAATTCTAGGTTATCAGCAATAAAAAAAAGGAAGACTATAATTTTGGAATTGCAACGTATATTACATTAATAACAAATTGTATACATATATATATATATATATATATATATATACGAACGAAAGCTTATGATATGGTTAATAGAGATACATTGTACAAGTTTATGGCAGAAGAAGGATTTGACGCAAGTTGGATAGGCTTATTAGAGGAAATTTATAGGGACAACACAGTAATGATCAAACGAAAAGAGGGGGAATCGAGTGAATATAGTGTGGCTAAAGGGGTGAGGCAGGGATGCCCTTTATCATCGATTCTTTTTTTAATATATATAGAAAGAATTGCCAGAAAAGTGGATAACACCGGGTTAGGGTGGCAGATAGGTGAAAGGGAAACTTGTATTAGAATCCCTCTTTTGTTGTTTGCAGATGATATGGTTATCTTAGGAAGGAGCGTAGGAGAGGTTCAAGGAATGCTTGATGTATGTGGAAAGGCGGCAGATGAACTAGATATGATATTCAGCGAAAAAAAGAGCGCTATTTTAGTATTTTCGGGCGTTACAATGGAGAAAAAGCTTAGGTTGCAGGGAAAGGAATTAGGGTATCAGAATCAATATAAATATCTAGGTGTGACTCTAGGGTCCAAAGAAGAATTAATGAAGGAGGAGGAAAAATTAAGAATAAAGAAAGCAGAGAAGGGTAGGAATTCAGTAAGATGCAAAAGTCTTTGGGGGTTTAATAGATATGTGGTTACAAGAGACATTTGGAAGGCAATGTACGTACCTGGGCTGACTTTTGGAAATGCTGTGCTAGTGCATAGCTCAGGCTTGTGGAGAAAGTTAGAAGGGATTCAAAGAGAAGTAATTCGATTCTCATTGGGGTGCCGTTTTAACTGTAGCAAGGAGTTTCTTGAAGGGGAAGGCGGTATGTCAAAATTCATCGAAAGAGAAGTTCAAAGTAAACTCAGGTATTGCACCCGAATTAAGACATTGAATGATGAACGATGGGTTAAGAAGATACAATGGGTAAAAAGAGCAATGGGGGTGAAAACAAAATGGGATAGGAGGGTGGAATTCGCAGCAAGACAGATAGGACCTAATAGTAAACAATGGGCAGACGCTGCTAGGTCCAGTGGACAAATTAAGAGTAGGGTAAAGGCAGCATACACAGAGAAATGGCGGGCAGCACTCATGCAGAAAACTAGTTTAAAAGAAATATACGGAAAAATGAAATTAAAAAGGGGTGAGTTAACATGGTTATATGATAATACAAGAGGCAGCGGGCTGTTAGCGGATGCGAGAGCCGGTATGTTAGATACAAGGGTGCAGCGAAGCTGTTATGAGGAATTAAGAACAACGATTTGTCGGATATGCGGTGAGAGAGAAGAAACGATAGAGCATCTAGTTAGGGAATGTGAACAATTGGGAGGGATTAGGAATTTAAAATTAGGGGAAGCGCTAGGACTAGGTAAGGATGCAGAAAAGGCACAGGTTGAAATTACTAAGCAGAGATTATCCCGATGGAAGATGTTCAACACATAAGGACAAATAAGGGAGGACTACAATATAGGTAATTGATAGCTGCAGCACAATGCGCCCCTGATATAAAAGGGTGATATGTGTACACACACTTATCAAACGAATAAATCAATCAATATATATATATATATATATATACGTTTTCCTTTTTTCTTTTCAAAAAACTATATTTACTTTATTTCGGGCTTATTTTTTAAATTATTTTAGTTATTATTTAAAATTATTTTCAATTTATTCAATTTTCGGGTTACCGTGAAATGTGATTTACTAACTACGCAAGGGCTAGGTGAGGAGCGCCACCAGTCGAGCTTATCCTCGAGGCAGTTCCTCATTGTGCCCATTATTGCTGCCGCATTGCCGCGCTGAACCGCCAGAGATAGACGCTGAAGTACAAAGTTAAGAGCTCTTTCCTGCCCTGTCGTTCGATTCGTTTGCCAGTCTTCTGAAGAAGCGACCATGCCTCAGGGCCTGGTCCCCCGAGTGTCTCGAATACTAGCGGCACGAAAATTAATTCATACATATAATTTATATTTGCCATTTTATTTTTATTTACAGTATGATGCAACATGGTTTGTATATATATTGTAATATAAAAATATTACTTTTAGCCAGATACCAGAGTTACAAGATAACGCTTTCTGACGTTCTCCGAGATCGCATTTGAATTTAAGCAATGCGTGTTCCAGTAGGAGATTCGTAATGTTCTGTGGTGTGACAGAGTAAGCAATTTAGGTGTGTTTTAAGTATGGGTATTGCTGAGTTGTTAAATCGTGTAAGTTCGGATGAACTCCAAGGAGTATACGCTTAATTTAAACTACGAGAGAGTATTCTATAAATTTGGGAAATGGCAGATTGCTTATATTTTGTAGTGCGGTCAGTGCTCGCTTTTGGAGTCGGTGGAGCGACCCGATAAGACGCATCTATGCCAAGCCATAAACTTCTACTGCGTAAAACGGGTAAATATGGACGTAGGCGAAATACATCACCACTAGGCAGTTCAGGTCGAGCTCGGTGGCGTGATGGCTTAAGTCTGCGCCTCGCAACCGGAGGAGACACATAGGTGCGCGGGTTCGAGGCCCACCGGTTGCACATTTGTATTTATAGGGGTCCGTCTATGAAGCAATGTGAAAAACAGTTCCGTGGACGTTAAATCTTGGCTGAGGGTCAGCCCGAGAGCCTGTTTGACGCCTGCGGGCGTTAAGAAGGTCACTGTAGAGACGCAGTATAAGCTGCCTTCTTCCGTTTTATCATTTCGAGCCGCTCGGTAGTGACCAATGGCTTAGATGGCTGGCGCTTGTTTGCCTTTCTTTCACACCCCTAGTCACTCTTACGTTAAAGTGTATGCAAACGCCTCGTCTACATCCGAGATATCGTTTAAGTCGTTCCAGCTAGTTATTGCTAGTTCTGCCAATATTTGGTCGTAATTGTACTTTAATGTCAAATAGGCAGGCTGGTTATTCTCTTTGAGACTACAGCGATAAACGTTGCGTGGTGGTCCGAAAAGGTAGTTGTGATGCGAGTAACGACAACGTCTGCATGCTAGTAAAGAAGTGATCGATGCAAGTGGAACTGTTATATTCGGTTCTTTTACGTGTCGCGGTTGCCACCTTGATTGGCACATTGACAACTTCTTTAGGGCAAAACTGTTCTAGAGTTTTAATTAATTTTAGTGCCTCGGCAGACTTCGCCATTGTATTGAGATTTGCGTCGATGACTATTATGGATTTATTATTACCGATCCTTGATAAGAGAGTCTTTAACGAGGCAATAAAGTTCGCTGGATTTCCCTTCCGCTGCCTGTAGAGGACGTCGAGCCCGGTGGCGTGGTGGATTAGGTCTGCGCCTCGCAACCGGAAGAGACACATAGGTGCGCAGGTTCGAGCCCCATCGTTGCACATTTGTATTTATGGGTCCGTCTATGAAGCAATGTGAAAAACAGTTCCGTGGACGTTAAATCTTGGCTGAGGGTCAGGCCGAAAATTTTTACTTTACTTTACCTGTAGAGGACACCTATAATAGTGGTGTCCTCGTCAGCGCCACCCTCCATTTCCAGAAACAGACTCTCATAGAGCATATCATCTGAGCTTCTAAGTTTGAGATCATTGCGTTCTCGTGCAGTTCTCGGAAGGACGCATCCTTCATCCGGCACGCTACCAGTTAGACCTTACGCTGTGTGTTGTCACTCATCGTTCGGAGTCTCTCGCGCTGTAGTAACCGCCTGGCTAAGTTTACATGCCCCATTTGCCTTAGCGTAACAATCTAACTAACATCGTTACACTTGGTGGCGATGCGACTTAATTGCATCGTTACAATATTTGGGCTATCTGCTTGCTGAACTGCCGAGCGCAGCTTGATCCATGTCCGCGGTGAATTTCTTCTACGACGAGTTACTCGTTGCCTTAATTTAAAACCGACAGTCTGAAGTCCGAGCATCGAAGGTATTTCTTTAACCCTTACATAGCTGGTAATAGACGTTGGCATTCTCGGGCTAAATATCGTCGTTAGCGTAGATAGAGTTGTTAGTAGCGAGGAAGGCTAGAAGAAGCGTAGACCTTGTTTTTTTCCCCGGCACTTTCACTGCACTTCCAATTTTTCCACTGGTAGACGAAACGGACCAGCACCGAGGATCGATCGGTTACGCTCTTGCCATTTACTTTTACCATCCGCGGGCATCGATGCGCGACATCAGTATCTCCCTCCTCGACCGTTTCTCGTTTTCGTGCTGGTATTATGCTGAAGAGTATATCAGAACTTCATCCATATTGATCCAGAAAGCGCGCTTGCTTCTGCGCAGAATCCGCTACATCTACGGCTGATGTTATTGCGCCGCGAGCAGCCTTCGCCACCGCCACCGCCTCGTAGCCATTCGAGCCACCTTATCCACACTATTGGCATAATACTCTATTGAAGAATCCACTTTGTCAACCCGAGAAATTAATTATAGACTATTAAGAAATTAATCATCGATTTGCCAGACGAGTCACACTGTTTAGAATATACACACGAGGTATCGTCGTACTGTTCGTAGGGAGCATCGACCGTTTTTAATTGTTAGATTTATTATATGCTGCTAGTACTTACGCTTAAAATTAACTAAAATTTGTTGTAGTTCTTAAACGTGGGTCTGTTTTACAACACAAGTTACTGATGTTGTATTATGTAGCCGTTCTGAGTTTGTTTGTACTTGTTTTCGATACGCCAGCGCTGAGCAAACCTGCAGCTGTCACGATCACATAACACGATCATTTGGTGTGGTTCCTTTTTCTCCATGCATTATTTTTTTTATCGTTATTTTCATCTTTAGTGACGAATGTATATCAATATAAATCATCAACCACTCAATAAGCTAAGCTATTGAGTAGATAGATAGATAGATAGGTTTTATTATTCTCATGAGTGGTTTACATTTGTACAGAGGTTCACAGCTCCTCAAAGCCATCAAAGGCTAGTATGGAGTGTTTATATTGCATATTTTCTTATAATTTTATTAATTGTCATTATGATTTTTATCGTGTTTGGCTTATATTAAAGTAAGTTACCTAAATAGTATTACTTAGCACTTTGTTTGAATATTGTCAAAGAAGAGGTTACGCGCACATCTGGGGGGAGCTTGTTTCAATATGTGGCACCGAGATTTGATATTGAGAAACGAGATTGGTTACATGAAGCTGCAGACAAGATGAGAAGTTGTGTGTGTGATCGCCTTGTGTTCATGGTGGATGTCGAATGGGAAAGATTGAGCAGGTTGGGATGAAGTCCCAAAAAGATTCGTTTGATCTCAGTTACGACAGACATCTCTAATTGCAGAGGGTACGGCAGAGTCGACATCTCCACGTATTTATAACGCATGTTGGATATCCCAATATTGCGCCCAAAGCTCTTTTTTGCAGGCGATGTAACGAACATAAAAACGCATATAAGTAATTCCAAATAGGGTGGTTCCATTTTCAAAGGCAAGAGGCACCGCATATATATATATATATATAAATATATATATATAGTATTTGTATTGATTACATTCAGTAATTTATAAAAATAAACTTTGTTAATAATATATGTATATATATATATATATATATATATATATATATATATATATATATTATATAAAACTATATATATATATATACTGTGACGAAGTTAGTCACAACGTAGCAACAGAGCCGCCAACTACTACGCCGTCAATAAGCGACGGCGTCACTAAGTCAAACGAGAAAGCGTCCATCCAACGTGCACCGCGACGACCAAATAGTCGTCACCAGCATTGTCATAAACAACTCTAAGAGACGAAACTACAGTCGAGCAGAATATTGACGTGCATCTCGGCTACCAGGGAATCGTCGTTACCAGCCACAACGTTGAGATCACTCAGCTACATGCTGACGGCAATAAGGCACGTGCACGTCACGCCTCAAGCATAACATCGGCAGCAGCAACAGCATCATCGTCATCATCAGACCTACGTATCTGGTCTACAGCGGCGTCACCGGCGAAGACAACGCACGCTATGATAATGCGCAGTTCGAACCGACCAATCTACAAAGAGGACAGGTGGAACGTTCGAGAAGTCGCATGTTCGAGAAGATCCGATTCCATCGTCTTAACATTATTACTTTACGAATGCTACGGCGTCTCTTGAGTTAATAAAAGGACCGAGGAAGCATGACCTAACAATCTATCCTTTGCTCGGCTGCGTTAGACGTACGCCGTGTATTGTCGTTCATCGTTCCTAAATCATTTTATTTGATCGTGTTGCAGCGCCCGTCAGGCTGTCTACATTCCTCAGTTAACTTAATGTGACAAACATCGTCACAATATATATATATGCTGGGTTCAAAAATTGCATGGTGTGAACGTGTTCTGCAAACGCTCATATAAAACATCGTAAATCTAAGCAACCTACTAGTGCAACTTTTACCGAAGATGAACCACGGGTGTATTACTTTATACGTGAACAAATTTGCAAGTCTGGAGCTTTATCCCAAGTAAAATACCTGCATAGCAACGTGTTGCGCGCGCAGCACCATCTCTGTTCTCTGAGGGGCTAGAAAAGCGGTGACCAAGTGCCCCGTGGGTAGGTGTACTTTATGAATTGAGGCACTTGATCAGATTAGCACTACTAATCAAAACTACCTACATTATATATATACATTTTTTTTATTATACGATAAGAGGCAGACGCGTGCCTACGAAATAACTATATTTTGAACGAAAAAAAGACAAAAATCACCACAGAGCTTATTTTTTTATTGCAATTTTTATATTGTCCAAACCCAAACTATGAGTTAGGGCTTGAAAATAGAATAAGAATACAATATCTATGATCACACAATTATGGAACATATAAAAACATACTAGACTAAAACGGCGTGCATGGGTGTACATTAAGATTGGATTTCGAATAAACATATTGAAATTTAAATCAGATGTGGAGACTACTTGTGAAATGCTTAGTTAATAAATGCAAGCTAAACTAAACAAATATTATTAGGTGAACAAACCGTGCGTTAGAACTGACCTTCTAGAGTGTGTTGGCCCTGAAAAGGGCCGTTTTTTTGTTTGTCGAAGAGGACGGTTTGCTTTAAGCCTAGGACTTCTCAGTTTTCTTGGGCAGAAGAGCAGCCTGTATGTTAGGCAGAACACCACCCTGTGCAACCGTCACATTAGAGAGAAGCTTGTTCAACTCCTCGTCGTTGCGGATGGCCAACTGCAGATGACGGGGAATGATTCTGGTTTTCCTGTTGTCACGGGCAGCATTACCAGCCAACTCGAGGACCTCAGCCGCCAGATACTCGAGAACGGCAGCGAGGTAGACGGGCGCACCTGCTCCCACACGTTCGGCGTAGTTGCCCTTACGGAGAAGACGATGAATACGTCCAACAGGAAATTGAAGCCCTGCGCGCAAAGACCTGGTCTTCGCTTTCGTCTTTGACTTGCCTCCCTTTCCGCGTCCGGACATGATGATGCAGCTTGTTTCTCGAAACAGCCAAGTTGAGAAATGACGACGCTGCATGCTATTTATATCGGCAGCGGTAGTTCTGTTGGACGTTTTACACTCGCCTGCCACTGCCGGGAACGTTGGCGCCAAAGTGGAGAGGGCTCTACCTTGTCGCCAAGATTCGCTACGTCGTCTGAAATAAATAAGGGCAAGCTAGACGGTGGACCATCATCCATGATGCCACCCGCAGAGACAGGAAAGGCCGTGAAGGAGGCAGATCAGAATAATGTCCGAGCTACGGACAAAAAAAAAAAAGAAAAAGAAGAAGCACAAGAGGAACGAGTCCTTCTCTGTCTACATCTACAAGGCCTTGAAGCAGGTCCGCCTGAACATCGGCATCACTTCGAATGCTATGGCGATCATGAACTCGTTCGTGAGTAACATTTTAGAAAACATTGCTGCGTCCCGTCTCTCGCGCTACTACAAGAGTTCGACTATCCCTTCTCGGGAGATTCAGACCGCTGTGAGGCTTTTGCTACCCGGTGAGCTGGCCAAGCACGCCGTTGCCGAAAGGACCAAGGCTGTGACCAATTACAACTCTTCGAAGTAAAACTGTTTTTTGAAAAGGCCCTTTTCAGGGCCACCAATCTGTGAATGATCAATCCCTTTGGCACTACAGTAGTGGGCCTACGCAAGGAGGTGAGCAATTGTGATGGAAGCGAATCGCATATAATATCGATAGCTTCCGATAACATGTAAGTACTATAACTGAGTTAATCACTACCAGTGACAAAACCATTATAACAACATAGTACGAGCTGTTTTTTTAGGCAAACACACTTTTATTACCTTACGCATTAAACCCAGTATTTCAGACAAAATGATCATTAAACCGACAAAATTATTATAGTAGATAAATTTAAAAAAAAGAAAAAAAACGAGCAAGATGACTTAGTGACAAAAGTCTTTGCCTTGCATTCGGGAGGCTTGGGTTCGAGACCCAGACCGGCCACTTCTAAATTGGTTTTCATGGTTCCCAATTTAAACAAGGTAAATGCCGGAGTGCATTAAAAATCGACCATGATCGAAAAAAAAAAACGGGGAGCGCAGATGTATATAAAAATAGATAATGCATTACCATCCATCAATAAAAAGAGATGGTGCATTACCATCCAACCCCCATTAAAAATGAAGGAATAATTAGTCATCTACATCTGAATGTAATATGTGTATACAGCGAATATTTTCATTTTATATCGTTGTTTCAAGAACGATTATGTTACGGTCGAGAAGTGTCATTAGGAATTATTATAATATTGTAACAAAGTGAACCATAGCATAGCAACAGAACTGCTAGTCACGGAGACGCCGACGCCAGTAAGCCAAGCATCCAATCCAGCGTGCAACGTGACGACCAAGGAGACCACTAGGCTGCGTGCTCGTGACAATAGGGCACGTGCACCACCGCCGACCAGTCAGCGACGTCGAAGATTCGAGTCATCTTTTTGATATGATATGACGTTTATTGATACTTAATTGTAGTTTCTCATTTGTGTTACAACTTCATATATCCAAAGGCTAGTGCGAAGCATATGTACAAGTTAAAGTAAGGTTTTATACATTATCACCGTAGTATCTCGTGTTATTGCAAATATTTATCTATGGATTGTGTACATATTTACATAGTTATGGTTTAATCAGACGCAAGAATGGTTAGATAGTGTGTTCGTGCAGTGTTTTTGAATTGACTAAGCGAAATAAGTGTCCTAATGTCACTAGGCAACTTGTTCCACAAGGTAGAACCTAAATTACAGGGTGCAAACCTTGATTGTGTACTTGTGGCCGAGGAAACAATAAGCAAGTGAGATGCCGAGCCTCGGGTGTTTTGGGTACTTGCGGATTCGATAAGGCCAACCAGGTTGGGATGGTGACCAAAAAGAATACGTTTTATTTCGACAACTATGGTAAATTTATTTAGGTATGGTAACGGAAGCACTGAGAGTTATTTATTGATATTGTGACGCGATGTGGGAGACCTAAAACATGGCGGAGTGCCCTTTTCTGGAGCGGATGAAACGGAGTTATATGAGACGCATAAGAAAAACCGTACACCTCCAGACCATATGTTAGGTGGCTCTGTACATACGCGTGGTACATTGCCGTGAGGCATTGGCGGGGATGGATTTTGCAAGTGCGGTATGTGGCGGCTACGCCATTGACCACTTTTTTTACATGTTTCGCATGCGCCTGGAACGTCAGATGTTCGTCAAAAACAATACCCAGGAACTTCGTTTCAACTAGCATATAAATGTGCGGTCGCATGCAAAAGCTTCAGGATTGATTGTCGTTCAGCCCCTTGGAGTTTTTAATTGAACAAGTCCTGTTTTTGACCAATCAATGTAGAGGCCGTTATTTCTTAACCATAGAGACAGCGTCTCAATATCCTTACGAATTATTGCCTCAACCTGTTGGGGAGAGTCACCCGCGAATAGAGCCGTTTTGTCGTCAGCAAACAGGGTTAGTTTAGCATGATTTGCAATACTAAAAATATCATTAACAATTATTAACTTATAAAAAAAAAAAAAAATTATAATAATAATAATAATAGCGGAAAACTGATGCTCCTTTGAGCCACTCAAAATGATATATTTTCTATCCGAGAAAGGGATTGTTCATTTTGGACAACTTGGCGTCTTTCAGAAATGAATGAGCGCACCCACCGTATAAAATGTTCATTCGCCGTATAAATAGTTTTTTTTAATTAAAGAATGTCTAACTCTACTGTAACAAACGTCTTTCTAAGGTCAATAAATACCGCTGCTACCGTCTTCGTTAATTGTATCTGTGTCCGTATTTCTTCGACAAAATCCATCACAGGCGCAATCGTCGACATGTTGGGTCGAACATTTTAACACTTTTACTATACGAACGCTACGGCGACCGCTTGACCAAATAAATAGCCCGGGAGAAAGATGCCAGGAACGCATTTTCCGTTCGGCGACACTTCGAGTCAGACCTTACGCTGTGTGTTATCACCCATTGCCTCGAGTCTCTCGTGTTGTAGTCACCGCCTTGCTGAGCCTGCATCCCCCAGCTATTTTAGCGTAATGGACAACGTTACAATATGATACCGCGAAAGACAAGCAAGCAAGTTGTTTATTAGCTTTACTCTAACGATCTGCAATGATATGTTATAATCTCCAATGATATAATAATGTTGTTACTTCCACAATTGAAAGAAAAACTAAATCCATTGAGCATCAATTGCACTGCACGCTTTTGATACAGAAATGACTCAGCACATCAAGTGCAATATCATCCCGTATCAATATTTAAATTGCCAAACTAGGAGTCTATGAAGCTGTCGAGCGTCTCCAATCGTGAGTGGTTTTTTTTTATGCCAGAAGGTCAACAAATGGTACAGATCGGGCAAACGTTTTCAGCTGTCGAAAACATATTAATTGGAATGGCTCAAGACAGTATCGGCGGTCCACTGCTGTTCAATATCAACGATAGAGGTAGAGAAGATGATTAAGGAGAACCTTAAGCAACTATCAGATTGGTTTAAGGCCAATGGCTTGTCCATGAATTGGTCGAAGACCGGTGTTATTCAGTTCGTGTCGCCAGAGGCATCCGTGAGGCATTTCAATGCGGAAACCACACTCCGTAAGGCATTTCAATTCGGAAACCGTATGATCAATGAGACAAAATGTTTAGCGTTATTTTAAATTTCAGGTTCTCGTTTGAAGTCCATACAGATCATATTTGCAAGAAAGTTGTAGGGAGCATCGCTGCGCTGATCAAAAGCCGTTATATTCTGCCCCGTGACTGTCGGTTCGCCATGTACTACGCCTACGTCTATAGTTATCTGAACTACGCAGTTGAAATATTTGGAATGACTTCTATGCGTCTTTTAGGTCCGTTACATTGCCTTGTGAGTAATATTGAGATATTCACAATGGAAGTACATGCGTTGTAAATACGTAGAGATGTCAATTGTGCCCCATCATCTGCAAATAGGGATGTCTATCGTTACTAAGATCAAACGTATCGTAATAGGACTTCATCCCAACCTGCTCTACCTCTCTTAGTCGACATCAACCATGACTACAAGGGTGTCACACACACAACTTTTCATTTTATCTACAGCTAGCCAATCTCGTTTCTCAGTATCTCGGTGCCACATATTGGAACAAGCTCCCTCTATATGTGCGCGCAACTTCTTCTTTGACAATATTTAAACAAAGTGCTAAACAATACTATTTAGATACTTTACTTTAATACTAGCCAAACACAATAATAATAATAATAAGAAGAAGAAGAAGAAGAAGAAGAAGAAGAAGATGATGATATGATCAAAATGGGAAGACGTGCAATATAAACATTACATACTGGGTTTTGATGGCTTTGAGGAGCTGTGAAGCTCTGTACAAATGTAAACCACCCATGTGAATAATAAAACCTATATATCTATTTATCTATCTATCTATCTACTTTATAGCAATTAGCTGAAATTAATTTTGCACTACGAAAGTAGATTCGACTTTTATGAGACAGGGTATAGGCAAGTATGACGAAAATTAATGGTATTAAATGTAGACGAATCGCGCCTTATGTAGCTCAATATAACTGAAATAACTACCAATCTATCAACAGCACAGAAGACGTTTATTTATGCAAGTATACCTTTCCGCCACCCTAGATATTGAACTAAGACAAAGCAATCATACACACAACTATAGTAGGATAGTTAATCATATACATTTGAATCTAATACGTGTCTATTATACAGCTAGTGTAGGAATCTATCTACCTATCCTTCAATGCCCGACCAGTTGGACTGGCCAGTCGTGTTTTCTGAAGAAGAGATCTACAGCTTACTTACGAAGCAGAAGCCGAAATTGAGTTTTACGCCAGATGAGACGCCGCCTGTTTTCTAGAAGAAATTCGAGGCTCTGTTGCCCTCTGAGCCACTTAAGGTGATTTTTGAGGGATCCTATAAAGATAGTATCGTTTCTGTTATGTTCAAGCGAAGTATTGAAGGCCCGATCCACAAGAAGAAGAAAATAACAGATGTGAGAATTAGAGACTTGTATCACGGTGCTCTGTTTCATGTTGCATTAGGAAAACGGGAAGCATTGATATTGTAACGAAGCTAACCACAGCGTAGTTACAGAACTGCCAGTCACTGAGACGCCAACAACTGGTGATGTCAGTAGACCAATCAATGATGACGTCAGCAGACCAATCAAACACCCAACCCGATGTAAACCACAACGACCTACGCCGCCGATAACTGACGAAGCCAGTAAGCCACTCAAGCATCCAATCCAACGTGCACCGTGACGACCAAGAAGACCGCAAAACTGCGTGCTGGTGACAATAGGGCACGTGCACACCGGCGACCAATCAGCGACGTCGAACATTGGAGTCATCTTTTTAACATTATTACTATACGAACGCTACAACGTACCTTGAGCAAATAAATAGCCCGGGAGAAGGATGATAACGCATTCTCCGTCCGGCGACATTTCGAGTCAGACCTTACGCTGTATGTTATCACTCATTGCCCCGAGTCTCTTGCGTTGTAGCAACCGCCTTGCTGAGCTTGCATTCCCGGCTAACTTAGCGTAACAGCCATCGTTATATTATATATATATATATACATACAAGCTTTCACGATGAACTGGTCTCGCTCTTATTTACGGAAACGATTTCTTCGCGTGAGGGGAATTGTCATCTCAGTCTTCGGTCAAGGTGGCTGCGCATATTCTTTGTTATATGCAATATTTGCACCTGATATTGGTATATATATAGCGTACGAGGTGAAATAACTTGAATACGCAGGTAGTCTCAAATTATACTGCCAAACTGAAAACCAACGTGAGCACGTGAAACTTAAACAAGCTGCAAAATTTTGCCTAAATAAATGTTTTTATAAAAAAAAATATTATAAAGTTGATGCGCAAATTCATCTCTGAAAGACGCCAAGTTGTCCAAATTACAATCCCTTTCTCATATAGAAAGTATATCAATTGGAGTGGCTCAAGGGAGCATCAGTGGTCCGCTATTATTTAATATATTTGTTAACGATATTTTTACAATTCCAGATCATGCTAAACAAACCTTGTTTGCTGACGACACAACGGCTCTATTCGTGGGCGACTCTCCCTAACAGGTTGAGGCAATGATTCGTGAGGATATTGGGAGGCTATCTCTATGGTTCAGAAATAACGGCCCAATTGGTCAAAAATAGGAGTTGTTCAATTTAAAACTCCGAGTGGCCAAACGACAATCAATCATAAAGCTTTTGCATACGACCGCACGCTTGATATGCTAGTTGAAACGAAGTTCCTGGGTATGGTTCTTGACGAACATCTGACGTTCCAGGCGCATGCGAAACATGTCAGGAAAAAAATGGTCAGTGGCGTAGGTGCCATATACCGCACTCGCAAAATACTTCCCCGTCAATGCCTCACGGCAATGTAGCATGCGTATGTACAGAGCCACCTAACAAATGGTCTGGAGATGTACGGTCTTTCTTATGCATCTCATATAACTCCGCTTCATCTGCTTCAGAAAGTGCCACTTCGCCTCGTTTTAGGTCTCCTACATCGCGTCTCAATATCAATAGAAGAAAACTCTCAGTGCTCCCGTTACCATACCTAATCAACTTTAATAAATAAAGAACTCCCAGTGTTCCCGTTACCATACCTAATTAAGTTTACTTAAGTTGTCGAAATAAAACGTATTTTTTGTCACCATCCCAACCTGGTTGACCTTATCGAATCTACATACATGTTGTTTATTTCGCGATAGCTTTGCATTTCAAGATGGTACATAATTACAATACAATCGTCATTATTTCACTCAAATTGAGTATAATATAGATTTCAAAAAGTTATGAAGCTCTATCTTCTTCACGTTTCCGACGAGAGAAGTAGTGCAACGATTTTCGGTCCAGCGCTGTTCATTCCACTGCACACCTTGCAGGCAGCACCGGCAGGTGCACAACTCGTACTCCTCGTGAAAGGTTGCGTTTGAACATACCAGGTAGTGTTAACCATGCACTATGTACCTGATGTATACGTGGCGATTGTCACATGCAGGACCAGACCAAAGATGCAAACCATTGAAAACATCCAAACCACCGACCTCCCGTCTGGCCTGTTCGACTTTAGCTTTCTACTCCGAAATAAAACATTCGTAAGGTACTGTACGCGGCATCTTCAGCCTTAGTCGGATTGTTTCAGCAGCCGGTGGGCAGTCTTACATGAGATACACAAAGCGGCTCCTTGGTCGGATAGGCAAGCAAAGCACTCGCTTCATATATAATGAAAAACATCTTTCAAGCTGGTTAAAATTTGCCAGCGTGAGGTGGTTCCACACCCTGTCAAGACCATACATCAGCCCCGGAACAATCTTAAGCATGAAGAGCCTCACTGCTGAGAGAACGGACAGTCTTCGGACATTGCCTACTTCCCCGTAAAGAGAGACAAGTGCCTTCCGTACTGTTTCGTTTATATGCGCTGTGAACGTCGTTCCCGTATAATGAACCCGAAGGCCAATTTACTGGAAAGAGTTAACAAACTCCAATGGTTGGCCGCAGCAACGTATAACGTCTCTGGCAGCCAATCGACCTCCACGCCTGAATTTCATGGCTTTGGTCTTCCTGGTGTTTATCTCATCATCATAGAGGTAATGCGCTTGATGGCACCTAAATCGCGATGAGCGACCACGATATTATCTGCATACATCACCACCACGGCTTTTTGGTACTCCTGTCGGACGTAACCGACAAGGTCAGCAAGGAGAAGTGTAAATGAGACGCAGCTTAGTGGGTCTCCTTGCGGAGTTTCCACATTTTGCTTAATCTCTAATACGCCCTGCTCACCGTCTACCAACAAAGTGTCCTCCTCAAAGAAACTTGCTATTACACTCAGGACAGAGCCACCCACTCCCGTTCGTTGGAATGCTTCAACCAGCAGATAGCGAGGAGCCATGTCAAAGGCCTTGACGCAGTCAATAAAGACTGCATATAGATGACCTTTGTGCCACAGCTCGCTCGATTTCTGACTGGAGAACGTGGATTGCATCAAGGGTGCCTCGGCCTCTCCTAAAATCGAATTGCTCCGGTGGAAGTGCCTCTTCAGCCATGTGCGTTCTGACGCCATTCCACGATAGAAGTTTGGATCCTGCTTGTCATCACCATGCCTACATTTAAACAGAAGAGAAAGCCTGGCGACATGCCAGACTTTAGGCATCCTTTAAGTTTATAAATAAGTGTCTTTCCTCTTTATAAGTTCATTAATGAAATCACCAAGAGTTTCTGCCAAGAGAGGAAGTGACTGGATCCAATGCTCATAGCAGACCTAATCGGGCCCTGAGCTCTTTCTTTTCGGGAGTGACCGTAGGACCTGGCACACCTCCTCCACCCCAAAGGGCAGATTCATGTTGTGCTGCTACAATCATCATTATATACAGTTTGAACACTTCAGCGACCGTCCCACCGGGCAAGACAGTGTAAAGACCGCCGATGCGTCTAGCAGCTCGCTGCGTGACCTCGAAATCCATCGAATCTGCAAGGACCCAAAACACCCGAAGCTCGGCATCTCACTTGCTCATTGTCTCCTCGGACACAAGTACACAATCAAGGTTTGCACTCTGCAATTTAGGTGCTACCTTGTGGAACAAGTGGCATTAGGACACGTATACCGCTTAGTCAATTCAAAAACACTGCGAGAACCTACTATCTAACCTTCCTTGCGTCTGATTAAACCATAAAGCATGTACACAATCTATAGATAAATAATTGCAATAATACGAGATACTAAGGTGACCATGTATAAAATCTTACTGTAACTTGTACATATGCTTCGCACTAGCCTGTGGCTATATGAAGTTGTAACACAAATGAGAAGCTACAATTAACTATCAATAAACGTCATATCATATCACCTCCGCCAACCAATCAGCCACGAGGGCAGGTGGAACCCTCGGGAAGTTGAATGTCCGGGAACATTCGAGCCATCATTTAACACTATTACTATGCGAACGCTACGGCGTCCCTTGCCCGGGAGAAAGATGGTCCTTACGCATCCTTCATCCGGCAGCGCTACCAGTTACGCTGTGTGTTGTCACTCATCGTCCTGAGTCTCCCGCGTTGTAGTAACCGCCTGGCTGAGCTTAAATTCCCTATTTGATTTAGCGTAACCAACATCGTTACATTTGGTGTCGATGCGATTTGGTTGGACCGTTACAATATGTTGCAACATGGTTGTATTTTTGTATCACTTTTGACTAGATACCAAAGTTGCAAGATTATCCTCTCAAGATGGCATTTAAATTTGAACAGAGACTTTGTCTGCCTGATGGAGGCCGGTACTTTGTTCCAGTAGGAGACCCCAATGTTTTTGGCATGTGACAAAGTAAGTAAGTTAGATGTGTTACCCCTTGTACATATGGGTGTTGCTGATGCTGTCAAACCATATAAGTTTAAATGCGCTCCAAGGAGTATACGCTTAATTTTAACTGCGAGAAAGTAATCTATAAGTTTTGGGAACGGCAGAATGCTTATATTTTTGTAGTGCGGTTACTCTGAGTCTCGCATCCAAATATCCAGAGATGTTCTCAGTGCTCGTTTTTGGAGTCGGTGAAACGACCTGATAAGACGCATCTGTGTTAAGCCATAAACTGCTACAGCGTAAGTCGGGTGACGATGAACGTAGGCAAAACACATTGCCATCAGGCAGTTTTGGGGAATAATTCGTCGAGCTCTCTATAGAGCTGCATTACTGCCAGATATTTTCTTACGTATGCGTGTGACATGCACTTCAAATCTCAGCTTCTCGTCCAACGTAACGCCTAGAACCTTCTAAAAAGGGCTATGCCGTCGCACTGGAATCGGAGGGGATCGATCGTAACGGAACTCCGCGGTGAAAGGAATTGCATTATACCTGTTTTCCTCCAATTCATATAGAGACCGTTAGTTCTAAACCATGATGATAATTTCTAAAGGTCCTCGCGGAATCTAGCCTCTACCTCAGTTGGGGAATTTCCAACAAATAGGGCGGTGGTATCGTCCGCAAACAATGTCAACTTTAGGACTATGTAATTGATCGTGTCACACTACCTACATCAACTCTAACTCGCGATCTTGTCATGCAAGTGTCTGCTGAGCTCGATTTCAGTCTTTACGTAGCACACTTAAGCAAATCTTATCTAGTCCTAAATAATCAAATTTGTATATGTTTTATTGTAAAAAATCATTGTAAATTGTAAACAACAATCAAGCCAGAACGTGCGATCGTTATTTCAGTTGCGCAAGCGAATCTAGCACATAACTTCTTTGACGCTAGACCATACACTGTAAGAAGCCGACTGTGCCTCTACCCGAAGGCAGTTACACGCAATAAACACGTACACAATATGTTTGCTTGGCGCATGTCAAGGTGGATACACGAGAAAGTCACGAGAAGTCGTCTCGGGTCTGCGGCTTAGGGAGTCTGTATGCGCAGAGCACATTTGTAATCTAAGAATTTTTCAGGCTGACTCTCAGCCAACATTTAACGTCTACCGGTTTGCTTTTGCATTGCTTCGTAAGACGGACCTCATTAATACAGATGTACAACGGTGAGGATCAAACCCGTGCACCTATGTGTCTCTCTCCTTCGGTCGCAAGGTACACGCGAATGCACCACGCCACCGGGCTCGACAGCATCTGTAACCTAAGCCGGACCATAGTTACCGCTACAGCGGAACACGCGCTGTCTTGCCGGTGCAGTGCCGGTCGCCACACAAGATATTTCGTCATCACCGATGACGTACACCACCTCTGCCGAGCGCCCAGACTTTTTTTTTTTTTTTTTTTTATACCTGAGGTTGAAGGTAAATTTTGCATAAGACACCGGGCGATACGTTGGGTATTCGCCGCAGTAGTGTCAGATTCTTACTGACTAAACCCCCAACCGGTAAGTATCTTGGGGATGCCATTCCGTACTAAAGTTGAATATTACTTCGAATAGCACCCTTGCAGGGACCAGCAGTCGCCGCTTATCGCCAACCTTGTCTTATCCCGCGGTTAGTCCTCAGGTTTGCTGCCGGGCGATCCTTGCCCGCTCCAGGTGGTCCTTGCGTTTCGGCAGCTCTTCCGCAAGCTGGGCTCCTTTGTGCCAGTGCTCCTCCGACGCGCAGATATACCTGACGAAGCCTCTCATTCCGTGTGCGCCGAGCTCTCGGGCTAGTTGTTGATCCATCCGCTCCGCTCGGACGTCCTGCAGCGCACTGCATAGTAGCAGGGTGTGCAGTGGGGAGTCCACGTCGCAGGCGGGGCACAGTGTACAGCTTTCAGCAATATCCTTAAACCTGGCCAGGTACTGTTTGAAGTCGCCGTGGCCAGTCAGGAACTGCGTCATAAAGTACGTCGTGCCGCCACCTGGTCTGTTGATCCATTCTCCTATATCCGGAATGATTTCGCGTGTGGAGGCGCCGGGTCGGTTTCCGACTACCGTGTCCCACCGGGCCTGCCACGCGAGCAATGTTTCGGCCTTCTGCTGTTCTGCGGCGAGTGTCGGGTCCGCCCATTTCTTTCTCCTCTCCTCGGCCTTGAGGTCCCATGGGGTTGTGCCCGCAAGGACACACGCCGCCTCTCCGTTAACGTCCCGGTAGGCCTGGACCGTCCGGAGAGCAAGTATGCGCTGGGCCTTCATCATCGTGTTTCTATTGCACTCGGTCCGGAGCGTAGATTCCGCCCAGACCGGTGCTCCAAAAAGCATGATTGATTCGCCGACGCTTGCCCTCCTTGGGTCCTCGGATGTTAGGCATGATCCTGGCTAGCTGTCTGGCAGCCTTCGTCGTTTTCGCCGCCGCGATCCGTATATGAGGCGACCCTCGCAGTCCACGGTCCAGGTGCATGCCAAGGTATCGAGCGCCCAGACTACTTCAGCGAAAGAGCCCCTCGGCATGTGCGTCAATCGCCTCATACGCCCAGATGAAGAAACCCTTACACCATGGGAACGGGGCCGTCTGCTAGTATGGGACGCGACGGTTTCATGTACATACACTTGCCGACAGTTACATTGCGCGCACAAGTCGGGAAGCTGGCGGGAGCGCGCGTCTTGCTGAACGTCATAAACTGTCAAAGTACAAGGCGCTGTCGCCGCAATACATAATTCAGCCGATCACTATTAAAACGTTAGAGTCAATGAATGAGGCAGCTGGGTGGCGGTAGTGGGGTGGCTTCCATTGCCGAAGGAAGGGCTGAAAGAAGTGCCGTAGAAGTAACAGCTAATATTTGACCATTAACACATTCAACGTAAAATAAACTAGTCGTACTCTCGTCCTGAGTGCGATCCTTCATTATATTATATTGTAGAGAAAAAAACTAAGTTAAACTTAAGGCAATTGACCTCATCAAAATGTGGTGGCCATTAAAAGAGCCTTTCAGTGGTAGAAGAAAGTTTAGACGCGCTCTCCGGGGATTCGGCGGGCGAGCAGCTGCATGTCCTTCGGCAAGATGGTCACACGTTCGGCGTGAAGAGCGCACAAGTTAGTGTTCTCAAACAGGCCGTCCAGGTAGGCCTTTTATGCCTCTTGCAGGGCCATCACGGCCAAGTTCTGGAATCGAAGATCGGTCTTCATCGGTCCTGGGCGATCTCACGTAACAGCAGCTGGAAGAGCAGCTTACGGATGAGCAGCTCAGCCGATCTCTGGTCTTGATTCTTATGCAGGGCCTTTCTGGACTGGCTATTATTCTTATTGCAGACGACGTCATATACACGTATGAAATCAATGATAGAGATTCGTTCTCATATCCATATGATATATTGACAAAAGATCAACTTTAACGTGATAGGTCAATTACAAATGATAAAATTCCTTTCGTACGTAGGGTTGTTTCTAGAAAAACGTTTTGAAAAGAAACGTCTCAAATACTGCCGCATGCAAGATTTCAAAAACGACTCGATAAAAACCATAGAAATTCCTATAATATAAGTGAGATAGCACGTTTATATATATATATATATATATATATATATATATATATATATATATATATATATTAAGATTTTGCATGATATATTTGACGAGAACTATATACACGAATGTAATCGGATTAAACCATATAGCTATGAAGGCCTACTCTGTTGGCACGGGTGGTGCGTACTGTTTCTCGCGATATAAAACACAAGTAAGACAGACTCATTTACATGATTAATTGGTTATTGATGGCGGAGTTTCACCGGGCGCTCCGAAGGAGTGACTTTAGGTCGCCTTTGTGAACAAAAATTAGTCTTGGCATTTCTCCCCCCCCCCCCCACATAAAAAAGCAGCGGAAAAACATCCATGGCGGCAAACGTTTTTGCCAGGATACCTTTGAATAGACATGGACCGCGGCTCGAGCAAGAGAACTACTGATGGCGGTAGCGGAGTTAATTCCGCTCTTCGGGGCTGCCGTGTAAAGAAAGCAAGGCTGATCCTGCGCAACACGCAGCGGAGCGCAGCCCTTAAGCTAATACAAGAATACAAAACGATCAGCACAAACGTAGCCCTCCGGTGCCCCCGGAAAGGGTCTAAGCAAACTGCTGCCAAACATACAGACACCGATAGCGAAGCCGGGGGGGGGGGAACCTGCTATCTTACACAGGTTCTCAGGGGACATCGCAAATCTCTGTCGTACTTTGATCCAAAATAGGGAAGGCCCTATCAGATACGTACAGCCTTTTCTACGCAAAAGCCGTGGAAGGAACTCCATAACACACACTTCTCAAGTGCCAAGCATGGCAAGAGGCCGGAACTATGGCGATTAGATATATTTGCGAGAGATGGACCAGAGCGGGAATCACCCATCACCCCCGAAGTGCAGGATCCCCGCGAAATGGCATAAAAAAATTCGCGGAATACATCCAGGGTTCAGTCCAGGCATGAGAAGTGGGAGCGGAAGTAGCACAAGAGGTCCTAAAAACGAAACACAGAATATTTGACGAGAGGCAAAACCTTTTTGAGGCTGACGCGGCTGAAGAAAGCGCAACTTTGAATCAAACGTGTTTGCAAGGGTTAAAACAAAGTGCACCTGACAGGTGAGGGAACCCGGGATCAACTCCGGCCAAATTACACGATAGGGCGCTCGCCACTTCTCTAGGTGATCCATAGCACTGTTCTATGGAGTCTGGGCCATAAGAGAGTGAAGTCTAAGGGTGGAGGTGCGTTTAGTGAGTATGGGTCTCAGCAGAGTAACATCCACGCGCTGGAGTCGAGTCTCACACAGGTCGAGATAGAAAGTTATTTTCCCTACTCGTGGCGGAAGCGCGTAACTGCATTTACCCTCCTCCACAAAAAAACAGTCCACTGCGGGGCACCTAAAAGGGTATTTAATTCTATTTATAGAATTATATAAATGTTATTCTATTAGAAAATCATATAAAACTTGAAATCATTTATCTCAACCACAAATTTTAACTACGGTAGTGAATTGTGTTAAGCGAGTATGATAAATGTCGATAATTCGCGATTCATGCAGCTGCATAAACTGAATTAACTATTAGTGTGTCAAAAGCACTGAGTAGAAGACGTTTATTTAACTACGTGCATCTTTTTTTACGCTCTGACAACTACATTTTTAGACGCTCGTAATGGGCTAAGTTGCCTGTGGCACGATAGCGTCTAGATGCATCTGTCGTCATCGCGTTCTCGTACTGGAATTATATAGGCTTTCTCCAGCAGAGGTATGTAGCAGCAAGGCAATGACAACCACGTCCAACAAATTCTACCAGCACGGCCAGGGCTCGAACTAGCGATGTTTTTGCTAACCGTGGTTGCCATGGCAACGCCCCGTTTCGAACGGTGCGTTAGCCGCCTAAGCCACCGCCGCTACTTATCTTCTCATCATCCTAAGTGTTTCAGACAAAGTAATAATTGTACCGATAAAATATTCTTTTCTGGATACATGCCAGATACGGTAAGCGTAGGTAAGTAGATTGCTTCAGTTCAAATTAGTCATTTTCGAACCAAGTGGGTGAGAAGCAAAATAATAGAGAACATAATTGTGCAAAAAAATTGGCGTAATTTGGGCAGTAGATATTCCGACTAGGTATTATCTACCTTAGAGGTGACGATAATGGCGAGATGACGAAAAAATCGTTTAGAAGGTAAACAAAAAACAAATCATACACATACTAATTATACACACGATACTATTACAAAAAAAGTATTTATATATATATATATATATATATATATATATATATATATATATATATATATATATATATATATATATATATATATATATATATCACTATGTAGTTGTATCATTAAAAAACTTAGAGCTCAGTTCAATCATTCCTTACAGATTCGTTTATGATATAACTGAGCCCGCATTTGTTTGAGAATATATATATATATTTTTTTTATATATATCCACCTTTATTTATCTTACTTTATTTTCAAAAACAAGCATCAACCATAAATAAGTTATATATATATATATATATATATATATATATATATATATATATATATATATATATATATATATATATTAGAGATTGCAATACGTCCCACTGCTTTCTTTGCACCGGGAGGTAGTTAAATGCGCTCGGTGTATAATTGTTCTTATTGTAGAAAGGAGTAAATATGCAAATGCAAACACAAGTAGTACTAATTGTATTCTAATATATAGCAACTACTGTAGATCCGCACTGCAGCGCACATATACAGCACGAATGCGGAAAAACAAACTCATACCGCCCTTTTTAAACAAAAATCATGACATTGTCTTCGATCAATGTCTCTCGCTCTCTCCTATGAGTGTGTATCAGCTCTAAGGCGGAACAGTCAGGGAGCGGTCGATTTCCCTAGTTTGGACGTCGATACTGACTCGCACATAATTGCGAGGACTTTGTCTTTCAGGGATGCAGCTCCGTGATGCCCTTGGTCTCAGCGTCGTCCTGTGTGTCGTAATGTTGACTAAAGCGAAGGCGAGCTGAGGAGAGCTACTCCCCATTTAGAAGTCGTCTGAGTCCTCATCGTAGTCCCCGCCTTTTAGCTGAGACATCAGCACATCACGAGTTTTGG
Organism: Dermanyssus gallinae; assembly: GCA_003439945.1. Taxonomy (NCBI): domain Eukaryota; kingdom Metazoa; phylum Arthropoda; class Arachnida; order Mesostigmata; family Dermanyssidae; genus Dermanyssus; species Dermanyssus gallinae. Next base: position 55,705 of record QVRM01000496.1, read on the forward strand.
GGCGAGGATCCTCTTCTAAGTCTGTTTCAAAGGCGCGACATTTTTTTGCTGTGAATTAACAGACGAAAACGATGATTAACTTCAAATATTTTTGGCAATATACTGAACATTAGTCATAAATCGATACCTTTGTTTGGCGATTTTCTGTCTAAATCTACAAAGCATAATCAAAGATACGACAAAGTGGATACCGGCTCTACATACGTTTTTCTCTCGAGATCTCTTAACAGTACAGAAGAGGCGGTGGCTGGCGCGACTAACTCAACGCGATTTGCAGCCGGACCAGCTGAATGACGCAGGTGGCTCTTTGTTTCCAAGCCAATGTATAGGCAAAACACGCGGCAAAAAGCTTCTAATGAGCTCCATATTTTTGCGTTCATACGATTCTATACAACGGAACGCTGCCATAACAACTATGAAAAACATACTAGCGCAGGTTCGATTTTGGCTATACTTATCGTTGTTCTTATTTCAGTAGTTTACTTTAAAGATACTATAAATAGTATAGTAATCATTGTCAGCCGCTAACATATTGAACCTAAAAATATTGCATTAGATTTCTCAACAAAAAACATATTGAACCACAGATACAAACGGAGGTTTTATATATATATATATATATATATATATATATATATATATATATATATATATATATATAAGTGTATAAACACAAATGATAGTTTCTGGTCGTCAGATATCGTATGGTAACATCATTATGTTGGAAAGTAATTATATTTTATATGATTTAGGAATACGTGTAACATCTGGAAATAGATGCCCTCTACAATACAGGACGAGTTGTCTAAAGCTAACTTGTTGACACAATGGAGGCTAGTCAATCAAGCTGGTATGTTTCACACGACCCAGTATGAGCTGCATTTAACCCTCGTACAACTAACGATAATACCGGTAACAACAGTATTAGCCACTTAACCCCGAATGCAAGCGAAAAACAGGTTGAATGCAGCTTGTTCGGCGGGCTTTCTGTGCTCCGCAGAGTGTAAAAGGAATGCAGCTTCCGTATTTCCACTGTTGGTGCTATAAAGTGAGTTATGACAATACAACTTCAGAATAATGTGCCAGTGCAATGCGCAATTGGCACTGCACACATTGTGTAATAAGTGTATGCTATACTCATAACTTATTCTATTATCTAGTAGGATTTACTATTACCCGCAGATATTGGCACTTACCAAGAATCCACTCAACAACGTCAGCGCTTGGCCGGTTGCCCCAAATTTCAGGGCCGACAATTTTCTCCACGGGTTTACCGTCCCGATAGACCATGAGGCAAGGCAGATGGGCGTCGGGGAAATTCGGCATACAGCACTGCGCCACACCTCGAAGGAATTTGACGCTTGGGTATTTTGCTGCCACTGTTTGAATATGCCGATTTAGAAGGGTGCAAAGTGGTACACCACTGCTAAAGAGGTGAACTACCACCGTGATACCCTCTCCGGCCTTGTTTACCTTAAAATTCCAAAGAATATGCGTACATTTACACACACGCAACAGTGATGTATGCATACCTATATGCATACACAAAAGATTATATATATATATATATATATATATATATATATTACAGGTATTACATGTTATATGCAAACAGACATACAGGTTTCAATAGAACAATTATTAATAACTCTATTAAAATTGTACTTTGCTTTATGCATACCTAAGAGGAATGTCCTGAGTTTAACGTACATAAAAAAATACACACGTGTCATAGCCCCCATTATTCCAAGAAAAGAGGTTTTCTTATATATATATATATATATATATATATATATATATATATATATGAATGAATGAATGTATTGTTTATTAACCAATATTTGGTTTATGCACATATGTGCTACAGCTCTCCTAAGTAACTTTCATCAGCGACTTTGCTTTTGTACACTGTTGGAGGTGATACAGATCACATGATTTTCCGCATAGGTTGCATTCACACTCGGTTGATATCTCATGCCACCCATTTCATATACATATCTTCATATGAAATCCATGCATTGCAAACCCAGTAACGAAGTATCTGTTTCTACAACATGGGCTCTTCCAGTAGTCTGTAGTCATCGCTCTAGTCTCATAAAAACGCCAATCAACATCCGCAAATTTATACTCCCATTCGGCAAGATGATTCTCAAAGGCCTCCGTTTTCGGTAAAGCATAAGTTGCCCTGAGCTCCTCCACAAAAAGTGGTGTCGAGGCCAACAGATACACAAGACGATTGCGGCTAGTGCGGTGAACTACTAGCACTCTTTTTAGAAAGCTGGCTTTAATTTTATCAAGTACTTCCAGATTTGCTTTTGATAGGTGGGGCCATATGACCTGTATCGCGTAAGCAGCGGTCGGCGCAATCTTTAAATTGAAGAGTTTGAGAGCGACATCTAGTGACAACCGATGAGGCTCTGGAATATTATGAAACGATAAAATGCCCTTACGAGCTCTTACCTCGATATGTTTAGTGAAATTTAAACCCTGCGTTGAAAAGATTACTCCAAGATAAGAAAAATGTTGAACAAAATCTATTGGTGCTAAGCTCAAGCGCAATTCGTCTTTTTCTGCAAGCCTACCTCCGCGGCGAAACTTCATTGCTTTCGTTTTTGCTACGTTTATCACTAGAGCATTTAGGTCAACAAACTTTTGGAGTGAAGCAAGAGATTGCTGCAGATGAAATCGACTCCGCGAGTAGAGGACGAGGTCATCTGCATACATGAGTGTACTAACTTGCGGGTGTCGACGCTGGATTTTGTCCGGCAGATCGCTCACCAATATTGAAAATAGTAACGGGCTAAGATTATCGCCTTGTGCAACTCCTGTAGTCTGAGTAATTGGGGTGTGTTCAGTTACACCGTCGTCGATGATTACATGCCCCTCTTGCAGCATAGCTTGTAATAGCTTTAGTATTACCGCTGGGACACCGCATAGCGCTAATTTCTCTAGGATTATTGTTCGTGACGCCGTATCAAAAGCCGCCTTAAAGTCTACGAAAACAGCAAAAAGAAAGTTACGTTTAACCCGTAGAGTCATTTGAATACTATTGAGAAGAACGGAGCAAGCCGTCATCGTCGACCTCCCTCGCCTAAAGCCGTGCTGCTGCTCTGGCAAGCACTCGGTACTTTCCAAAAAATCTTCTAGTCGACGTGCTACCAATGCTGACAGTACTTTGCAAATGACGCTTTTCTTTGCTATGCCACGGTACGACGAAGGTATCAAGGGATCCCCTTTTCCCTTCGGTAACACACTTAAAAGGCTGACTTTCCATTCTTCAGGTAAGTGCGATGTCTTCAAGATTTCGTTGAAGAGAGAAGTAAGACAAGGAGCCAGAATAATCGCCTGCTGCAGATGTTCATTCCGAACGAGGTCTGAGCCCGCAGCCTTTCCTGACGGCGCCTTCATTATCACATTCACAACCTCCGAGATACCGATAGGGCGAACCAGCTCCTGTCGAGCTTTGGTTGTCCTTTGTCCCCAAACGGAGACGTATATCGGGATGCAACTAGGAATCGTTGATGAGCTGGCAAACATCTGTCGAAAATAACTATGCAGCCTCTCAGGTGATACTGGACAGGCTGTTGAGCGCATCTCGGAGCGTAGCCGTTTATGTGGATGAAGCTGGGACTGTCTGAGAAGCTTGTTTTGTGCTTCTATCTCGTGCTCCAGTTTAGCTCTACGCACCGCCTTTTTATAGATCCGACTGGCATTCGTATACAGGAAGGTCATTTCCGGACGAATTTTTGCCAAGATATACGTCTGAATCATACAGTGTTTCAGAGATCGGCACTCTCGGGTATACCAACAGGTTGTTCGAGGTTTACTCGGCTGGGGACGCACGCTCTGCAGTATGACATTTTGAACTTGTGTTGCATATACTGCGACATTCAGGGGGTTCGGAATAGGGAGAACATCTGGCGAGAGCTCCAGTAAGCGGGTTGAGTCAACGGCAGCGTTTAACCGTTGCCGCCTTTGGCCTGCTGCCTGATAATGTACCGTAAGCGACATTGCAACAGGAAGATGTCGTCTAGTACCAAAGGCCAGAGTGTTTAACTGTGGACCCTTGTACCTGATGCTGTCGTGTCTGGCGTTTGTGGCGAATATATCTATCGTAGACCTCCCTTGTGGGGCTACATAGGTCGGTTCCTCGGCTGTGGAAACCACCCACATACAACGGGACGCTAACGTGCTGATAAGTGCATCTGTTCTAACATTGTCCGGTTTGTCGAGAGGGCAGTTGAGATCCCCGCAAAGCACTGTTGTTTTGTTAAGGTCGACTTTGTCCAAGCAATACACTAGCTTTTCCAAGAGGTCGGGAGTAGCTTCCGATGGACTAGAATACATTGCAATTATATTTATGGAACTTCCTGCAAGTACAACGCAGTTGTCCTCTGTGTATAGTGCTTCTATACCATTAAGCTTACTGTTGTATAGTACAGCTACTCCACCGCTTGCTCTTCCAAGACCTTCACTCCGTTGTCCAAGACATTCTATCAGATACCAGCCAGAAACAACAGTTGGTTCCGTGGCCCAGGTCTCAGTGAGAACTAGCACGTCATATTGAGAATCTATAGTCAGAGGAAGAAAGGCCAAGGTTGATTTTATATTTTCGCAATTCCATTGAAAGAAGGTGATTTGATGTTGCTGTTTCTGGCTCGGTCTTGAAAGGTCTTTCGCCGTGACACTACCTGCACGTGCGTGCTTTATATATATATATATATATATATATATATATATATTTATATATATTAATATATATATAGGACGACGGTCCAGACTATTTACAATAATATATAAAAAGGCTTTTTACACTTAAAAAGATCATATCAGAATGGCTAATATACATGCATACAAAATATACAACGTAAAACAGCAGTTCGAAACTAACAAATGTATATACTGATTCAATAATTAGGCAAACTTTAAAAAAGTGTGAGTAATCGTATCGATTAAATGTTCTCTATTCACCTGCTCGACCCAGTCATCGGCGGAGATTTCACGGACTTCGCCGAACTTCGCTTTCCGAGCTGTCGCTTGCATTTCCGCAATTCGTTTTCGACGAAAATCAAGGAGCACTCGTTCATCCTCGTCATCTTCGAGAAGCTCCAGCTCTTCGAGCGTCAGCTCGTCCAGCTCGCGTTTCTGAAGCGGACACGAGTCAGGCAGCGTTCATGCAAGTACAGTTAGCCTCAACTCGTGTAGGTTGTCCCGTCGTAGTGGACCGTGGCTCAGAACACAGCACGTTTCTGTGCGGCTCAGTAGCAGAAGGATCTCTCTTGGGCTTTACTGTAGATTTGCATGCCTTGTCAAATATATATATATATATATATATATATATATATATATTGAAAACTCTACAGCAACAAAAAAAAACACTATATCCCTTCTTCTAGTGAATGTAATTTATCCCACCTGAGGTTCGAGGCGTTTCTGTGCTGCTTCATCGATGAGCGAGACGATTTGATCTTCGGTGATTTCCTTCTTCTCCGGAATGATGCCATGACGGCGAAGAGCGTCATTCCACTCGGTGTCTTCATTGGGATTCTTTTACAGAAAGTGCATTTCTTATATATATATATAAAAAAAGACTCATAACCTTTTTGAGAAATAACTTCATCCGTCTACACATGGAGTGCAGGCAAACCTATGTTTTAAATGGAATCTCCTTGAAACTTTATTGCTTACGATCTAACACGTATAGGATTCCAACATAGGTGTTTCCTTCCGTTTTATTACAAACAGCAATCCTTAAAGATGGTTTAAAGGCGAACAGCAGGCCTTAATTACTTTGCTGATATCAAAAACGGCACTTTGTACACTTAAGTTACTTATATTCTGTACTGAACGCCTGTTAGTAAAATAAAAATGATAAAAGTACATCACGGTGTATTTTCGAAGTGTACAATAACAAGGATTTACACTTTATACACATTAATTGAAGTTTTTTGCTGTTTCGGATAATACTAAACTCCCCTTTCGCTCGGAGTCTTTCACAAGCCCATAACCTATATGACCATATTAGGCGCGGACAACAGGCCGTCTAGAATGTTATGGGCACAAAGTCGGTTTCAATCATAAGTAGCTCTGTCAAACTCTCTAGAAAAGCGAAAGAAGAATCACACGCTTACCTGCATGTTTTCGGTTAGCTAAACGCTGATGTTGAATGTAATTAACAAGTAAATCGCTCTAATATAAACCCGAGAACACCTCCGTATTGGAAAACACCCACATATAACCACACAGCTTTTAAGGCTTTGTACAACGTAGAAGACCTATTCGAACGAGTGTTCGAACTGCTTCAGGCCGGCGAGCATCTGAGGTTTAGACAACTAAAAGTGCGGAAAGGCGTTGTGTAAACGTAATAGTGCGTTTAATACACATTTGCTAAGATTTAACCTTAAATTATCTTCAGAAACCAAACTATTCAAATAAACGCCGAAATAATGCGAACATTTAAAACAATGGGTAGAATAGCTTACCCTGTAATAACATATACAACTTGTCTTTATTCGGACCGTTCTTACCTACATCCGGCCTAAACTGACGGTTCTGTCGGATAACATTTCCCTCTCCTCGCTGCTCAGCGACCACGCGCACCATTAAGAAACTGAAATCCTTTCCCTCTGCTATTCCTCCTAATCTCGCAGTCAGCTGTAAGACACTAACTGCCTCGACGTGCAAATCTATTCATTAACTTTATTTGCATATTATTATACTTTGACGGAAAATACGATCGATAGCACTTATATCGGCCATAAAACTCGGCTGCAACGAGAAATTCCGTTGCAAATATAAGCAAATCGGCTCTGTCGGGTCCGTGTACTGTGGTTTTCCAGGCAGTCGACCGTAATACTCACTCGATGAAGCTCAAACAGCTAAAGTCGATGCTTGATGGCGTCGAAACGTTTGCAAAGCCCAACATTCAGCTTGAACAGTTTCCGACACCGCCCGATATTGCCGGTCAGTTCGTGCATACAAACCTGTTCTTTAGACCATTAAAAGTCTGAGTATCTTTCAATGCAGCAACGACAGCAACAAATGGCAGCAACTTCGAAAGTCAACCAAAGAACAAGATAACTTGCACATGTCCTAAGCCACAAAATTGGCTCAAACTTTCATAAATTTGACTTTAAATTTGGGGTAGTTAGCTTACTTCAAGAAAAATATATATATATATATATATATATATATATATATATATATATATATATATTGTTATGGTACCAATGATTTTTTTAATTGTATGACATTCTTAATTTATATTTGCCACTTCTACCTATTAACATTGTGTCTATATATATATATATATATATATATGCTAATAGGTGAAAGTGGCAAATTTAAATTAATATTGTCATCTCATACAATTAAAAGAAATCATTGTAACCATATAATTACAATGATTTTTTTAAAATTGTATGAGATGACAATGTTTAATTTATGTTTGCCACTTCCACCTTTATATATATATATATATATATATATACATATATATATATATATATATATATATATATATATATACACACAATGTTAATAGGTGAAAGTGGCAAATATAAATTAAACATTGTCATCTCATACAATTAAAAAATCATTGGTACCATAAAAATATATATTTATATATATTCTTGAAGTAAGCTAACTAAGGCCAAATTTAAAGCTACATTTATGAAAGTTTGAGCCAAAGTTTTGTGGCTTTGAACCCCGAACAAGCTATAAGCTCTGTGAAGTTCGGAATTAACAAGTGCAATAATCTGATGCCAATAAACAAATGCATTAATTCGACACAGATTGTGATTTTAATCGAACCGAATACAATTTGGATAGGGGAGAAAAAGAGACGTATAACATCAATAAAGTGAATTATCCTAACGAAGCATTTGCTTGTATTACTACTAATCGACTGCATGGGTTTCTTTGTAAAACGCGCCTTACGCAACATGCTCATAATAATCGGTAGCCGATTTATCTTCAGTTTTAGAATTTCATCTAATCAGAGTTGTTCTTGGAACTATTACAGCGGAGGTGTTACACCATATTTGGAGTGCAGGAGACATCGAAGATCAGTTTGTGGTAGACTTGGGCTGTGGTGGAGGCATTCTCACCATTGGAGCCGCGCTTCTTGGAGCCGAGTACGTGTCCACCATATATATATATATATATATATATATATATATATATAATTCCTATGATTGGTTGGTTTCCAGGGAAGGTTTCTGGAAATTCGCTATTGATTGGCCATCTTACCGGAATCAAGTGTTTTACAGTAATAATAAAATATATTTTTATGGGGTGTCTTAGAAATGCATAATATACATACGTCATTGGCACTCAACAATGACTAGTTTTTTTTGTCATTGTGGAGGTTTCAGGAATGCTTGACGTACGTACGTCGCGAACAGCTAGCGTGACTAATGTGGGGGGTCTCACAAACTTACTAATCCCGTTTCCCCCTGCCCCCAAGCTCGGTATTGCTTTTTGGTTTAACTTTGAAACCTCCAGTACCTAGTGTATGGGTCCCACAAACCTACTAAACCCGAGTTCTTCCCCACCGTCTCAAGCTCGGGAATGCGCGGCAGTTTTTCGACACCCTAAGCCGCAATATGGCATCCTCGACCCCCGCGTTACTTCTTCACCGACTATATAGTATGCGACCGACTATATCCGCGGGCGATAGACTCTCGACCGATGCCAGGTTACGGGCTCGCTGTGCAGCGTATATAATTGACTACTATAAAACGATTGGTTCTGATCAAACAGGAAATCCGTTACTTTGATTAATAATCTGACTTTTCGATGGGGTCTGCGGACGTAGTTAGTCCAAAAATGAATTGCCGGGAGTTGTGGTCTAAAATCATATAGTTTTTTTTTTTAACAATGTACAGTTTTTTGCCGGCAATATGTGCCTCAACTTTTCCTTGTCACAGAAATGTGTTAAATTATACATAAAGAGAGTTTAAGCGTTTTATTGTATTACTGGCGATCGTTCTAATTACAGGCACGTTTTGGGGGTTGACATCGACCCAGACCCTCTGGAAATTAGCCGTGGTAACGCTGAGCAGTTCGAGGTGGTCGGCGCGGTGTCGTTCATTCAGGCTGACGCCACGTCTTCCCTAGCTGAAACTCTTCGCCAGACTGCCGACACTGTCATCATGAATCCGCCCTTCGGCACCCGTAATAAGGGTTCGTTAACATCTAGACTTTATATAACTAGTACAGAATGCAGCAATAAGCACGATATATAACGAGCGTGTCTGTTATGTTATTACGGATACTGAAAAATATAACTGATTGTCTTGATAATTGATATTTGATGAGATGTTATCGTTTTTCTATACAGAATATGATTATTAGTATACTGCCAGCTTGCAGTTAGCCTGCATTCAAACGGATGCTGTTTCTTATCGCAGGTGCCGACCTAGCGTTCGTCGAGACTGCGGCGTTAATATGCCGAGGTAGTATCTACTCGTTGCACAAAAGCTCAACTCGACAGCATCTCGTGCGAAAGGCAGGCCAACGTGGTCTCAAGTGTGAGGTGATTGCGCAGTTGAGGTTCAACATCGACCGGATGTACAGTTTCCACAAGAGCGAAAGCCGAGACATTGAAGTGGATTTTGTTCGATTCACTAAACTAGTGCCGCAATAACAGCCTTGTAGGGAACGGGATGTGAATAGAGTTAATGGTGCACCAGCCAAGCAAACACACATGTACGGGTAACGCCGTAGATCATACATTACAATTACGTCAATATAATTTTGCACGAAACGTCAGAATAGACGTTATGTATATTATCTGTAACTATTGTTACTGTTATTCTTCATCACGGCTACATATCTACAGGGAATACGAACATGTGTGTATTTTTAAAGGATATTTATATATATATATATATATATATATATATATATATATATATAGCCGGAAGGTAAAGGCGCTGTACATATATGTATGCAAAAGTATTCAAATATTTTTGGGGTGAACACGACAAATGTTGACTTCGATTTGCCATAGTACTTTAATTTGCGTAGCACTGCTGCAAATAAACTGTGTTTTGCTGTACTGGGTAAAGCAGACGTTGTTTTTGAGATTGTGGCGCAGAGGCAGCGTATAAAAAATAATTCATTGTGTTTTTTAATACCCCATTAGGTGCGAATTCCAGTTAACTGAAGTGATCGCATTGTGTGCGTTCTAAAATACTAGATACTCATTCAGCTACGACTTAGGCACGCGCATCTCATGTCCGCATTGTCGTCATAAATGAAGGAAACGTTATCGAGAGAGAAATCGAAAATGCTTGATCGGGTGAAATGAGCCTGGCTAGTTGGACGACGCAAATCCATTTGTATGACAATAAGAATGTTTCTTTTTGGCTACTGCAAACGTGTAATTAATTCGACCGCCGATGATTATATACGTTAGGGATCTTACTATTACAAGGGGTTAAAATAAAAATAAGGTCAGTATGCCTCTACAACAGAGGGTTCCAAATGTCGGCAGAAATAATTAGTTTTTGTTTTCTATAATGTGCTACTTAACCCATTTGCATGTTAACGTTGCGAAATAAAAAACGAAACGTGCAACGCAAAGCACTGTATTTGTCTTTCGAATTAGTCTGCATATATAATGCCACCATAACGTTCTTGGATTGATCGCAAGTTACGTTTTACAAACAGCATTTGCATTGTCACCGTCACCGGATTTCGTCGGTGTTTCTAACTCGTTTGTGGTGGAAACCGATTCTACCGCAGCGCTATTCGGAGACGCTGCGTTTTGTTTCTGGAGATCAGGATTGTCTTTCGGTGCAGGCCCAGCTAGGCGCTCGTCGTCGCCGCCATCCGCCACATCACCAGAGGTATCTTTCGTGCTATGCTCGTCCTGATTGCATTGTTCATGGGAGCTGATATTGTCTGGTTCATCTTCAGACGTGCCGTCGCCGCTACCGCACTCCTGGTTATCGTCCGTGTCTTTCAGCTGGGCACCTTTTCGCGCTGGTATCGCCTTAATGATGGCCTCTTGCCAGGACATACCGTTCACTCGATTGAGCAGAATCTCAAAGCAGTGGTCGATTGTGAGAACCTTCCGTGTCTTCATGTCCACGTACCTGTGAATTTACGGCCAGTATCCAGACAGGAATAAATGTACAAAGCAAAGTGGAAGCAACAGTAAATTTAAGAGCATTTACTGTTGATAAGAGTTCCTGACTGATCACCCAAGTGAAGACAAGTAGCCCAGCATGCAGTAATTGAGCGATCGTCTTTGATATAAGGACGATAATTCACAGAGCCTGCGATGTCACAGGACAGAATTAGCTGTTACTTATCGCGGTTCGTCTAACTAGCGTTGTCATCGCCATTATCAAAGCTGCAATTTACCGACATTTAGTCAACCCAAAAAGGTAAACAATAAGAAAAATTTACTTATTTTACTGTACAGGTGCGCTATACACAAAATTTGTCTTAGTCAATCAGGTCCATCGCACGATGTATTATTTTGAAAAATTATACACATTCTGGCGTGTTCCTAGTTCGCGTCCGCATATCTAATTTTGACGCGCATTTAATTACACTTGGGGTACAATAGTATAGACTCTGGGATAGCATTTACTACCTGTCGAGAGGAAGGCAGGCGTGGCGTAGCCCAGCCTTAACGGCCCGCTTGAGCGTTACGCCCTTCATTCGGTTGTGGTCAACCAGGCAGCCGATCACGTACACTTCAGACTCAACGAGTTCGGTTAGCTCGTTTTCCGACTCACTCGTGAGGTAAACCACCTGTAGACAAACCGCAGCATTAAGCAAACGCCGCATGACGGCAATTGCCGAAAAAGCACATTACATAGGTCTGAGACAGATTCCACGTTAGATCGTTGTAGTTGAGAGAAGAAGTGTAGTGTTGGTACAAAAAGTGCGAATGAAGCGTTAGTAGACTAAGTTAAGTGGTTAGCACAGATGTGAATTCAGTCATCCTTTACAGAATGTCGACTCGCATGCGCCAGTTAGCACAATGACGCTAGACCAACAAGCAGTAAAACTAGCTATGCATACGCTACAAGCTACAAATCCGTAGAAGAGACTTCTATCATTAGTTATAACAGTCTGTAAATCGTTGCGTACATTAATAGCACCTTTAGCACTTACATAGAGGCGTTATGTGGGCATCCGACACTAGGTTAAGTTAGTGGTGCTACCTAATTTAAATAAGAACTACTTGTAACTGACGTTCCCTACGACTTTATCGAACTCTACATTGAGCATAACGTATGAATTAAGGGAGTTCAGTGTTTGCAATCTTCTTAGAGGGGCGTATGTTAAATACTTGCAAAATGTTAGTTTAAGCGGTTTACTCACTCATTAAACTTCATTAAACTTTCAAATTATTTGATCAAATCTTTAGGGCGAACAACGAGGTAAATTCATTAACAACTAGAGTACTATTTACAAAAAAAAGCAACTCAACGATAGACGATATTCGTGTAAGAGGTGACACACACACATACAGACATAGACGCAAGTAATGTCTTAAGCCATGCAGCGATGCACACAGAGATAGGATTCATGCTATACCTGATCCTTGCGGAAGTGTTGTGCGTGTCCTGGTCCGACATGATACACGTCCCACTGATAGAAGCCTTGTAGGCCCCCTACCCAGTACTCAGCACCTGCAAGTCCGGTGATGTACATCTGTAGCGGACGCTCTGTTCGTCGATTCGACGCATAACAGCGCTGCAACTGCAACAACAAAATCCATCGCTATCGTTAGCATCTTTTGTACTTACTACTGCTACGACAACTAGTACAGAATTGCCATCCTGTTAGAAATATTGCTTGGTACACATCAGTACGCATTAGTTTGCCATCTGAATGTTGCCTGCCGGGACCAACTTCTTCTTCGTAGTACGTACGATAATAATTAACGACATCCCGTACTCATGAGTATAGGAGGGGTGTTTGTTAAACGTTGCTAACCTGTCTTCCAGCTTTGGTGCGCTCGAAATTGGTCATGAGGCTGTGCAGTGAGAGATCGAGGGCCACTCGAATCTTGCACTTGCTTTTCGCCATGGAAACAATTCGCTGGCGCTTCTGCGAGGGCTCGCGCACTCCACTTCGAATCTCCAGCTTACGCTTTTTTCGTTCTTCCTGCAATGAATTGGTGATACGTATATATATATATATATATATATACATATTATATATAAATATATATATATATATATATATATATATATATATATATATATATATATATACGCATATATATAGGTAACAACTGTTTTGTATTCAGGAGATAATGTGATTTCGATTCGGGACCGATTGCACTAAAACGTATTTTCACGGGGTGAACACTAAAGTAGACTACAATCGGCCAAAAATCGACTCACCCCTCTCTCCACGGTTCGGTTGTGCTTCGACATCTCATACGAGTGCGGGAAAAAGCCACTCATTAAATCGCAGTGATGCGATCAAGGCTCGACCTACCTTTTTCTGGAAGTTTCTGCGCTGCCGATTGGCTAACCAATCTATCTCTCTCCAGAGTTTTTTGCGTCGATTCTTCGAGATGTTTTCGTCTTCCAATTGGGCCTGAAGCAGACGCACGCGCTCCCTGTCTTTCTCAGAGATGGGATTGTCGGCTAGACGCTGCACAATATCGTTCCTATAATAAGTACGGCCTCCGCTGGACTTCTCGGATGTCATCGTGGGCGATTCGTTTGAAGGAATCACTGACTGGTTCTCTTCAGCCATGGCACAACAGACGCCGTTGCCGGACTTCACCACCAGAGTCGCGTCCCAGAATTGGCGCCTTTCATACAATGCGTTTCCCACGCCAGCCCTGAAAACCACAATTCATAACAAATAATCAAAAAGATTTACTCTATAGTCACTCTGCGGCGAATCAGTCCCGCGTCCCCTCTAGAGAGCCAGACTAGCTCTCCCTGCACAATGGCACAGACAGCGATTTGTTGGAGCAGTGGTTTTGCAAATGGAATAAAAGTGCATCAAGTGTAGAAGATGAAAGCCTGGCGATTTGTCTGTCTCAATATCGCTGAGTCGATGCAAAAACTATAACCATTCGCGCTTTAGGCAATCGTACAGACAATACACTTGTATGTACCGCCAATGATTAAAACAATATCAGTAAACATTTAAGTTGACGGATGTACTACTGGACTAACTGCCTCAAAATAATGGTGGTCGATCACGGCCTGACAATAGTCGGTTCTAATGGCGGTCGATTACCGTTGTGCTGTTAAGTGCTTTGTTACAGCCTCTGTGCTACTGCTTAGTGTAAAAATTTGCATTTTGCATGCTTAAGTTATCGGTAAATAAAAATGGTTACAAAATAAATTAAGCACCGAGACAAAAGTAACACTCGACAATATTTCAAAGAATGCTTTGAATAAGCGCAATTACACAATACATAATCACAATAAGCATCATCACAAGGATTTTTATACAGGGTTTGTTACAATGTAGAGCAATAGGTGAGGCAACACGCGCTCACGTATAGGCGCAAGTGAAGTGATACACTCAATACAGCATCTATATAATACACAACAAGTATATATATATATATATATATATATTCATGCAACAGACTCAATATATATATATATATATATATATATATAACAGATCTCGATTGATATATCGTATCACGTACCCCCTAGGAAGAGAAGAGGTACTGAGTACGCTGTTTGCACAACCGGTGGCACAAAAATAACGTATTCAGTTCCGTTGAGCGCGACAACAAACTCTACGCTACGCAGTGTTGTTGTCACTGCAACTGTCGTCGTGATTTCTTTACCTGAATGAAAGGAAGCCTGCGCCGATCAGCTGTCTACCAAGCGTTCTCGAAGTGGCGGCGCTGGTACCACGTGGTTTTGTTTTGGCAGTGGCTGCCCGCATTATACGAGCGCTGTGTCGTCTGCCTCAGCCGGAGCAAGAGAGCGCCAGACAGAAAATACTTGTTTTTCTTATATGGGAGGTTCGAAATTGTTTTTTTTTTTGCTGGGTGATTTAGCCAGAGTTCGCATCTTAACAGTCATGCGTTTGCTACGAGAAACGAAATGTAACATTATAGATTTCCCACGTAGCCTCATCAACTTCATGAACGTGTCCGTATACTTGCGTGTGCTATATTACTAACGGATCCTGTATGATATGATATGACGTTTATTGATACTAAATTCGTTGTTCTTTTATTAAATAACTTTTTATGTTAGCACTTTGGAGTGAACAATTGTCTCCGCGTTAGCGTGTGGTTACGGTTCTCTAACCCGGGATTAGCCCAGTTCGACAATGTGCCCCGAACAGATGCTGCGTTTCCTCGTTGGATGTAGAGCGACATCCTCTGACGCAAAAATTCCGATGCTCTCGAGTCTCCCGTGGAGAGGTTAAGGCTTCTACCCACACGCTGAATCCATTTCAATATAAGCGGGCCTGGTCCTCCCATTGTTTCAGAAGCCAACGGACAAAATTGGTGCGGATAACCAACGCCAGAGTATTTTCTACATTTGTTAGCCTCTGCTAGCCTAGACGCATGACCTGCCTGGTCCGCACCTGCACCGACCATCAAAGGGGCTAATTAGTCGATTACAGTTGCGTCCCAAACAAGCATGCGACTACGCTCAATGAGGGTTAGAGTAAGACCGTCAGGCCTTTTTCCGGCGTCTCTGGATAGACCAGGAGGCTCTAGTACACACGGAAAGCCAGCAGACCTCAGGCTCGACTAAAAGTGTCATTTAATGCCAAGTGGCGTGCTCTTCGGCCTGCACTTAAGGCGCATGATAAGCCATGATGCGCCAAAGCGTCTACAAGGTAACCACAACGATATCGGTGAGGGACAACTAGGTCGACACCAAGCCGCAATCCTGTGCTGATGCGCGTCGTCTCATCATTAAAAAGCGTCCCTATTCGTGGACAGGGTAGGGCATGTCACCAGGCTCCAGCCCCTTAACTACTAACGGCTCGAAGCCTGGCTTGGTCAGCCACGGTGAAGGCTCTATCGATCAGGCTTGCTAATCGCTTTTCTTGCATAGGGTCTGTCCAACTGCTCTGTTTAGTTCTTTCATCGGGAGGGGAGTTAAATAAAGACAACAATCTGTTGGTCAGCTTTTGTAGTTCAACGTTATAAGCTTCCCATCCATCCTTATCCAATAAAGCCCTAACCCTCTCTGAAGCCTGAGTCAATGATGACACGATCGCGGGTCCAGCCATCATGACCGTGTACGGCATTCCTAAGCCGCCTAGAGAGATCTGAAGCATTACCTAATCCCTTGCCACAGCGGAAAGCTGAAGATTTAGTATCTCCTCTGAAGTGGCTAAGCTAAGATCATTAAAAGGCTGCAAACGTTCAGGCGATGAGGATAATTTGCAACCTCTAACTAGTTAACCTCGTGGCTGAAAAGCCAGATCTAAGGAGAAACAGACCGCAGTAGGCCCCCAATTGGGATAGTCTGTCTGTGGCGAAGTTCAGTTTGACTTTCCGGCCGGCCAGTGCTTTTGGTATCCCATCCGACAGCAAGGGCACACCTAGCAGCTTCAGGTCAGCCTTGTCAACAACGCGACAGCCAGGGAGTAGGCCAAAGGGGCCCATTAAATCTAATGATTCAATTCCGTTATGAGCCGTAATATGGACTTCACATTTGCCCGGGTTCAGAGCCAGGCCACTAATCACACCAAAGTCAATCACTTTTCGAATATCGTCAAGTACTGTCGGGAGGTCTCCGCCTAGAACGCCGTCGGCGGATACTAAATTGTAGTTTCTCATTTGTGTTACAATTTCATATAGCCACAGGCTAGTGCAAAGCACATGTACAAGTTACAGTAAGATTTTATACATTATCACCGCGTAGGTATTTTAAATTGCGCATTTTCAAAGGGGTTGTGTTGACCCTTCACTGGAGCTTGCTTCTAATAGTATTTTAAAACAAATTCTAAACCACAAGCACCCGATTCGCTCTTCCACACTTGTTTGGAAGGTTTCGGGAAATGCCTTAAGCACTGTCGATACTGGCGGCTATCGGCACCTAGTGTGGGACTCTTACCCACCAAACCTTATGTTCCTGCCTCTCGTGGGCATGGCATTCCTGCCCCACATGGGTATGGCATTACTTCGAAACCCTCGGGTGGGGGCGGGGGGGAATCTTGCTGATGAGACTCCCAGTTAGCTCGAGGTGCGGCCTCTTAGCCTTCATAATGGGGTGCAGGTAAGCACGTCCTTCCGTTCACGCCTCTGCCGAGGTGTACGCGATAATCCACACATATGTGCTATTATGAGGGCTGGCGTTTGGCCCAGCAAAGACGATCCGGCGGCTATGCGAACGTTGGCCAGCGCCGCAGGGTGCAGCACCGTGTGTTTCACGTCGTCTGTGTCCCCTAAGGTGCAGAGCACACAAACGTTTGTACTTATCTCTCCAACCCGCAACATATATGTAGGATAGCAGCGTCCGTCAAGTAGCGCGGGCAAATTATATATCGTCTGTTGGCGGAAGCAATGCTGAAGCAAACTAAATACAGGGCGCCAAATAGGGGATGCCGCCACACCAGTAGCGAAGACGCGAGAAGTTACTAAATGCGCGGGCAAATCTGTGATAAGGAGGCAGGAGAATAAACGAGTTAGTAGTCTTTGGTGCGAGCCAGGCAGAGGACGTGTGTTGTTTGAGCAAGGGAATGGCGACCTCGTAACGGTCGCCGCCCGGTCATGGAGGTGGTACACACTACAATACATCATTGGAACTGTCCATGCCCGGCAAGTACTTACGAGACGCTATACGAAACTTCACCAAAAGGGCAGCCGCACTATGCTAGAATGTCCGGAATGAGTAGTCGTGTCCATTTGCCCCTGGCGTTGTGCAGAGGGGGGGGCTTCTCCCACTCCTTCATTGTTGTCTCCCTCGCTCTCGAAAGATTCAGATTCCCGTCAAGGATTCACTCACTGCGCTCACTGGCCAGTAAGGCCCAGGGCAGAGGGCAGGCCAGGACCAGCAGCACCTCAGTTAAAGTGGTCCGGTAAACCCGGGCTAACGCCCATGGCCCTCTGGGCCGAGCGTGATGCACGCACCCACGTAAAGAGCAAGGGCGGCATATAGTGCTATCGATTCAGCGTCTGTCGCAAATCTCTGTCTTGCTTGAGAGGCCCTCCCTCCCCCGGACGTATCCTCGCCAGGCTCTGCGCAATTTTCCTTCTAGCCTGCCTTCCTTGCCACGTGTTTAATGTGCGGAGTTCCTGTAAGGCCCGTGTCGGAAGTACCTACCAAGTACTTGTCACCTCCTTGATGGGAACTTCCGGTTTACGAGGGCGAGCTGGAGCCGGTTGCCATCTGTGTCTCTACAATGACAAGGGCGTGGTTGGCCGTCTCCCTTAGTCTTACCTCCCTACGGACCGTAGGCATCATGGCTAGATCATTGGCATACGCAATAATCTCCACACCAGGTGGAGGTAAGAAATGCAGAGCACATCGTCGTATGGTTCCACGGTACTGGTCCTAGGCGTCCCGCCAGAATGGTGGCGCCGATCTCTGAGGTAATCCCGAGCTTCTGAAATTCCCTTATTATCAGTTCCTAATTGGCCGTATTAAAAACATTTTTTTGACATCGATTAGAGTTCAAAGAACGAAGGAACTCGTCTTAAGGCTCGTACTTATATCCTCTTCAGTCGGGAGTAAAACCCGCTGAAATGCACCCATCGTTGACCGTTTCTGTCTAAATCCGTATTGTTTCTTCATAAAAAAATTGCTCATTGCTCTTCTTTATTATATATTGAAAACAATTCTGAGCCTTGTTATTAACGCACTTGCCTATCCAAGCACATTTCTGATCCTTAGCGCGCTTATTTACTGCTATGTACATGTCTACGTTGTGACTTATTTTATTTTACGAAGGACTTTATTCTCCAGTAACGCAGTTTACTTAAAAACATTTCACAAAAACCAGCCGAAAATAAATCACTCCACAAAACATGATGGTGATCATGGACATGCATTTAAGGTTGAACATTGATGCTCCTAAAATGTGCGAGATGTAACAAGCAAAAATTAAAGATGATCACCTCACGATGTGTTGCACGAAACATTCTTAGGGAAATTTAGAAGGAAACAAGTGGACAACATGCGCAAGCTAGTCGCGCTGTCTAGAGCAGATGGACGCACACGAATGTCACGGAGGAGATGGCCACAACCCCATATCCTATCCACCGCTTTATTCTGTCTCTCTGTGCAACTTGCTTTCTCATGGATGGCTAGAAGGATCGCCATTTTTCCGAAGCGACTTAGAGAAAGAAATGCACTCTATGGCTCT
>QVRM01000496.1:80000-96524 GCA_003439945.1 Dermanyssus gallinae
ATAGCTCCCAACCGCTGCAATGCACTTGTGCCACCTTCTTTCCCACTCTCCGAAATATTTTAAACGCGTCTTGCGGAATCGCATTTTTCTTTATTTCCTCTGTAGTCTCGAAACGTTGTCTCTCCAAACTGTTTTTATCCGTGGGAGCAGGAAAACTACAGTAACAACGCACGGAACAAGGTACGGCGAATAGGAAAGTTGCGGAAATATATAAATCGAATGTCTCATCAAATAATCCGAAACCAGTAACGATGTAATGGTAATGGAGAATCCAAGAGTTTTTTGCCCAGAATTCAAGCTTTTTGCGTCGGACGTGCTCGCGCAATATTCTTCAAATTTTGCGATAGTATTCTTTAATGACCAGGTGGCACTTCGCGTAAGGTAATAAATACCCTTGTAGTTGAAAAAATAGCTAAAAAACTTTGGTGTTTGATCTGCTCTATCTGAATTGCTTCGATCGAGTCTCTTCTTGAAGACAACACTGGGAGGTTTCTCAACGGGGTCTTCTGCTGCTTCGCCGAAGGATCAATTCGGACAGTTTATCGGCGGGCGTTAATTTGCTAGAAATTCACCTTTTTTTTTGGGAACGAGCTTTGCTGCCAGATTTTTGACGTATAAAATATCGGTCAAGATAAGATATCTGCAATTCCTCAGCTATCTCCCTGATAATAGGTCGGCAATTGTTGAGTAGCATATCACCAACTTTTTCAACGTTCTGTTCTGTTATTGACGTCGAAGGTTTTCTCAAACTGGTGTCATCTTCGGTCTCTCTGCGCGTCCGTCGCATTTCTGTTTTTTTTTGTGGTTTTGATTAATTCTTTAAAATTCAAAGTACTTTTATTTAATAATAATAATAATAATAATAATGAAAAAAAAAACTCGATATGTTACGTAACGAGTTCATCGGTATTGATCACTCAGTCAGCAGCAGCTATACTTGCTGAGATGCTGAGAGAAGGTAAAGTCGAGATGCTTTATTTACGATGTAACTATGGTCTTCTACTTGAACTACGATTACCTCTAGTTCGCGACGGCGGCGGGAGGAGCATTTGCGTTTGACTTTTGACAAAAGGGGCGGTTTCACACGACCCAATGAGGCGGTTGAATTTGACGTTTGACAATAGGGGTGGCTGGGTGGCCTTTGGCGTGGGTGTGTGCTGCTTTGTTTAGTCTGATCGGGAGTGTGGTCGTTCGTCTACCTACAAAATTAACCACCGATCGGTGGTTGTCACTGTTGTGCGTCACGAGGATATAACCTATTGTAGAAGGAAGATATCACACCACCATGATCATCGTCATCACCACCAGCATCAGCAGCAGCAGCAGCAGCACGAACATAGACCTGTTGATCATGCTGATATCGGCGTTGTCTTGACGGTCGTGCTTGGAGTGAGTTAAATAAAAAGCTAACTAAGTAAGTCTCGTAGTTGAAATTAGGCGTATACTCCTTGGAGTGCATCCAAACTTATATGGTCTGGCAACATCAGCAACACCCATATCTACAAGGGGTAACGCATCAAACCTGCTTACTCTGTCACACGCCAACTCCAACCAGTCAAGGCTATCAATCAGAAACATTGGGGCCTCCTACTGGAACAAAGTACCGGCCTCTGTTAGGCAGACAAAGTCCCTGTTCAAATTCAAATGCGATCTCAAAGAACATTATCTTGAAATTTTGGTATCTAGTTAAAAGTGATATAAAAATACAATCATGTTGCAATATATTGTAAATAGGTGAAAATGGCATATATAAATTATACATTATTATTCATAAAAGGGGCTCCGAACAAGCTATGTGCTTAATGGAGCTTGAAATTAATGTGTGCAATTATCTACAAGAAATGTCAATAAACAAACAGTTGAAAACAGTTGAACAGTTGAAATAAATAAGTGAGGAAGGGAGGCAGTGTCTGCTTGTAAGTAAGCAAGCGACCGATTTGTTGGTTAGCCGCCTTAGGACCGCCAAAATAGATGTTGTACTGCGACCTACCTAGCCATCCATTTACCTATCCTTCAATCTGTATCTCGATTCCGTCTATACGTGGGACAGAAATACGGCAGACAGAGAGCCGTATGATATTCCGTCTTGTCTTTCTGTGTGCTGATGATTTCGACGACGACGACGATAACGCCACCTTGATTGGTGGCGGCGGCTGCGAGGGGGGTTTCTTGTATCTGCCGGGGGTGTCGCTTGCTCGCTGGCCCGTTTGTCCGGCGGTATAACGAATGTCGTCACTACATCTTGATGACAGTCATTTGACTAACTGTGCTTTGCTTAGAGTTTTGTCGATATGCGCGGAAAGTAAATGTGAATTGGCATATATATATATATATGTATATGTATACATGTGAGAGAATTGCCGGTACTGTCTGTCTAAGCGTGCGTGCGTCAAGGAGGAAGGCGAGATAGATGACTGGGAGAATTTTCCTCTTTCTACTACGTCTAACTACTCCTGCTCGCGATAGACAGTGAGTGCTGTTTTTACTGCTGCGGCAGCGGCTGGCGCCGGCGAGGACCTATTAAGTGACTCGTATAACAAACTGCTGGTACAACTACAACAACTACTATTACTACGACGACTATGACGTCTACTTTATAATACTTTTACCACAATTTCCCTCTCGTCTTCCTTCTTTCTCTATGGACGTTGGCGTTGCTCCCGACGTCCCTATCCACCCGCTCACCCCCTTTGTCGTCGTCGTCGTTGGGGAACTGGAGGGGGAATGTACGGAGGGACGGATGGTCGCCTGGCCGTACCATGGCCGCCGTCAACCTCACCACTTCCACCACCACCACCACCACCGGCGGCGGCGGCGGCGGCGGCGGCGGCAGCGGTGGCTACGGCAACGGGGCGAGAGAGGGAAACCCGCATTTCTGTCTTGACTTTCGTGTCGTTCGGTGTCCGCTGCTTAGTCTCATCTCTACTGCTGTTGCTGCAGGTCACCGTCAGCTAGACGGAGTTGAGTTAAATAAGAGTTGGGTGAGTGACTGAGTGGTGAGTGAAAGCGTCGTTGTAGAGCTGCTGCTGCTGCTGCTGCTGTTACACGTATTTATTTCGTTGGCGTCGCTGTTGCTTCTTCTTCTGCTGCTGCTGTTACTGTTGCGGCTCGGACTATTATTGTGTGACTTCTGCGACAGTTGATGCTGTTGTGGCTGCTGGTTCGTTCCATCCAACAACTCGAAGTAAAGTGATTTTGCTGTAATTATTATTGTTGTTGTTGTTGTTGTTGTTGTTTGTCGTGTTGTTGTTACTGTTATTGTTGTCATTGTTGTCATTCGTCGTGTTGCCGTTGTTGTTGTTGCTGCTGTTCTTCTTGTTGGTGGTGGTGATGGTGGGTGGAAGAGCTTCCACCGCGTGAACTTGCACTCCTGCTGCTGTTGTTGCTGGCAAAATGCTTCTGCTGTTGCTTTTCGCGGGCAAAGTTTGTCGTGTCCACGTTGGCTTCTTTCTCTGTTGCTAGCTTCCTTTGTTCCGCTGCTCCCTTCCAAGCTCGCCCGCCGCCGCCGCCCATGCCGCCCGCCCGGACCCAGCTGACAACGGGGCAGTGTGGTCAGGCCCCTCTCTTTTTTTTCTTTGCCCGCAGCGTTGACTGTGCGTGGTCGGCCACCGTGGTCGTGGTCGGTCGTTGTCGTGGTCGTCGATGCCAACAACTCCGTGTCTGCTGGCCTTGTTGTAGCCACCGGTTGCCGCGTTGCCAACACCTCCACCGCCGTCATCATCATCATCATCATCATCCCCCCCCAACAGCACAGCATCCTCCTCTTCTCAGTGGTGGTAATTGTGGTTGACCGTCGGTTTATTTTTCCCTCCGTGCGTTTGTTTGTTTGTTTGTTTGTGGTGGTTGGTGGTGATAGTGGTGTTTGTGGTAGTTGTCGTAGTGGTGGTTGTGGCCAGTCGAGCCGGCTATCTGTCTCAAACACCACTATCATCATCATCATCGTCGTCGTCGTCGTCACTGGCAATCACTGACGTCGTCTGTTCCGTCGTCGTCGTAATCGTCGTCTTCAACCGGCGTTTGTCAACGTGTGCAGACAGACTAGCGACTGTAGACACAGGTGTCTCCTCCTTCTTCTTTTTCTTCTTCTTCTTCTTCGTTTTCTTTCTATATATATCGAATTGCACGAGCCGGCCAAACTGTGGCACGAATATAGCCATAGGCAGACAGGAAATCAAACGAGAACAGGTGACTTCGTGATCCCCGTCTCCGAGAGCAACAGCAGCAGTAGCAACAACAGCAACAACGTCAACAACAACGACAACAATAGTCAGTCAGTGAGCAGAATACCAACTAGTAGAGAAAGAAGACGACTTTGTATCGAACGAGGGCGGCCCCCGGTACCCGGCTATAGAAGGAACTACAATCAGTCAGTCAGACAAACAAACAGTCAAACAGGTAGACAGACATACAGCATATACAGTCATACAGACTCACTACTGGAGCTTCGTTGCGACGTCGATTTGCCTTGCGGACGACGTCGACAACGACGGTTTCTGCTGCTGCTGCCGCTTCTGATTTTCGTTCTTCTCCTTTTTCCTTTTCTCGTCGTCGTCGTTGTTGTTGTTGTTGTCGTCGTCATCATCCTGCTGGTTGACGTTGACATTCTCCTTCACTGCACCGCAGTCTACAGTCGGAGTTGGATTGTACATCATCATCATCGTCATCATCATTAACATAATCTTTCTCGTTATCATCATCATCATCATCATCATCACTTCTACTACTATTATTACTACTACAACTATTTCTTTTACCACCACCGCCACCACGAGGACAACAACCGGCACTGCCATTATCATTAGCATCTTTCTATCCAAATCGATCGATCCATAGATATCTTTCTTTCTCTCTCTCTCCCTCTCTCTCTCTCTCTCTCTCTCTCTCTCTGTGTCCCTATCATCTAGCCCACTGTACGTGTCAACATACAATATACTAATAATAAAGCAATCCATCCTGTCTCCCTCCGCCCCTTCTTCTTCTTCCTCTCACTCCCTCGCTGCCCCGCTCCCCCCAGATAGACAGACAGACAGACAGACAGCACACTAAGCACCAACTAGAACTATCAGTGAGGCTAGAACTTCCTTCTTCGCTCGTGCGTCGATACCGATACTACCACCACCACCACCGCCACCGCCGCTCGTCTGCCTGAGTAGTCGCCGACAACGTCGGGTCCTTTACGGCGTTTCCCGTCCTTTATACAGCTCGCCAGCGAACTAGCAGCAGCAGCAATTCTGTTACGGCTTGTGGTGGTGGTTGGTGGTGACAACAACTGCAACAACAACAGCAGCAGCAGCAACAGCTTAGCAGTTCGTTTGCACGGTAGCGACAGCCGCCACGACGACGATATTAGGCAACTTGTTGTCAACCGCTTAGCAAAGGAGGAATTCGTGCGTGTATGTGTGGGCGTGTTGCTGTTGTTGCTACTGTTGTTGTTGCTGCTGCTGCTGATGTTATTGTAATAATTGGTACAGCCATTGGTGTAATAATTGTTGTTGTTGTAATATTTGTTGTTGTTGCTGTTATTATTTTTGCTGTTGTTAAAATACTTGTTGTTGTTGTTGTTGCTGTTGTTATAATATTTGCTGCTGTTGCTGTTGTTGTTGTTGTTGTCGTCGTCGTCGTCATCTTCGTGGTCGTTGTACTCACAGTTGTTGTAAGGGAAAAGTGCTACGGAGCGAAACACTTCGACGCCGGCGGCGGCACGAGTGGCGTACGGTGCGGCGCAGACCGGTGGTGGTGTGTCTGTCTGACTCGGCAAACGGCTGTGTGTGAGAAAGAAGACCACCAGAACGCTGACTGATATCTAACTACCCATCCCATCCAGGTCGGAAGATAGAACGAACCGGGTGCCGTTACCGTGAGCCGAAAGCAACGAACACACAACATGACGACGACGACGACGCCAGCGGTAAAAAAGTTCAGCCTCGAAGAAGTGGCCCAGCACAAGGAGAAATCCTCGTGCTGGATCGTCATCCACGAAAACGTCTACGATGTGACGAAATTCATGGAAGAGGTGAGTTCGCACAGATCGAGCACGCAGATGATTGAGTACTGCAGCATCTATAATTGTCTCAAACCTTAGCATCTGTCTATCCGTCTCTTAAATATATCATCTCATTTATTTCACTCATAGTGAGTTAATATAGTCTCTCGAATACATTTGACTCGATAGTTAATGAAGAAGTTCTAACAGCACTGTACTTGAATGTATATATGTATATATATATATATATAGGATATCTCTCTCAGCGGTATATATTTGAAGCGTTGCTGTATATAGATTTCAAGCCGAACATAAAACATTTAATGATTTAATCTGCAATATCTACTATATATATATATATATATATATATATATAACAGAACACTGGCACGGATGTTGTCAGCGTAACGTAAGAAAATGTCACGGATCGAAACGGGCACCATCGACTAGATTCCTGTCAGTTCTTCTATCCACTTGCCGAAATGGATTCAAATGAAGCCAACTACCTTAAGCACAGAGCACGCATTAGCTGGAAACTAGCAACGGAGTGTCCTTCGGGCGAATGTCCATCGCTTGTCGATTGTGACGCCCTTGGACAGCGTCCAAGTGTAACAGGGCTGCTTGACGATAATCGAATAAATGGCTGAGATTTGGGATAACATATATTGTACATTTATATGTGTACTGCGGCAAGGCACATCATTTACGCTCATATATATATATATATATATATATATATATATATATATATATATATATATATATATATATATATATATATATATATAAGGACAATTCGTAGCTATGTGTTTGTGACAATTGTGGATTCGGATTAGCGAAACAATAGTCCGTAGGGCAGAATTAGGAAACGCCGTGTTCGTGTCTTCCAGACCATGCAGAGATAGTCGGGAAGCGACACAAAATTGTTCCCTATATGACGATTGTTAAGATCGGAGTGCCGATAAGAACAGTACCAGTTAATAGAGTGTCACATCGGCAATTATATCGATTCCTGAGACAATATAATGGTGGGTAAGGGGGCGGAAGGGAGGGGAGAGTCTCAATAATTCGACAGCAACGTGAACATGACCCCCGTACCACTCCCCGAGAAGCGTGAACTAACCACGTCTATGCGACGTGTCCATGTTTCTTCTCCGCCAATTGACGCATGGCGCATGGCTTTCAAGCAACGTTACGGGGAAGGATGCGTCTAGAGGGAAAATCTACAAGCACTGCTGAGCGCGGACAGATTTGTAAATTGGCTGATTACACAAACATATATATATATATATATATATATATACAAATCTATTGATCCTTTTATCCCTTCCTAGGCAAGGTCAGTACGCTAAACCAGTAACGATAAGAATAATGACCATCATAATTACAATAAATGGTAAATTGATTATTGGGTGGCTGCTTGCGTGCGTGCGTGTATCGTTAGCTGGTTTCGAATGATGTCGTTTAGCAGAGAGTGACTCAGACAGAACTTTCCTCACTCTTACCGCTTCTCTGCGAGAGAAGCTGTTGCTAGTGTTCTGTGTTCTGGTTACCCATCGATGGACTTGACAAATAGGTGCCCAAATGTACCACACGAAGGTGTCACTGAGCAAACTGGTCCAATGTATATATACCTAGATCTGTGTATTCAGATGGACTACTTGTCAGGTATACGGTCTACGGCGCATTAGGGATAGATCGCTCTTCGCCATCACTAATTCTTGGATGGGGTCGCTTGCTGGGTATTGTTTAGGGGGAAACATTTTCATGACTTTGTGCCGCAAATGCATCTTTGCACTTCTAATAGTCTAGTATAGTACAGACTAATACAGAATATATATATATATATATATAAAGTTAAAGCATAATATTGTTGCCTATGTTGTAGCATCACTGATCTCTACAGAAGCGTCCCTGTTGTAGCTCTGTTATTCTCCGCAAATTTTCCAGTGAGTGTGCAGCAGAATTCAGTTAAGTGTTGATCCTTTGCGCTATCGGTCTGGCAAGGCCACGTGCAGGTGCTGCTCTCTTTCGAGGCCGGTACATATACGACGATAATCCCTCAAAACGTGTTGAGATTTAGTGGGTTCTTTCTAGTTAAAAGCGGCAGGAGGTTCTAGTGCTTTCGATGGATAACATTGAAATGGTCGAAAGCCAACAGTAGGGAGTCCATTCACGTATGAGTACGCCCATCCAGTCGTGTGCTTAATCGACAACTATGTGCTTGATCTCATTGTTGAAGCTTGTCGAGCTGCTTTTTGAAGCCTGCGTGACGTAGCTTGTTACCTCCGGAGGCATAACGTGGATCCAGTCCAATGTTGATATATTGATCCGACCTTTACGTCTGTGGCTTTGTGAGCTGCAGCAGTTTCTTTGCTGGCAGCGCGTACGCCCCGCAGGCGTTCTAATTCTGGCGTGGTTTGGCACGCTTAGACCGACCACGCGTTGAGCTAGCTTTTGCCTACGGCACGCCAGCAAGTGCAGCAAGAGAATTGGGGGGGGGGAGGTGAGAAGAGCAACGCCCTCGCATAGAGCAAACTTGAGCGCTACACAAAACTTGGAATAAAGTCGACACGGAAAGGTCGACACAGACAAAGGCTTGTCGAAAAAAGCTGTCGCTCAATTGCTAGGCTGCTGCGAAATGGTTCTGTCGAGTTTCTTGGCCACGTACTGTACTCAGTAATGTGCAAACCTGCAGTATGTGTGTCATTTGGGGGCATTTCGGCTGTTGCCGTCGGGGCGTCGCCAGGGTAAAAAGGCGGCCCTTCTGCCGCTGGACACTTTTTTAAATTATTTGGGAGGTTTAGAAACTGAATAATGCACGGTCGGTGTTGGCAATCAACTCCACCTAGTGTGGGACTCTCACTCACTTAAAACCCCAGTCTTCACCCCCGCCCCCCCCCCCAAAGTTCGGAATTGTGTTGGACAATCTTCGGGAGACTATGAGGGGGAGTCTCGTGCTCTACCGGCGCTGGACATTGGCTGGCTGTTTCGCGTTACTACCCGTAAACTTCTTCTGCTTCGCACCGTCCAACCGATGCATCAGCACTTCCTCATCTCAGGCCTCTGTGTCTATGCCTGTCCTCCCGCTTCATTTCTGTTGCTTCTGCGCTAAGTCTTTTTCATGGCTTCATATATTTGGCTGCATTAGATAAAGTTTGTTAATAATGTTTATTAAATGAGCTTACATTTAGCCATTGATTTTTGTTTTAACCAATGACCATTAGCCAATTATAGTCTGCTCCGACATTCACCAGATCAAGATGGGAAACCGTGGAACCAGTTTACGAGTGAACTATTTACGGTCCTGGATGTACGGTTCCGCGACTCCCGCATGCAAGCCCACGACGTTGCCACTAACCCGCTCTATGCGGTTTGTATATATGTGGGAGAGCATTGTGTGTGGGAGTTTATACCTACTAGATGACATTCTAGTTTTTCAACAAGATCCGACAGCAGCTATATTAAGTTCCCTAGCTATAGTTAATAGCTGCCCGCAGTGCGTCGCTCCTTAGCGATAGAGGTGTTTGTCATTCTGCGTATTTTACGAGGTACTGCTGTTTGACCATCGTTGAAGAATAAGCGCTCAATGAGTTGCGGTTTTTACGAAATTTCGGGCCGCTCCGTTAAGGGAGCGTTTTAGGCTTGTTAACGCAACAAATGCGTGCTGCTTATAGGCTTAACAGGCAGGACAGTTGACGCACGGCGAGTGATGCCACCACCAAGAGTTTTATGGCTCGAGATGGAGGCGTGGCCAATCGCATTAGCTGCTACCGCTGTTGGTGCTGCCGTTTTAGACGCAATACGCGTTGTTTTCTTTGCGAAACAGCTTGTTTTTTTTTCATCCATGTCATCAACCGCCCAAAAATGAAAGCTCATCTCAGCAATATTTGTTAATCTGCTTGCGTTTACGGATGACACAGCAGTTTGCTATCGCCCCCCTGCCAACGACTACTAGACGAACACAACAACAACAACCACACTCACCCTGACTAGCCTATGCTTATGAGAGGTTAAATTTATGATTTGTAATTGTCCTATATGTCGCGTGAACAAGCCTGGATATATAAGTACCTTTGCATGCAACACTTAAGTATATTGCCGTCAAGTTACGCGTGCTTGCAAATATATATATATATATATATATATATATATATGCAAGGGGTTGACCGTCGGATTGAAATCAGCATGATTATACTTGAGCAGCGGGACTGCCGCTGTCGCTGCTCGAGCATGGCGTCCGATAGCAGCGGCGGTTGTTGCACTCTGGCTGCTGCTCTATGTATACACGCGCTTGCACCGCTCACTCGCAGCTGGAACCACCTGCGGTGGTGGCGGCGGCCCATAGCGAACGAAAGCGCCAGGGAAGGCTGGAAGTGAAATGAGCGAGCTAGATCTGTATCTATCTATTTATCTATCTATCTATCTATCTATCTATCTATCTATCTATCGATAGATAGATAGATTGCGTCCTGTGAGAGAGAAGGCCAATGAATGGGACGACAAGTCGTAGGCGCCTCGCGTGGCGCGCGCTCTCGGACACGTGTTGTCTCTCGAACACACGCTGGCGCCGCTGTGGCGACCGCTGAGGTCGCTGCGCCGGCCACACAAGTGGCCGAATGGCGGTTGAACGTCAAATATAACAAAATGTTTGTTTTGCGTATGCTTGCACTGTGTGTGTGTGTGTGTATGCTTGTATTCGCGTATGTATGTGTGTGTCTATCTATGCATGTAGGCCGTCTGCGTGTACAGCGTATGCAGTGATGCCCCACGTTTATTAAGTACTCGTGCGAACGAGTTATCACCTGTAAGACATACATTATTTATACTAAATTGTTATATACATATATAAATATATATATATATATATATATATATATATATATATATATATATATATATATATATATATATATATATATATATATATATATATATAGTGCTCACATCGCGACCTAGGCAGCTGTAGCCGGACAGGCTGTGAGCAAATAGAAGGGGACAGCCAATCTATAGGTCAGACAGTCGTCTCAGAAGGGCTCTTATCCACTGAAATAGGTGGGTGGCATTGTATCGAAATTATAGCATCCTGCTTGGCACGCAATCTTTGCAAATTGTTTTCCACTCGCTTTATTTATTGCTGTCCTAACAACAACAAAAGCAACAACACCACGAACCACGATAACAACAACAGCAGCGGCAGGAGCAGCAGCACCACCAACAACAACAACAACAACAGCTGATAATAGCTCTGCCATGTCTACGGTTGAGATCGTCATACACGTCAGAACAATCACGTCACTATTTCGCCGGCTATCGCGGCTCCAATAGGTGGAACAACTGGCTTTACAACGATTGCTTCTATACTATGCTACTACTATTATCACTATGACTACCTAGTAATACGACTACTATTATTATTAGCCTTACTTACTACTATGACGACTACAAGTCTTACATTACACAGATATGCATAGCCTTTGCTTTTCTGGCGGAGAGTTCATCCGGTCTTCCTGTTCGTAGGAGGAAAACGACGAACTCCACACGCTTACACGAGCTAATCGACAGCCGGTTGGCTGACTATCACATAGACAGACCCGCAAGCCAGCCAGCCAGCCAGCCTACCAGCAAACAAGCTCACCGGTAGGGACAGCGGCATGAAGCCAAGACACAGTAAAAGCGTTGTCGTTGGTCACCATGATTTTCGTCACAATGATCCATCATCATTATTATTATTATTATTATTATCACCATCAGCAGCAGCATTGTCCACATCTTCTATGTTCTTCTACACACGTGTGTGATTTGTGTAAAGGCCATTAGAAGACGGGCGCACATTTACGCGTCCCGACAGATGCGCTCAAACTTGCCGTCAAATCGTCAGCGTTCGACGCGCGACGGCAACGACGAGTGACCGATTCGAATGAATTAAGATACGAGCCGTCCGTCAAATACAGGACATCATATACGTCATACACATCTGGTAGTTCGTAGAACCCTACCTGACGCTCCCCGCGGGACGACTGCTGAAATAGAGACGTCCTTCTTCAACTCCAATTGCATTGTACTATTTGCATCTTCACACTTTGCTTCACCTTGTTAGTTGTTACACAATAGTACAAGTTGGATGACACGTATGCTCGATAGTTATAATAATAATAATTTAATAAACATATTACGAATAGTAGGATGCGTATATGTACATATACCTGTATGCTGCGTATAGGCATAAGAAGGACTTTGTCATTTTTGCCCTGCTGCTAGAAGATGAGGCAGCTTAGATAGACATTCCACAGCATTTAAGTGATTACCGTTTATATATGTTTCTATATGTTTACGTATGTTATACGAGGTGTGTTCAAAAAGTATCGCGACATCTGAATTTTCGCGGGTTACGTATATTCGAATTTCGATTTTTTGTGGCGTTATGTTGGTACTCATGTCTCTCACTTATGCCGACAAGCTCGGCCATTTTGAATGCTCACTTAATTGTTGACAGCTGCTTTGCTTGCACGTGTTTTGGATCGTCTTCGATTTTTACCTATTCAAAAAAATGGATCAAAGAACCTGTATCAAATTTTGTGTGAAAAACGAAATTAAGTGCGCGGATGCATTCCGAATGTTGACTGTGGCATACGGAGAAGCTACCTTGGACCGAAGCAACGTTTATCGGTGGTACAAAATGTTCTCAGAAGGCCGAGAAGATGTGAACGACGAAGAGCGTGCCGGACGCCCGAGCACTTCAACAAGCGCCAAGTTCGGTCGAATGTGAAAGTTTTGCTGACAGTTTTCTTCGATTGCAGGGGCGTGGTGCATCATGAGTTCTTGCCACAGGGTAGAACGGTCAATAAGGAATATTACCTGCAAGTTATGCGCCAATTTGCGCGAAGCAATCCGCCAGAAACGCCCGGATTTGTGGAAGAACAAAAATTGGCTTTTGCACCACGATAACGCCCCTGCTCACACATCGTTGCTTGTGCGCGAGTTTTTGGCCAAAAACAACACACTAATGATGCCGCAGCCACCGTATTCCCCAGATCTGGCCCCCTGTGACTTTTTCTTGTTCCCTAAACTGAAGAGGCCCATGAAAGGACGACGTTACGCTACGCTTGACGAGATAAAGACGGCATCGAAGGAGGAGCTGAACAAGATAAAAAAAAATGGTTTTTTGAAGTGCTTCGAAGATTGGAAAAACCGTTGGCACAAGTGTATAATATCTCATGGGGATTACTTTGAAGGGGACAAAATAGATATTCATGAATAAATGAATAATTTTTGAAAAAACACAAAAGTCGCGATACTTTTTGAACACACCTCGTATATGTTTACGTATGCTTACGTAACATGTTACGCATGTGTACATATATGTTCACGCATGCTTACGTAACATGTACTGCGTGAACATTTTTCAATGTTTTAGCAAATAGTGCCGGTATTGCAGCATCGATTGCTTTGTTCCGACACACATATATATATATATATATATATATACACGCCAAAACGTGTATATAGTTAGACCTCCGCCTAAAACTATATGGCGTCAATAGCGCTGTAGTTGAGCTAAGGTCTGGCCGAATTTGCAGGAAAAATCGACATCCCGGTCGAGACCCTCTAGGGGATTTCCTGCTTCTGCCTCATTCAATTTGTTCAGTGTATTGCCGTTTTGTAGACGTTGTAGAAGGAGTGGAAAAAGAAGAGAGAGAAATAACTGAAATCAAATTTTCAAACATTACACTTTATTGTGGCAGATCTTACTCTTTTGCTTTTTTCTTGTTCACTCATTCCGCTGCTAGTTCCTCAGATGGTTTCCTGGCCTGAACGCCTTCAGCAGTGCTCACATTGTGGCGCGTGTTACGAAAAACGACTTGTTGTACAAACTGATGAAAGCTATGGTAACAATTGTTTTTTGGGACTTCCATGAATTCTGTACGTCAGTCGTGCATTCATTAAATACTTGACCTTTTGTTATAATACTCTTCAGTGATGTCCTCCTGCTCTTAATCTAATGTAAGTATTGTCCATACAACCGAGCAAGCATTGAATGTATAATTTTTTTCAAGACGAGATTAATTCTTAGATTTTACGAGCTACCTCGTACGTGTCGGCGCTGTCTATTAGTTTCCTCGGGCGTCTGTGCCCGACGCCCAGATGTAAGACCCTTCGCTCACTCAGATGCACATATGGCCATGGCATTCAGGCAGTTTCCCCATAACAAGGACAATAACCGCTTGCGAAACGTTGTTTTAGTTTTGACAACAATGCTAACATCCGTTTAGTAGGATTGCTTTTATGGCATCGCTAGCAGCCTGCACGAGTAGCTCGATATCATACGGACATCAATTTAATTTTAGTGCGGCAGAGTGCGGAAAACAGCGTAAGCCGTCTGCTACGTCTCTGCGCTTTCCACTTGTGAATGACCGGGTTTTGATTTTTTTCGTGTATGCATATTTTTCCATTAGTCTCAATCTGCCGTCTATATTGTGTTTTTTAAATCAGCGAGAAGCTCTGGGTTTTCTGGCCGCTTCCGTCTTACTGTCTTCAGTATGGCGCGTACGCCCGCCTTATATATATATATATATATATATATATGCGTATCCTTCTATTCGTAATATTTATTTTAGTCCGCCCCCGCGTTGGCACCCACCGATATTGTGACGAACAGTTGTGATTGCATAACACAACGTCTATGTAACGTTTGAATAGTGGCCACAAATTCAGCACTGAAAGCACGTGAAACTGCTTCATTATCTCGACAACCGTTTGGCCGAGAAGACAAGGGTCATAGAGTGGCTCGCGTTTCTCGTAAAAAGTTTTCTAACGAGATATGGCTAGAAGCCACCAGTGCAGTTATCGGACGTGAATACTTACCTGATTTAAAAAATAGTTATATATATATATATATATATATATATATATAATACTTTTATTTTTTCGGCCTGAGAACCACATCTGTAGATGCGTATAATACCTATACCTTCGGTTAGATAGCGCCTAAGCGCTATCACTGTCATTGCATTTTCGTCACTGGATTTAGATGAACTTACTCCAGTAGATGAATGTAGTGTAGGAAAACAGCTCTAGCAAGACTGAGGCTTGCTCGCAGAAAAACTGCGATATGAGTTTGTCACTGCGTTAGCTGCCGACGCCATAAGTTTTTAGCCGCTAAAAACTCAATAGTAGTTCGGTTAAATCTAAGTGTAAAGGATATGGAACAACATAGCGTCATCATGAGACAAACCCTAAGCGGTGCAAATATATAGCCAGATAAATGTAAGTGAACATGTGTAATTTTCTGAAACCTTTTGGACTGACAGCATCGCCCACCAAATTATAGTGCGGACCGTAGTGAGACGATACGTAAATCACTAAGAAGGAGTGACGCTACGCATAATAGTTATAGCAGTAGCAGGGACTGTAACCTAGTATGGAAGCAAGTGCGTGATCGAAACAATTCGATAGGATTTTCATTATTAAGATTATTATGACTAGATAATCGTTAAGGTGACATGTACATCCGGCAAATCACCAGAACGGGCACTGGCGTAATACCTAAAAGCATTTATCAATTAATGAAGGTAGCTACTGCTACGATGAATGTTGTGGTCTATTATTATTATTATATATTACGGATGCTAGTTAGTTTACTAGTTCTAGTGCTCTTGGTAAAGCTGATTTCAATCGTTTAATACAGCAAATGTATTGTTACTTGATTTAGCGCTTGTGTGCGCGAGCGTGAGTAGGAAGTGTTTGGCTTTGTCTGTCGCTGCACTTTCATCAGAGGCAATGCACACTATGTGAGGTTGTAAGAAATCAAAAGCTTTAAACCACAATCGTGTCTGCCGTGTCTTGGGATTGTCTGCGAACGTTTGCCTACCGTGTTCATCATACGCGACGAACATCCGTGGCATCTCAGCTAACTTCTTCCTATCGAGTCGTCATGCCAGTGTGTGTCTGCCGCTCTTGCCGCGTCTGTTTTCGCTGTTGTTTCGGTGGCTTGCGTGGTTGGCGATCAACGCATGCTAACAAATAATCCCCCAAAATACAAATGTGCACAACGGTGAGGCTCGAGTCCGCGCACCTATGTGTCTCCTCCGGTCGCTAGGCGCAGGATCAGCGCATGCTAAAAAGTAGTAAAGTTTTCGGGCTGACCCTCTGCCAAGATTTAGCGTCCACGCGACACTGCTTTTCGCATTGCTTCATAACGTCCCGTGGACGTTATATCTTAAGTAACAAAGGATCAGCGCATGCTGCTTCTACTACCACTTCGGCTGGAATAGCGGTCGTCGCGACCCGTTCATCGTATCGTGGCCGTCCTTCGTTGGTGCCCGCCGCTCGCTCGCTGTATTTACGGACGGCGTACGATATGCAGGCTGCATTATGTAGCCTTTTTTTACAGGGGGCCAAGAACAAAGTGCATATTGCACACACTTGGCTTGGGTAGTGTGGGACTATCAAACCCACTAAAACCCACCTGGTGATGCCCTAACCTATGTACATAAGCGGGACATTTGTGTACATGAGCGGGATATTTGTGGAAGCTGTAC
>QVRM01000497.1:0-30123 GCA_003439945.1 Dermanyssus gallinae
ATATATACATCCATGGGCACTGACACCGATCCTGAGGCAACAACCACTTATTTCTAAAACGACTTTTCCAAACTTTTGCATACCTGGTTACGTCAAAGTTGTGTTTTATTATATGGGCTCGGTTCGTTGGTCAAGCCGGAGTCAGTTACTATAAACCAATCTGTTGTTGCATTTCGGATTTGCCGCCGGACTGGAAACGAGGTTACGTCAGTGTTACTGTCCGAATGCAACGAACGGATAAACACGCGGTCGTCTGGATGCAGAGCCCACGTCAAGCAAATGCGCCTCAACCAGACGTCTACGAGTGCTGCGGTTCGTTTGAGATTGTGCGCAAATCTACATTTACCACACCCAATCGACTATTAGAGCTTAGTCGCTGTAAGGCTTAGCCTTTGTCGCCGTCGCCGCCGCGAGCGACGCCTGTATCGTCTAATTGTTCTTTTCGTTGTTGACACAGGCGAACGCGGTTTCTAAGGCAGCAAGCGGTAAGCAATCAGGAGGCGAAAACAAATCGAGAAACATGCTGGAAAGTAGACGTTGGACGTAGAATATGTGTTCTGTCTCTTTTCGACTAGAGGAGGTACGCGCACACATATATATGTGTATATATATATATATATATATATATATATATATATATATATATATATATATTATATATGATCCGAACATATTAATCTGCATGTTTAGAAGAATGTTTGCACAGTAGCCGACGATATTCGACGGGTCCTTAACTTCAGTGTTACATCCGGGCTGGAGTTAAACCCCGCCAAATGCGAAATATGCCTCCTTGGCCCCACCATCGAGGCTCCTGAAATACAGTCACTTCGAGACCTCCTGCCAGGCTGCAAGATGACCGTCAAAAACGATCTGGAGCTACTAGGCGTACCAATTTGCCCCGAGGGGCTCCCAGCAGCAATCGAGCGCTGGAGATTGAATCTGGAAAATGCCGCTGCTCGTCTTCCTCTTCTGGGAGCACACCGGGGACTTTTCTTACTCAGGTCCTCTTTCTCGTCCTCAAGACTCATCCACCTTCTTCGAGGGGCCGACCTATCTAACCAAGCCGATGAGTTGCAAAGGCTCAACGATTTGACACTGTCCACCCTCGAGTCCCTGCTGAATACATCTCTACCACCCAGCGCACGGGAACAGGCATTACTACCTGTTTCTAAAGGAGGCCTCGGTGTACCAAAATTTACTGACCCTGGCCGGGCCTGCTATAGTCTCGTCGATGCTAAGCGCGGAAAACAGGGCAACCCCTCTTTTAGATTCAGCGGGAGTCGACCAGTTTAGAAACCGCTTAGCCCATCTTCAAGAGAACCTTGAGGCGCGCTGCGGGGTAGGCCTGAAAACGTACTGTCCCAGCGCGACTGGAGTTCACCTCTGCACGACGAGGTACAACGACGTCTCTTTAACGAAGCTGCCGACGACACAGCCAGAGCTCGCTTAAACGCCGTATCCGCCAAGGATTCAGGGGCCTGGTTACACGCGCTTCCTAGTGCCCCCATAGGTACCCTTCTTGATGACGAGTCGATTCGCATAGCAGTAGGC
Source organism: Dermanyssus gallinae (assembly GCA_003439945.1). Taxonomy (NCBI): domain Eukaryota; kingdom Metazoa; phylum Arthropoda; class Arachnida; order Mesostigmata; family Dermanyssidae; genus Dermanyssus; species Dermanyssus gallinae. The sequence goes on from QVRM01000497.1 coordinate 1,552, forward strand.
TTACGACTAGGGGCAGACATAGTTAGCCCTCATCGGTGCCAATGTGGTCACCCCGTCGATAAACTAGGACATCACGGACTATCGTGCATTATTAGTGCAGGACGACGCTCGAGACATGCCGCTATTAATGAGACCTTTAACAGAGCCCTTAGGTCGTGCGGTCGTCCGTGCATTCTTGAACCCCCAGGCCTCTGCGCGGAGGACGGCAAACGTCCAGATGGTATGACACTCACACCATTCGAGCGAGGCAAAATGCTAGTTTGGGATGCAACCGTTACCGACTCCTTAGCTCCTTCTATGGTCGGTGGCGGCGCATCCGAAGCTGGTTATGCAGCCCACCTTGCGGAGGCTAACAAGTTGAGAAAATACTCATCAATCGGCTATCCCCATGAATTTTGCCCTCTCGCGTTTGAAACTTTGGGTGCCCCTGGCGTTCGGACCAAGCAGCTGATCCGCAAAGTTGGGACCTTGTTAAACCTGTCATCCGGTGATAACAGGTCATCGTCCTTTCTTAAACAACGCCTGGATCTTGACATACAACGTGGAAACGCTGCCTCCGTTCGGGGCACACTCCTGAAGTGGTCTCGCCCTGGCCTCATCGAAACGGACACGTGACAGTCTCAATGCGCATTGGCTTAGCTAGTTGATGTGTGTAACATATACCTAATGTATTATACGGAAATAAACTTCTTAGTATCTGTTTAGAAGAACACAACATATTGTATATTTTTCTTTAGTGCAAACATTTCCTAACGGGAAGCAAAAATATTTCTACAAGATAGATTGAAAAGCTGAAAAACTGTTTGATCATTTGCAAGAGGTAGTTAAAGCACCAGAAGACTATGTCCACCATACACGTATATCTTTATATAAATATATATATATATATATATATATATATATATATATTTTAACTTCTATATAGGTAAAGTGTATACACTGGCTACAAAACCCAGACAGTGCATACATTGTATAGTGGTGTATCGATACGCTTTGTTTTGCTCTAAAATCGAACACTGCGTAGATAATACAATAAGCAACGATATATTGGGCAGCCATATCGTGTTTTTAAACCACTATATATTTTAATTGACTACCTACATACCTACTATATATTTGTAATAGATGCTTCAATTCCACTGAATCGAAGAGACAGCAATTAATCTGTCTGATGCTAGTCTTCCATCCAATTACCACAAATATATATCTTAAACCGACACTACTATTGTACATATTAATGTGCAATTTTTAACTTCTACTTTTGACGCTATTTTGCATAAATACAGTACGTAACGAAATATGACATAGTGCTCCCTGGGTAGAGACGAACAGAATGATGGTCTAAAGACCGCTTCATTTTAGCGATTTTAACAACAACATCTGCGTAAAATCGCGCCATCGTTCGCGTACAAGACTTTTAAAGAAATCTTACCACCGCTGTGGACCAAGACAACGATGGCATCACGTGACGGCAGCAACACCGCCGGAAGACTCAGCTGCCAGACTTGCGGGCGAGTATGCAAATCTGGCGCGGGGCCTCGCGAGCCACATTAGATTGACTCACAATCAACGAGAAGTTCGTGCCACCTCCCAAACTCCTAACCGATCACAGACTAATAATTTGATTTTAAGTTCCTCACAAAATGACACTGCTGCTTCTAATAATAATTTTAACCCCCCTAGTAGTTCACGCGTCTCCCAGCCAAATTGTAAATGTCCATCTAGTACTTGCTTAAAGGTCTTTAATTCTAAATCAGGTCTTAATTTACACCGTCGTCGTGCCCATCCGGACGAATATAATGAGAACATTTTAGCCCCCCCCTCTAAGAAGGCCAGATGGAACCCACAAGACCGTGAACTTTTAGCAACATTAGAAGCAGATTTTATATTAGATAATAATAACGAAACTCCTAGAGAAATTGACCACCTTTTAGCTACTAATTTTAACTCACGCACACCTGGGGCGATTAGAGGCCAACGTAATTCTCAGGCGCATAAGGATCTGGTAGAGGACCTCCTTAAAAAGAGGTCTCTACTGGATTCCAACCTTGACGGATCTGAGCTTCCTGAGCGTAGTCGGCCTCGATACTCTGAATCAGATGGCCTCTATAATCCATCCCAAAAAGATATTATTATATCTAAAATACAAGCCCTCACAAACACATTTCCCAAACGCAACATAATTTCAACAGACCTTACTCATCTGTCAAATATAATTTGCTCAGGTGAGGACCACACTATCGCCTTAAACGAATTTCTGAACAAACATTTTACACACACTGTCCGACGTCGTGCCTTTAGAGAAACACCTTCCACTGAAGCGCGAGTATCTAAAAGGCAACAGCGACTTCAAGACTACGCAACCACTCAAAAACTTTTTAGCCAAAACCGATCCAAATGCGCTCATGAGGTGCTGGACGGCAAACACACCATACACAACATGCAGGCCACCGAAGTTGTAGAACACTGGGCCAACACGATGACACAACCACCCCCTGAACCACTCCCTTGCCCCGTATACACTCCCAACTCTGATCTCTTTGAGGTTTCCCTCCCTATCTCCCTAAAGGAAACCCACGTAGCTCTCCGCGGACCTTCTAAAGCACTAGGCTTGGACGGGATTTGTCTTTCGTCCCTCCGTAAACTCCCGTTAGAGGTAGTCTGTTGTATTCTTAACATACTAATAATTAGCGATATTGCTTCAGCCCATGAAACTGCTCGCTTAGCGTTCATCCCTAAAATTAACAATGCCACATCCCCAAGCGATCTGCGACCCCTATCTATTAGTTCATACTTACAACGAACGCTTAACAAAATTCTCTCTAGACGCCTCCAGAACTCTATTAAGCTTCTCCCAATCCAGCGAGCGTTTCTCCCCTATAATGGTACCTTCGAGAATCTTGCGGTTCTGGATGGTATCCTTAACGATGCCAAGTCTGCAGGACGTGAGCTCAGACTTGCCTCAATCGACCTCCGTAAGGCGTTCGACATGGTGAGTCATGACTCCGTCCTGTGGTCACTCCGGACTCGCGGATACCCGGAGGTATTCATTAACTATATCGAACGCTTGTACCTCTCATCTAAAACTCTCATAGAATTTGGACAAGAATGTCGCACATTTCGGCCAACTAGGGGTGTTAGGCAGGGAGATCCTCTGTCCCCCCTCTTATTTAATCTAGTTCTCGACGACATTCTTTCAAAATTAGACAAAACTAATATCGGGTACCAACTTACTGATGACTTCCGCCTTATGGGCTTAGCCTTTGCGGATGATCTCATCCTCCTAGCCTCCACGAAATCCACTCTCCAACGGCTCCTTAATATTGCGGACCTACTTTTAAAATCCCGCGGCCTTGAAATTAATACTAATAAAAGCTTTACTATCTCCCACCTATTTAATAGGAAGGAAGGTAAAGGTTTTATCAATACCGTATCAGAATTTAACGTTGGAGATCGGCAATTGCCAGCTAAAGGTATGAGCGATCGATGGAGATATCTTGGAGTCGACTTTGACAGCAATGGCAGAGTTGACTCCACCAAGGATATACTCCTTAACTTACTCAACAGACTCACGATAGCTCCCCTTAAACCCCACCAAAGACTCATATTTTTGAAAGACTTTCTCATTCCCCGTCTCCTATATAAACTGGTCTCCGGTCCCAGACCATCTTACGCACTCCTTAGTGACCTAGATAAAGAGATCAGAAAGGTTGTTAAGTCGAAATGGCTTAAGCTCGAAAACTCGGTGCCGAACGCCTACCTGTACACGCACACAGCACACGGCGGTCTGGACATCCCCTGCCTCCAAACATTCATTCCCAGAATCCGCCTCTCCCGCCTGACAGCACTACAACACTCCACGCACCTTGGGGTCCAATGGATGCTAACCACCGAGCACTTTAAAAAAGATCTTGCGAAAACAAGACTTCTTTGCGAGCGCTTGGGAACCTCCATTGAGACCGCTACACAAGAGACCGATTACTGGTCTCAACAACTACACAACACGTTCGATGGGGCACATTTTAAAAAAGCACACGAAACGCCCTTTGTACATTACTGGATTAAGGGTATGCCCTACCTATCTGGTAAGGAGTATTTAAACCTACTAAAGCTCAGGATCAACGCACTACCAACGCGTGCCAGATTGGCCAGGGGACGCCCGGGCTACAACAAACGTTGTAGGCACGGGTGTCATGCGCCTGAGACGTTGGCTCATGTCGCTCAGATGTGCGATATAACACACAAACAAACCATAAAGAGACATGACGACGTCTGTGATCGCGTGGCGCGTCTTCTCCGCGAAAGGGGTCATGAGGTGGTTCGTGAGCGAGTATTCCGTCGACCGGGCGCACCGGGTCTAAAGCCCGACCTCGTAATAACAACACCTACCGAGGTCTGGGTTTTAGATGCCGAGGTTTGCGGCCCGAACCGGGACCTGGCAAAAGCACGGCAAGACAAGATCACCAAATATGACGTCGAGTTCCTAAGAGCGGCGCTCCCCTACCCGCAAAAACCTCGCAGATTCGGATCCATCACTATCTCTATGAGTGGTGTATGGGATTCCGAATCTGCGAGGACGCTCTTGGGGCTCGGCGTCACGAAGAGGAATCTTATGGATCTCACCGTTTTAACTTTGCAAGGAACCTTGAGGATATATCGCTCGCACCGGATCCATAAGAGCGGGGGCTACCATCAAGCAAGGACACGGACAACTGATTCTTAACTTCACGTGACACTTTTTTACCACCATTTTATTAAGGCGAGCACTGCCGAGTGTGCAAACGTATTGTAAATGATTAATAAATCATCACAATATTTTCTATATATATATATATATATATATATATATAACTGTGTCCACCATACACGTATATCGTTATATATATATATATATATATATATATATTTATTTTTTCTTTATTGTATACATATGTGTATATGTACATAGCCAAGCGGAGCACTGATGACTACCGAGATGTAGAAAAAAACTACCCCTCTATAAACCAACGAGTTAACTGATGAAACTCGCGATTACTTTAGGCCTCTCAAGCACGTCGTTATTCCTGTGTTGTTATCGTTTTCGCTGTCCGTTGTTGGTCACAGTGACAAACGACCATTATGACAATGACCGGAGGATTCGCCTCTGTTTTTCGATGAGAACAACGACTGATTAATAATAATAATAATTTTTTTTTTTTTTTTGAACAATGGTTTATTTTATCAATATGTACATGTATCACAATTATCAATATTACTTATATAATATCTACAATATGCTTATATACTAATAATAATAGATAATAATATAATAATTATATTATTTATTATTATTATTAATATTATTATTATTATTATTATTATTATTTATTATTATTATATTATTATTATTATATTATTATTATTATTATTATTATTATTATTATTATTAATATTATTATTATTAATTATTATTATTATTATTATATATTATAATATATTATATTATTATTATTATCCATTTCACGCATTGCCTGACTCCTCATGTAAATCCATATCCGCCGTTCAGCGGCAGTCGGTTACGATGCTTCTAGTCAACGCCCTCACGTGTACGCTTGGTTATAATGCACACATCGTGGCGATTAGAGAGACCAGACTAGCCGCCTCGTCTTGCCAGGACAAGGACGCGCGCTATGTCGGCCACAGGATGACGAATGGATTCACACCTTTCCAAGGATGACTGTCGTTCTCATACCGCGACATCTACGGTGTTACTTTTTGTAACTGGCCACCTATGAGTGCCACAATAACTAACAGCACAGATGATCATTCGAAAAACAACACGTGTTCGTGTTCAAAAGCGACGTTTGACCAAACGGCAAAACGTAACAATTTAACACAACGACTACGACGCACGTACGATTATTGTCCTAATTCACGCACGCCTACTACGAAGTAGTAACGACTGTACTGACGAGTGGGTAACGTGTATCTAGATCAGCTGTTCTCTCAATATCGCTCCGAAGTTAGACGCCTTCTATTACGTCGCCAAACATATGGCTGCGCGAAAAGGATATATATATATATGTAAATATATAAAACAGCCACAACAATAATATTATGTCACACTAAGGACGAGCCTTGCTTTATACAAACGAAAATAAAGCTTCATATATATATATATATATATATATATATATATAAATATCTCAACAGCCACGTCAAAGAAATTAGGTCACATTAAAAGTGGGCTTTGCTTGCCTGCTCGCTAGTGAGTGACGACGATGTCGAAATCGTGGTCAGAATTCTGGGTACTGAGGGTACTGATTCGTGTTCTCAATTTGCCGACTCGTAATCAATGTAGTAATGCCCATCGGTTCGCACTACGTTCGGAATAGAGTAGAAAGCATACACGAAATGCTAGTAGTTACAGGAGTAGTAGTAGTAGTAGTAGTAGTAGTAGTTATGCATCATTCACTCTGACCACGGCTAGCGAAAAGAAGCTCGTTGTAGCAAAGTTTAAACTTTGTCATTTGTTGAACGCTCCTAATATCTATATATATCTACACATACAGCCACATCCGACATCGGCCTTTTCGAGACAGCTTTCAAGCTCCTCAAACGCAAATGCAACGTTAGCGCAATAGAACGCGTCGTGAAGCAGTTCCTCCCTTCTATGTCATCAGATCAGCGTCCACCTACGACCGACCTGCGGAAGTCCCGGGTTTTGCCGGTCATTACCTGCGAAGCTCTTAACTATTCGTCAGCGTAGCACGGTCTTGTTTGCCCCTCGTAAGAAACTTTATGAAGTTCAAGTAGTTGCCTATATGTAACAAGGGGTAATCTTTGTCAAACCAATGAAAGTGGTGTGTCGGAGGACCCTCATCCGGCAGTGAATTATGAAGGCACCCAGGAGCGATTGGGTCAAAACAGATCCAGTGGCGTTCCGCCTAACAGCGGGCGGGAAGGAGTTCCTTCCTAAACTAGAAAAGCTAATCTGTAAATCGTAGCAGACAAGAAACATACGACAAACAGACACCTAAATTTAAATAACTGTCTAGCAGTCATAGTACAAAATAGATTACCTGCTACGATTATTTCGAAAATTCTTTAACAAGTGCTTCCCTTGGAAGTGAAACAGGGATAGTCAGCACATAAAAACCATCAAAGCGTTTTTGTCATTTGTCATTTCATCATCAAAATTGTCTACCAAAGTGTACGTCCGGTGATCAAGTTTGTCCGCCCAATGTAACATACAGTTCTAGTTTAAAGCTTGATGAATGTTGTAATATATATATATATATATATATATATATATATATATATATATATATATATAACATGATGTCCCGATCAGAAAAGTTTCGTTTAAAGTCGACGAGATCGACTGGTGGGTAGATGGCTGCGTATGCTAGTGTAGTAATAGTGCCGGGTTGTAGTCAGCGGTTCGATCTCTGTTGTTGTTGTTGATCAAATTTTCTTTGAGCGAGTCGGTCATTGACAATAGATGATAAACCATACCACAGCTGAGAGTCGGTGACCATGGTGCCACAAAGACTGTTGGGGTAAGTCTGACGCATCCCAACATATCCGCATTTTTGTTAGGTTTCGGGAATGCTTGATGCAAACACGTCACGTGCCCGTTTATGCTTGCCACCCTAAGCAGCCCTGATATAAAACAGTTCCGCGCGTACTTACGTATACATGTCAAACGAATCATAAATTCCATCCATCCAGTGCCTATATATATATATATATATATACATATATATATATATATATATATATATATATATATATATATATATATATATATATACATATATATATATATATATATATATATATATATATATATATATATATATATATATATATATACATATATATATATATATATATATATATATATATATATGTGTGTGTGTAGTAAACCATTCACTGTTTTGCCTGGGCATTTCTTTGTCCATCGGTCTATCTGCGTCGATTAGCTGCTGGTGTTCGTAACAGTCATCGTTCTGGTGGTAGAGTAAGCACAAGATTAGGTAAGTAGAACTAAGTTGATGGCGGCTCGAGACGTTGACGCCTATGAGTGGCGCGTCGCGTCATGTCGCGGCAACTACATGCCATAGATAAGACGAAAAGGCTCAATTGCACCAGCGTCAGCAGAGCCCGGCAGCTCAGCCAACTCAGCTGAGTTGGCGATCTTGAACGAGGCGGAGCGGGGCGAGTTGTTCAGCCATTGTGATTGCTGGCGACGCCCGCTTTAAAGTCTGCTGCTGCTGTTGCTTTTACTGTTGCTGTTGTAGTTGTAGTTGTTGTTGTTGTTGCTGCTGCTGCGTGAGTTGTCGTCATTGTAAGTGTACAATCTACTATCCTATAGTGTTGTTGCTGCTGCTGCTGCTGTTGTTGTTAACGTTGCTGTAGAGCCTTGTATTGTTGTTGTTGCTGCTGCAGTTTCATAGAGGTTCCGCTCTCGCGCCACAAGTATTCGGTAGAACAACAAACAGGCTCTCTCGGCATCCAGCAGACCGTCGGCGGTCTCCAGCAGTGGCCACAATACTCCTGCGCTTGTTAATACTATTAGTGTTGTTGTTCTAGTTATTGTTGTTCTAGTTGTTGTTGTTCTAGTTATTGTTGTTCGAGTTGTTGTTGTTCTAGTTGTTGTATCTCGATGGGCCGGCTATTTAAGGGCATTTCGGTCCTTTTGTTTCCACGGGGTGGAAAAACTTACAACAAGTAAGGCCTTCTACATAGCAAAAGCCTAGCATGGAAGATGCTAAGCGGTGATACTACGATAGATGTAATAGCAGCCGACAGTTAGCTGCGATAGCAGAAGTGTCCTAAATGTTGGCCACAGCCTATACGCAATGTTTTTTTGTATATACATATACATGCATGCTTGTGTATTTATATATATATATATATATATATATATATATATATATATTTATACATATATATTTATACATACATATACGCGCATGCGTTGTTGTACCAATATACTTTCCTCTACGAATATCCGCGTCAGGATTGCAATCAGCATGACTGTTCCTAATGCCAAGCTCAATATACGAGTACATCATACATTACGTCGTAGCTAATTGCCAACCAGACGATGAGTCAGAGCAAAAAGAAGCAAAAAGCAGAGGTTACAATTGCATAGGATACATGCGTACACATGCATGCTAACACCAATGAATGAAACGTCGGCCAAAAGGAAACGAATTTACCACGACGAATGAATCAATATCAACTATCAAACATCACGCCTTTGCCTCTGCTCGTAAAACGCTCGATACATACAAACAAATTAAGGCAACAGGTAGGATGTAGATTAAAAAAAACATTTTAATGTGCTAGCCAAGTAACAATTCATTTAGGTCATTCATCAGTCCTCAATCAAGGACACGAGAGCAGATAAATGTTGCAAGAACATTGACAGCACACGTCAGGCAAAAGTGCCGCGATTTACGGACGTAACATCGCAAACTACTTGGTTTACATATATATATATATATATATATATATATATATATATATATATATGGTAAAGGAAATCTTAGAGGAATCTTGCCACGGGTGCTGTAGCCACCCGCGGCAAGGAGTAATCAGGAGTCTAGTTGGTTTGTGAGCCCCGTATTGCCGTGGTTTTCATCATGCGCATTACAAATTACTATTTAGAATAAACGTTTAATTTATAAAAGTGTTGCTTCGATCGCCGTAGCGTACGGTCGTGTTTTGTGAGTGCAAAGAGGCAAGTGAGATAGTGGGAGCTTGTCGTCTCTGCCCCCAATGCAACCGCTAGCTCTTAACACCTCCGAGTGATTTGTGAGTCCCACACTATCGCGGCTTTATCAACGACACCTGGTTGGCATCATGCACTTTGCCATTACTTTTGACTACTTTAACTAGAACCGCCCGGCCTCTGTGCGGAGGACGGCAGGCTTCCTGGGACAGGATGACGGGTTATCCTGACGAGTAAGCTAGACAGCTAATCCGCAAAGTCGGCACTTTGTTAAATGTACCATGAGGAGATAGCAGATCGACGTCTTTCTTTGAACAACGTCTGGATCTTGACGTACAACGTGGAAACACCGCCTCTGTTTGGGGCACACATCTGAAGCGAGCTTCGCGTGGACTCCAGGAAACGGACACGTGATCATCACCATTCACAACCGATGGGCACATTGGCTCAGCTAATCCTTCGTATAGCATCGCAGGGAACGGTACAATTAAAGATGTTAAGTTTTAAGCAACATCTTCTATATAGAGTAAAACTATAGGACTTGCTAGTTAGAGAAGGGACATCATTGCATCGGGACCAGATTGAGCGAACCCAGATAGGGGGCTACTATACCTGCGTATAAATGCATATGTGTTTACATTAAATGATTTCTATATATATGATTAAACAATCACGGGCATATACGCTCAACTTTACAAAAGCAAAAATACTATATATATATATATATATATATATATATATATATTTTTTTTTTATACAACCCTATGCAATGCATAAACAGCAGTCTATAGCCGCCGCAACCAGAGCAGAAAATCCGGCCAAGGCCGTTATCTATTGTGACAGTCACGTGGGTTTTCACTGCCGCACGGCATCGCCAATTGTCGTTACTCTCTGCTGCTAGTGCTGCAAACAGGGAAACAGTGAACAAGGGGTCTGGGCAGCAACAATAACAACGATTTACGGCGACACCAACAACAACAACAACAACAATAGCATAGATACAAACAACAACAACAACAACAACAACGATAACAACAACAACAACGATAACAACAACAACAATTTGAGCAATAAAAACAGCATAAATCGTCTAGGCTGACGAAAAGACAAAACATTGCGGCGACATCGGCGGCCCCTATAGCAAAAACAATGACGGCAAGTGAAAGCGACAATGACAGCGAGTGAAACACCCACAACGTGACGGTAGTGATGGTAACCACTAGCGCACACACTTACACGCCAGCCTCATTGCTAGAATCGAATGACCACATAGCTTCTCGACCGCTCTAACAAGAACAACAGTAACAACAACAACAACAATAACAACAACCACAATAGCTACGACGACAGCTGCAGCACTCATATCATAGTAGCTTCGGACGTTGGTTCGGAAAGGTTCTCCAAACATAGCAAAACCATTGCTAGCCGTTTAGAAAGGCCACCTTAGGAAAGAGGACGTCAAATCAGATAGCAGAGGATCAAGCGGTAGATGGCGCGGTAACTAGGTAGATCAGGCGGTAGATGGCGCGGTACGTAGGTAGATCAAGGCGGATGGCGCGGTAACTAGGTAGATCAAGGTAGATGGCTCGGTAACTAGGTAGATCAAGGTAGATGGCTCGGTAACTAGGTAGATCAAGGTGGATCGCGCGGTAACTAGGTAGATGAAGGTAGATGACGCGATAACTAGGTAGGCAGGTAAACGTTGCAATGTCGAAGACAACAGAAATCATCAACATCATGTTCATCGTCATCACCGCAACCGCAATGTGTCTTTGTGTCGCAATCTGTCCATTGTCCAGTATCCGCTTGCTGTTTCGGCTTGATCAAGATTGTTAGATCCGGGTCGGTTTTCGTGTTGGTCGTGAAACACCATCGCGAGGCGACATGCGTGTTTGACAATGGCGCTGCCGTCTCCGAACGTAAACGACTACGAACAAACGGATAGTAAAAGCGCTGTAACCAAGTAATCGTGCTCGCTAGTAACAGTAGCAGTAGTGGTAGTCGTTGTAATATTAGTAGTAAAAGCAGACGTAGTTGTAATAGTTAAACGTAGCAATAGACAACGTTAGCACATACAGTAACAGAAGTGACAAAAGTCGTTGAAGTCGGCTAGAGGAGGTCGGCTGGAAATGCTGGCCAAACAGCCACGATCCCACCCCCCCCCCACGTTGACCTTGGTACGACCTTGGCGGGCGGCTGTGCAATGATCCGCTTCTCTCGTCTATTCATAGGCACAATCGTTGTCCCTACTGTGTCGCTACCATCGCATTTGCGGAACGCGTGTTCGCTTTCGCGTGTTGCGGTTGGATGCCATCGCCATCATCACCGTCATGTGATCAATGACAACAACAACAACAACATTTGCAACAATCACAACAACAACAACATTTGCAACAATCACAACAACAACAACATTTGCAACAATCACAACAACAACAACATTTGCAACAATTACGACAACAACAACATTTGCAACAATCACAACAACAACAACATTTGCAACAATCACAACAACAACAACATTTGCAACAATCACAACAACAACAACATTTGCAACAATCACAACAACAACAACATTTGCAACAATCACAACAACAACAACATTTGCAACAATCACAACAACAACAACATTTGCAACAATAACAACAACAACAACATTTGCAACAATCACAACAACAACAACAACATTTGCAACAATCACAACAACAACAACATTTGCAACAATCACAACAACAACAACATTTGCAACAATCACAACAACAACAACATTTGCAACAATCACAACAACAACAACATTTGCAACAATCACAACAACAACAACATTTGCAACAATAACAACAACAACAACATTTGCAACAATCACAACAACAACAACAACATTTGCAACAATCACAACAACAACAACATTTGCAACAATCACAACAACAACAACATTTGCAACAATCACAACAACAACAACATTTGCAACAATCACAACAACAACAACATTTGCAACAATCACAACAACAACAACATTTGCAACAATCACAACAACAACAACATTTGCAACAATCACAACAACAACATTGGCAACAATCACAACAACAACAACATTTGCAACAATCACAACAACATGAACAACAATACCAACAACAGCAAACGCGATGCCGCCTGATGAATTTACAACTACGCTTGACGTAACAAGGGAAACAGACTCCGGACAGCAGCAGCAGTTCAACAAGCCAACATAATTGACGAGCTAACATATATATATATATATATATATAGCTAACATATATATATATATATATATATATAGCTAACATATATATATATATATATATATATATATATAGCTAACATATATATATATATATATATATATATGATCGTAGGCAACAACAAGCTACCTTTACTCTAAGACTGCCGCCATGCAGTATGCCTGTACTGCTGGCTGCCTGATCTACAGTGTCTGCTGCGTGTGCGGGACTTGCGCGACCGATACTGTTGTCGGCCAAGTTGAGTCGAATTGAATCCAAACCTGCTAGCCTGTTCAGCCCGTTTGGAGAAACGCGACGTCATCGAAAACGCACTTTCACGCACTCGAATTGACTGACCAACGAGACTGTCGTTGGACCGCGTTTCTCTATCTCATCTCTAATCAGTGCGTCACACATTAGGGCTAACAGCCACCCTCTATAGCATATATTTTAAATGTACACCGCAATCTCCAATATTTTTTGCACGTTCTTGCGAATCAAACGCTAGTGATCGTACCACTTTAGTGAATCCGTAGCTGATCAACTAGTCACATACGTGGAATGTGACTATATCCAATCCACGTACTGTGTTCGTTCATTATTGACATGGGTGATCAGCTACACATGTTTATCTCAGCAAGCTTCATGTTCGAAAAAAACTGGAGAGAAAGAGTTGGTCACCGAGGGCTAAAACATGTTTATGGCTACACGACTCAGAAACCTTTGCATAGAGAACACACTAGACACACTTCAGACAGACAGAAATGCACGGATCCAATTTATAACTTGACTCCGTTACTAAATCGCACTGGGTTTTGCTTCTTTCTACTTTTCACCTCCGTTCACTCACCTTCTGCTTACTTTTTCAACTTCTTCTGATGTTTCTGTTGTTCATTTTGTCCGCTCTGCCGACGAAAACAGAGCGGAAGGACATAGCTTGTAATTATCTTCCTCCGGCAAGCGCACCTCCCTCCTCTCTCTCTCGTTCTCTCTTAATCTTATTATTATTATTATTTTATTTCTATGTTAAACAATGTTACAGTTGTTAGGTCGGAACGTATTATTGCAAATATTTTAAATCAATACTTTACTCCATAGCGTCTAAAATAAATGCCGCGTTTCCTCTGCATATGGCCAAAGACAACGCTTGCTGCAAGAATTGTCTCTCTTCTTATATATATATATATATACATACACTTTTAAGATATATTCAATTGTAGGGTTACACGTTTCTATTTATTACGTTTAACCTTTACTAACGTCTTGCCTTCTTCTCCTCGACCTCTGTACACATTCCTACTGTTTCCTCTTTCCCTCTTCAGTCTTTCCTCTCCCTTCTCTTTCTCTTCTACATCCTCGTTTACCTTCTCTTCTTTTCTTTTCTCCTTCTCCCCTACAATATCCTGCTCCTCCCATTTCATCTCTTTTTCGCCACACTTCTTCTACCCCTTCCACATGTTCTGCCTCCTCCTCCTTCTCTCGTACCTGATTAGTCCTTTCTCCCTTTTCGTCCTCATTACCAATTTTCTGCCCCTACTCTTCTTTTCCTCCTGCTTATTTTCTTTCTATGTTGTCTGCTCCTTTTTTTCCATGCCTTCGGCTCCTTCTCCATCTATCCTCCTGTTCTTCTTCTTCTTCTTCCCATTCCTTCTGCTTCTTCTTTTCCCTTTCATTCTACTTCTCATTTTCCTACTCATCCATCTCCTCAGCTACCCATTCCTCCTGCCCCTGCTCTTCCCACTACTACTGCCCCTCTTCTTCCCATTACTCCTACCCGTCCTCTTCTCATTTTCCTGTCCCTCCTTTTCCCATGCTTCCTGCCCTTCCTCTTCCCGCTCCTCCTAGACAACTTCTTTCCATCCCCTCTGCTAATTTTTTTCCCAATCCTCCTGCTTCCCATCTTCCCATTCCGTATGCTCCGCTACATTCCGTTCCTCCTACTTATCGCCTTCCCATTCCTCCTGCGTCTTCTTGCTTCCATCTCTTCCTCTACAATTTCGCCCTTCCCCCTTCCAAATCCTCACATATTAGTCTCTGATCTCCTCAGAATTTACTGGCCTGCCACTCACCCAGCTATCCCCAGCCCGCTGTTTCTCTCTTCTTTGTCTTCTTCTCGCCGTTCTCCTCGCCTGTCAAATTTATTCCTCCTGCTCCTCCTCGTTTTTTATCTCGCCTTCAGACTACTTCATATTTCTCTTATATACTGCTGCTGCTGCTAATTCTTATTTTTCGTCTTCCTCGATAGGGTTTTGACGTTGTTGTCATTATAATCGTCATTGTCATCATCATCATAACCAGTCTTGTCCTCATTATAATCATAAGCAGAAACCTCATCTCATGTAAAATCGTCATTTTGTCGCAACGCAAGGTCGGAGACAAGCGAAGGAGAGAAGATGATTCAGAGATTAGCGAGTGGTCGTCGGCACAGACGCTCATGACAATCTAAAATGCGACCCGAATAGCCAAACAGACGGGCTGACAGATGGATGAATGAATGAATGAACGAATAGCTGCATGTCCGGATAAAAACTGGCCAACTTGCCCAGAACCCTGGCTGCTTGCTTCACTCGCTACCCATATGAGCCAGTAGTGATAGGGCAGCACTGAAGGCGAATTTTAGCCACCACGTAGCTAACCAAGCTGATAATACGAACAATGATACAACGTCGACAATAAGAGTAACAAGAACATAACAAAAACATCAGAAGTAACAGCAGCAACAACTTTACCATCACCACAACAACAACAACAACAGCAACAACAACAACCACGCTAGAAACATGGCGATAAACACAACGTACGCTCAACATTTTGAAAGCAACAACGAAGGTGACAAAGTACAACAGAAGCAAAAAAATACATAACGACGCAGCAAATGTTCGTGTACAACAACGATAGCAACAACAACAACCGCAGCAGCTGTAGCAGAAAGCAAAACGCGCCAACAACAATCACAATTAAAGTAATAACTGTACCAAATACAAACGACGACAACAACTGCAACGATCGAGTGCTGCGACCGGCGATGATGATGACGACGACGACGATAACAACAACAACAACAACAATAATAACAATAACAACAACAACAACAACAACAACAACAACAACAACAATAACAACAACAACAACAACAACAACAACAACAACCACAACAACAACAACAACCACAACAACAACAACAACAACAACAACAACAACAACAACAGCAACAACAACAACACAAAGGCAAGCAACAATAGCCCTCGGCTGTACAGGTTAGCACGCTGTCAGCGAGCGACGCAGAAGTTGCGACGACAGGCAACGCCTGTTGCTGCTTCCACAGCTGCCGCTCGCGCCGTCACAGCCACACCAGAGAGACAGCGGCGGCGGCGGCAGCAACAATAACAACAACAACAACAACAACAGCAGCAGCAACAGGACATGAATACAGAAGTTCGCCGAGCTTTGTTGGTCGGCTCGAGGCGAAGCAGGGGGGGGGGGGGGGGGTACTACACTATGAGTAGCTGCCATCGCCATGGGCAGCTACAACAACGACAACAATGATGACGACGCCGACGACAACTACAACAACAACGACAACAATAACAACGTCAGCAACAACAACAACAGCTGCAGCTGCAGCAGCAGCAACAACAATGATAACGACGACGACGACAAAACCAGCCACCCGTGGTTACCAGCCCATCGTCAGCTACTGTTGTTGTTGTTGCTGAGGTTGAAATCAACTACCATTGGAATCCACGGGTGGCTGATTTTGTCGTTGTTGCTGTTGTTGTTGTTGTTGTTGTTGCAGCCGTCACAATTGTTGTTGTTGTTATTGTTGTTGTTGTTGTTGTTATTGTTGTTGTTTGTAACCGTCCGCCCGACTGCCTGCCTCGATGACTGCAATTTGAGGCCACCGAAGCTGCGTCGGCGGCAGAAAACAGGAAGTTGAAATTGCCAACGCCAACAGCAAATACTAACAATCATAGCAATGTTAACCACAACAGCAATAGCAACAATAGCAGAACACATCGACGACGACGACGACGACGACGACGACAACAACAACAACAGCAGCAGAAAACACCGACAACAACAGTAGCAGCAGCAGCAGCAAAAACAACAGTAGCAGCAACAACAACAACAACAACAACAACAACAACTACCACCACCATTACAGCAACATGAACAATAGTTTGATGAAGCAGAAGCCATTCGAGGTTGTCGTCGTGGCTGGGACGTTATGGCCCGCCACCACTCCTCTTCCTACAATCAACGTAGCTCAACAACAACGACACTGGGGAGGGGCAAACAGGCTGGCTTCGGCGTCAGCAGACGTTGGCAGAGCCTGTCAGCGGATGACATACTCAAAGAGTAACAATCACACAACAGCAACAGTGATAACAACGACATCAACAACAACAACAATAACAAAAACAAGAATCGGCGCATAGTGGTTATCTTTGGTATGATTGGTTACCACACGGTGCGCATATGGACATTCGTTTCCCTATATATATATATATATATATATATATACAAGGTGAATAAAGAGTGTGTAACAGCAGAGTTTGTTGCAGTCCCTGCAAAAGACATACCCAAAGGTCAACATATCCTAAATATCCTCAATAGCTTTTATACGACGACACGAAAATATTCCAAATCTGTAGACCTAAAGTATTCGCCTACGAAAGATATCACATCATTACTGCTCGGGTATCTCGCTTTGAGAGATACTTCTTGAGACTTCCAAATAGATTGCACGTCGATAGTCGCACGAGCCAGGTTCGGAAAATAAAGGGGGATGATCGACGATTTAGAACTTTAAATCGCACAACTTGGCAATGGCAAAAATAGCGTGTGGGCGAGCGAACTGTTATGGTGAAACAGCACAGTTATCTTCTATATTACGAGGCGTGACAATTTTTCTTCAGCTGGTCCAATAGTGTCGCGTAGTACTACTGTGCGCAGTACAGGTATCGCTCTTCCTGTAGAACGGTGGTCGGTTAATAGAATACCTCTATTTGGCATTCCAGAAAACGGCCACCGAGCGAAATAAACCTCCTCATTCTAAAAATTAAAAATGATTTCGCCTCTTTACCCTAATGGCAGGGTACTCTGCGGTCCACTCCCTGGTGGCATCTTCCTGTTCTAGAGTATAATGGTAGATTAAGGTTTCGCCGGCAATTCCAAATCGACCCAAAAATTCCAAATTACTCTCCGAAATCAACACTCGAGTCAGTTTTTGCACAGTTTAGTTAGCTAGCGCGGTCACCACCTTGGTATAGGTTTTTTTTTCGGGGATAAATGCTAGTGCAATAGTTGATATACTACACTATAGTGAATGCCCATCTTTTCCGCTATTTCGCAGCGCAGCAATCGGCGGTCATTCATTGCGAGTTTGCACCCTCGGCCCCATACTACTTAATTTATATGAGGCAATCATTTGGGTAATGATACCGTACGCTGGTGCGTTAGTTCCGTAAAATGCATCTAATTTGACGTTCATTTCCGTTGCAGTTAAGCCTTGAAAAAAATTTTTGTGTCTCAGCACGATACTTCTTCGGCCCTATTGTTACTGGGGGATATGGTAGTTGCGCCCCATCCTACAAAGACAATTCGAAACCAATGTACATGATACTTATTTCTGTCACTTCCGAAGAAAGGTGTCTCTCCAGCACTGAAGTCATCGTGGGCGTTTTGAAATTTGTAGACGAGCGATGCTACGATTGTTTTGATCTACCTAGTATATATATAGGAATGCATAAATGGAAATATATGGGCTCGTATATATAACGCTGCAATAACGCTCTTTATTCACCGTTAAGTGAAAAAAAAAGAGAGTAAGTCTTTTTATAAGTCAGCTGAATCATCTATAGACAACACATCGCTAGATCAATCCTCAAAATACACCAGGTTGAGGTGCGCGAAAGACCCAGCATTTGGGCACGCGGCCGAACCGATATCTGCCTACATTGTTCAATAATGTGGGCCACAGCAGCAATAGTTTTAGCCAAACGAGCGCTCCATGGCATTCACGGCTTGACACATCACCCACTAAATCTGTCCTGTGAAAGTTTTGCGTTAATTTAGGAGCGGTGTTCTTACAAGGCCGGTCATATCGGCCGTAATATGCACAAAATTTCGCTTTGCAACACATCTTCCGTTGTGTAAGCCCTACCTACTTCTGTTTATGAAGAGAGCAGATTGCGGAAATTTCTAAAAGATACCGGTTGATTATCTGTATATATATATATATATATATATATATGTATATATATATATATATATATATATATATATATATATATATATATATATATATATATATATATGTATATATATATATATATATATATAACGAAAAAATAGGTTTAAATTCTCAAACAAATAAGATGAGTGGACTTAATATTTGCTTGGAATATATAACTAAATACGCATGTCACCATTTTGTATCAGGGGCGCTTAGAGTGGCAACATGATAGGACATGTTAAGATGTCATGTTGCGATGAGGGTTTCCCCGACAGTCCATGTAGCAGCATGGTAGCTGAGTCTCCGTGGTATAGTTTATATATATATATATATAGACTCCGTTCCCGCCAGTTCATAAACGTTTCACTGTATATTCACCTGGAATGAACACAAAGAAGCGCATCAATTAGTACGACGCAAAGATACACTCTCGATATTATATACAAGTATATGTAACGTGTCTGTTTCTAAAACTCATACAGGTTTTACTACTGGCGACTGTTAATGGTCCTGTTGTTGTTGTCCTCACGGCCAATCTAGTAGACAAGAAGCTAACGGCCCACTTAAAGTCACAGTCGTATCGAGAGTTGGAGATTTTCATTTTCAGCGCCTTCCGTTAGACGTTAGGGAGGGGACGGAGTCGTATATTGTAGCGAGGGTGCTGGGCACGTGACGCCTAATGCTACTGGAGTCAACCTTGCCCCATGACACAGCTGCAATACGGCAATGGTCTAAGCTGAGACCAATTGCATGACACATGATGCTTGTACTTGTAGATATGATGACTTGACAATATACATGCATGCTAATATATATATATATATATATATATATATATATATATATATACATGTATGATCTTAGGAAGCAACGGTTGACCTACTTAGATTTACAGGCAACATTTCCCTCTCAAAACTTAAACTTATTACCGACAGCTTATTTATATATATATATAACATTTTTGCCACACAGCTGTCCTATATTCGCGCGTCTTGCGTATGATGGCGTATGACACCTTCGACCTCTGCTCTTCGGCTTCTTCTTCTTCGTCGGCTTATTATATATAACTCGTTGCTACACTATAATTATCGTCGTCACACGATTCGACTGAGAGATAATAGCAACAGAGAAAAAGAGTAACATTATTATCCTTATTATTCTTATTCAAAACATTCAAAATGAATGGAATGAAGTGAAATGTGTACGCCGACGGCACTGTATGATAGACCTCCACGAGGGAACAAACGTAGTTATCTTTAGCCGTCAAGATAAAGACTGAACGGAGCACGACTGCAGCAACAACAGCAATAAAGAACAACAACATCAGCAGCAACAACAACTACAACTACAACAACAATTACAACACCACAGCCAACAACGAAAACAAGAACAACAACAACAACAACAAGCATGGAACCTGCAACAACAAAAACAACGTGCAGCATTATCAAACCGAGATAAATCATGAGCAGCAACAGCAATGTAAACAAAGAGAGAGAAACAGAGGAGGCAGTAGCGCTTGTAGCAGCTGATTGCGGACAGATGAATGGGTTGGTTGAAGGTCATGTGATAATGAGTCAATCAACAGATAAAGAAAAAAACACCGGACATTAGAATATTTAGCAGCTGCATATGTATGTGTATATATATATATACAGTGACACACACTAATATGCGGATAACGTGGCTTTACATTATATATATATATATATATATATATATATATATATATATATATATATATATATATATATATATATATATATATATATATAATTATTTTCTAACTGTTAATATTGTATATGTTGTTGTTTTGTTGTTGTTGTTGTTACTACCTCAGTGGCCTTTGATTGGGGCACTGCTGTTTGATAATCCACCCACCCGCCTGTCAGTATCTTTACGAAATCCATCCAGAAAATAGTCTTTCTGCTACGCGCACAGCCGAAATTGTAAGTGAATGTGTGTACGTCTTAAAAATGCGGCGAAAGCTTTTTCTTAAGCAGACGGACGTTGCTATGCGTCGTTTGACTGATCTGTCGATGATGATGATGATGACTACTACCACCGTTACTGACTATTCATTCAACGGTACAACGGTGAAAAAATGTTCGTTACTGCAGTGCTGCTTCTGCAGAGAGAAAAAAGATAAAATAAAACGGTCATAATAGGGACAATAAGGATCAGCACCGCATCATCATCATCGCATAACCAACCGGCGTTGTCGAGTAGTTCTCCAGCCATCTAGCCAGCAGTCTGGAAAACCTGTGCGCACCGTCGCGTCACATATTTGCTACGTGAGCTATTAACGAAATTTTTTTTAAACTAAAAGTTTATTTAAATTTTTTTTAACTAAAAGCTAAAATGAGTAAAGCTGCTAATAATAATAATAATAATTCGCTATACGCTCACGCTGGTCGTACGGCGCGTGAATAGTGCAGCTATATAGTAGGACTAAAATATCGTACGAGGAAATGCTCTAGGCAGTGGCAACGGGCGACACCGTGACACGAAGGAGGCGGGTGTCAAACTCCTTAACGACCTTCGAGTGATGTTTGCTTTTTTTCGAAAAGAAACGCGCGCCCTCCTTAATTGTGTCACCGCATACCCCTTGTGGCACCACCGGTGTATGCGGTGATGACATGCCAGAACGAACAGTATCTCTGTTGTAAATTCATATCATGACGCAATATGGCATGTGGCAAAACATGTGGATCTAGAAATATTTCGCTAGAAGTGCAAAACAGTGATAGCTGATCCAAGTGCATAGTGTTCAGCTTAATATATATATATATATATATATATATAGATTGGGCCTACAATTTTTCGGATTTTTAATGATTTTTTACGGACAAAACCGAACAAACTTTTTTGTAGCCCCAGTATATATATATATATATATATATATATATATATATATATATATATATATATATATATATATATATATATTTGTATACACTAGACAAGCGTCATGATGAGGAGCGGCGACCGCTCGAACCATGCAGCCCGAGATGCTCATATCGGCGTGGATCGTCAGACCGATACCTGGGCAACCATTGAGACACTTCTGAGACCATAAGAGAAGAAGGGAAGCGCGAGACAGTTTATGTTGTGGCAGGCTTTATTGTTGGTATCTGCTATTCGAGTTGTTAATATTCGATTTGTTGACATTGTTGCTGTTGTTAGTCCTGTTGTTTTTGTTCTGGTTGTTGTAATCGCCGCCGACGTTTTTACTACTGTTGTTGTTGCTGCCGTTTTTGTTGTTGTTGTTGCTGCCGTTGTTGTTGTTGTTGTTGCTGCCGTTGTTGTTGTTGGTGTTGCTGTTGTTGTTGTTGTTGTTGCCATCACCATCATCATCACGGGCATGTTTGCTGACGTTAATGTGATTGTAGTCTCCGCAATGAAGCGCGTTCCAGCGAAAAACCTGTACCCTGTAACGACTATTGCTTTCATTGCTTCTGCCACTACCGACGACGCCGACACCACCACCGCCGCCGCCGTCTCCAAAACACTTGTCTAGACGCACGCGTCATACGCGACGAGCAGAGACGGAACGCAGAGTCACGCGGTCGGCGTGCCAATCCAGGTGAATCGCTTGCCTGTTTGCCTATCAGCTAGCACTGGCACAGTAGTACTACGACGCGTAATACCACGGCCAATACTACCATGCGTAATGCGTAAATGCTACGACGAAAACTCGCAGCAGGAAGGCGGGGGCGAGGAAGCGTGCCCAGCCCATCGCTGAAGGTCAGACAGAGCACACGACGGCTGCAACGGCGCTGACAATGACCAAATGCGTCGGCAGTGCGTGCAACAACTTATTCCCAAGTTCGAGCTTTGGGAAATTCCCACCTTCTGCGCCATTCGTACACGCGGATACACGTACGTGTCTGTCTGTCTGTCTACATGCATCTATCTACGCGCACCCATCTAGATCAGAACAGACGATGGTGGGTCGCTTCGTGACCAAAATGAACAAGTACGTGTAAAAGTAACGGCGCATACTTGATTTAACTGCAGCGTCTAATTGCACACATGTTATTGTTATGAGACGCCTGCAATTGATCTCATCAGAAACGCTTGCTTCGCTAAGCTGGACATCTCAAAATAGTGTGTTTCGTCTAAAGAACATGCAAGAGCATGATAACACCTGTAGTCATCTTGAAGGTCGTTTTAAGGGGCCATCTGGGCAGTTTTACATATTTCTGCGGAAGTATAAAATTCTTCTTTCTTTTTTCAAAGCGTTTTGTAGCTTTACGCCAAGTCAAACACCGAAAAGGAAGTCGCACGTCGTCCTTAGCAGGATAATGCGGAAGAACTCGGCACTAGATTCGGACACGTTGTTTGGATTGAAAGTGCAATGTTTTTCCAGAACTTCTGTTGTCGGGCGTTGAAAAGACGGCCGGTCTCTTCAATAAACTATTATGGACGCATATGCCTCCATAATGAACTTGAAGACTTCTAATGAGAGGTGCTAGGCTAATCAGGCAGTGATAGTTTGGGTCTTTCGCAATAAAGAGCTGTTAACTATATAATAAATGCGAAAGTATAAACCTCGCGTTCCTGGCAAAGGTTTTAGGTTAGCGACCCCCATTGGTTGATCTTGTGTCAATGAACAGCATAAAAGTAGATGTAGTATAAACCGAATAATAATAATAATAACCGAACAAAAAAACGAATAGTAATAATAACCTCGTTTGTGTTGTATTAGTTATAGGACAGCATTTTCGTTTATGCACACAACGGCAACGGATAGTCTATGAACCATTCAGGTAAAAACCACCCATATGATAGATTTTTAAAACATGCGGTATACAAGTGCATCGTTGGTGTTTTCTCTGGCGTAGGCCAGCCAAGCCGATCCTCACCAAAATAACCACAGTCATGGCTCAAGTCCAACTGTGAAATCATGGTGGGCAGGGCTAACATTGATATATTGCGGGTGTTGCTGTGGCCATCGTACAGGGCATATTTATTGAAAACACAGGTTCAATTGAGAAAGAGTCGCAACAGTAGCAACAACAACAGCAGAAACAACAACAACATCAACAACAACAATACCAGCCAGTGATGATATCAACAATGAAAGAAAAAATAACGTCAAAGCGGAAGATTGGCTCTACCGACCACACCAGACCCGAATCGAATACAAGCTCGCTCGCTTGCAACCCGATATGATCAGCGGCTTAAATGCGGAAGAATATCACGACGACAGCATTAGTCTGCACAACAGCAATGCTCAACCTTCTTCTAAATAGATTTATGTGTGGTAACTATTAAAGTGAAAGTCCATTAAATGGATGGATAGATAGATAGATAGATACCTATCCATAATGACATCTTCGACACTTATTTGCCAACTTTTATGTTTCTCTCTGTCTGCCGGCCTCTCTCTCTCTCTATCTCTCTAGGCCGTAGTCAGTGTCCGCTGCGAGACCACTATTATCGCATATCGATGAAATTTCATCGCGGACATCTGCTTGTTATTCTTTGAGAAGAAAGGCATTATTATCATCGCCGTCATCATCATCACCATCAACAACAGCAGCAGCAGCAGCAACAACAACGGCAATAGCCAAAGGAATAACAACAAAACGAACTGGAATAACGATATGAAATAGTAATCCCGACAACAACGACGACGACAACAACAACAACAACAGCATTACCATTAAACAGCAACCACAACGCGGTTCTTTAATGCATTTCACTAGCTTCCGTTGTTGGCAGGTATGATTACGAAGTTGAATTCGGGTTTAAGGGAAGTTTCATGCGCATGTTGTTGTTGCTGTTGCTGTTGTTGCTGTTGTTGTTGTTGTTGTTGCTGTTGTTGTTGTTGTTGTTGTTGTTGTTGTTGTTGTTGTTGTTGTTGTTGGTGTTGTTGTTGTTGTTGTTGTTGTTGTTGTTGTTGTTGTTGTTGTTGTTGTTGTTGTTGTTGTTGTTGTTGATGTTGTTGTTGTTGTTGTTGCTGCTGTTGTTGTTGTTGTTGTTGTTGTTGTTGTTGCTGCTGCTGCTGTTGTTTTCGTTACAGCTGGTGTCCGTCATCTGGCAGACATTGGAGCTGTTGAACGCTGTTACAGCTATCGTACGCTACTGCAGCAATACCAAGCAACGAAATGTCAACGTATATACAACAAATAGATCACATACAGCAACCGACAATTGATGTACGCACGCATCTAGCCCCGATCACATTCTACTGCCTTCTTCTGCGCGCGCCTCGAGTCAACCGACCGAGCCCGACACACGGCCGAAGCGCGGGGGCTGATGGGTGAGTGGGTGCTCGCTTCTTATATGCTTACTTCTTCGTCCCGACGATCACGGTACATATTGTGTGATACGGATTGACTGATGAGATTGATCATCATCGGATTATGTGTTGTTGTTGTTGTTGCTGTTATCGTTGTTGTTGTTGTTGTTGTTGCTGTTATCGTTGTTGTTGTTGTTGTCCCGGGCAACATGAGGACAAACCTTGCCAACATTTCGTGTGTGCATTTCGTTGAAAGTCGACCTACAACGCTACGCTACAGTTGAACGACGACCAACCTTGACCCCAGCAGCGACAACAACAATATCAACATCGACAACAACAACAACAACAACAACAACAACAATATCAACATCGACAACAACATGACAACAACACGACATACGAGGACTGGCGCCACAACTGGACCTTCATTTTATGCAACAAACGTTGCCAATTGGCCAAACCAATGTTGCGTCGCTACCTGAATGATTCACGCCACTGCCACCACCGTTGCTAAGACTAGTTTAGCTGAATGTCATCTTTCTTCTTTTTTAGATCTTTTCTACCCTTCTTCCTTTCCCCGTTTTTTTTTTCTCTCTAACCCTTCCGCTCTCTGCCACACTTTCTGTCGATTCTTAGACCCACAATTAGCGATAACAAGTGACAACAGGTGAAAAAGGCGCCAAGGCACGATGAGGAAACGGACCTCATGTCTCGCTTCCACGAGGCCGAGGATTTTAGGCGACCACGTACAGCGCGATCAACAAGAGTCGCCTAGTATTCGAAAAGCTGAAAGTTTGAAAGAGAAGACGCATATCGGTTCGACAATACCGCACCATCACTCTATTAGTTTAGTGTAGGCAAGAACGTGCACCAAGGTCCCAATCGTGGCGGAGGAAGCATTGCTTAAGAAAACGTATGGGAGACATCTTTTTCCTCGTCGTCTTCACAGGGGCGACATTTTCGTCATCCAGTGCTGTTTTTGGACGTCCTTCACGAAATTGATCGCACATACTTAAATAGTTGGATCGATTCGTTTCGTACCCGTCCCCTATCCAATGATCGATCGAAGCTCTTTGAAGCACTTTAGTGCACCTAGCTAGAAGTTGTACAGAAAATAAACTAGGCGTACGCAGCGCGATTTTCAGGCACGGCTGTGGTGGCACAGTTAGACATATTTGTGTTCGCCATTTTCGCACACTGAGGAATATTCGCAACTTTTAGGCAATATTTGTGGTCAACTTACATAGAGTGGCATTTGATCCGGTAGGATTCTACACATAACCAAGCAATTAAAGAAAAAAAATATATATATATCAGTTAGACTTGTCATTTGTAATATTAGTGTTCCTTCTATCATCAGTGCACAGCATATATCTATATATATATATATATATATAAACACAGCGAAGCTTGTCATTTTTGACGTTCGTGCAAAAGCTATGAAAATCAATGGACCTTGGTTGCCAGTCAGTTGGTGATCGATCATAATCCCCGGTCGCATGCATGATGCGTGCAAAATTGTTCTATCGGATAATAATATGTAAATAATACGTCGGCTAAATAGACAAATACAGCTTACATGCTTTACAGTGAGTCGTCTGTCTCCCGAGTCGTTTGTGGAAACTGTCGTTCTTCTTGCATTATTTTCGACAAAATGCATACAACAAGAAAACGAGACGAAAAATGATTACCCAAATATATTTCGTCCAACGTTCGTACGAACGCGTGTCGAGCTGTCAACCTGTGATCGCGTTGGTTCATAATGAGCTTCTTCCAAAGGTTTTGCAATTATATACACCCGATGAATGGATGGCTGGTTAGCAGATGATTGGATCTACGTATGCAACCCGTCTTCATCGTCTGTTCTGCCTGGCCTCTCTGTGTGTGTGTTTTTTTTGGAAGTTTTGTTTTTCTTTTTTGATTAGTTTTACTCGCTTTGATTTCGAGTAGAAACGTTAGGCGTTGTAAGAGGCCAAAGTTCCTCACTGTGAATGACCCACCTCATTCAACCTGCTGTCAATGTAATAGCCTGGCGAGCTAAACACGCCAACGGCACACACATTCGTCCAACCGAAAGTCGATAGCGTTTCGCCTCGACATACAGTGCACAAATGGCAGCCACACCACACAAAAATGTATGACATTTAGAGCGATAGATTTAGAACACCCTCGATCGTCCGGCAGCGAGTCTAGCGGATGTTATCAGCTTTCGGTGGCGCTATGGCATTCGACCACATCGATCCGAATAATCATCAACCTTCCGATTTGTGCCTTCGTATTTGATTATATTTGATCTTTTTTTTCATTGATTAATTATGATTTCCACGTATTACACCAGACGTGGATCTACGTGTATGACGTGGAACATCAGAGTCGGCAATCAGATATGAAATCTCGGTCACTGAGAAATAGGCCACGGGAATCAGCATGGCTGGCAGCCAGTTTTCGGCGTATATCGCTGACGTGTTGATGCGTGCGTGTACCATATGAGTAGGGCATCGAATGCGTAACTCATGACATAAAGTCATCTCGACCGACCGCGAGTCATAAGTTCTCTTTCACTTTCAATCCCTCTCTCTCTCTCGGGGCGTTTTCTCTCTCTCACTCTGGGCGCTTTTTCTCTCTCTTTCCCTTTCTATTTATGTGCCTCCATGTCTATGATGAAAATAACCAATCAACCGCCATCGTCAAAACACAAATACATGGAAATCCATAGACGATACCGACCACAACATCATACCGCGGCAGAACGCCGCGGAGAGTCCAGCGAGCGGGGCCGGAAACTACTTGAAGTACTTCAGTACTTCGCGTACTTCAGTGCTATCGCGAAGTACGAGCGTACTACTGCGACTGGGTGTTGATCGGCGGCTGTCACCAACCCACAAATATGGAGCCGTACACAACACACTGAGCCATGGTGAGCCGTCCTGGTCTATATACCTGGCCCAATCAGGCGTCTTGGTCTATGGCCCAATCAGTCATGATGTCGATACCGATTAATTCAGCCGCGCTTGCACAAGCACAAACACAGAAACACACACTCACGCTTACGCACCCAATACAGACGCGAAAAACGTTACACAAACACGTCGCCCTGCATGCATAGGGATCATTAACG
>QVRM01000498.1:0-32194 GCA_003439945.1 Dermanyssus gallinae
AGGATGTTTGGTTCTATGCACGATTGTACATCCTCAGGGTTCTTTGCGAGCCACCGGTCATTTTTTCGGGTTTTTGGACAATGGTGAAGATTTTTCGTCGCAGAAGAATCGAAGATGTCCCGCCATTTTGTGTCTCAAAAACGTGAGGATGAGATGGCAGCAAGTCATCCTCTTATTTTTCGCGCTGCCTGAGACAACATCTGTCTGACGTTAAACGTGTAAGCTTGTAGCGCAGTTCTTCGTTGATAATCCGACGCATAGAACAATCACTCATATTGACTTTGATTGCTAAACGGCGCATCGATAGATAGACTTGGATCCTTAAAACGCAGTTTTGCACCATTTGATCACTTTTGGCGTCCTCACTTCTCGTCGGCGGTTGTGAATCTTCCTTTCAGGTGTTGCACTACCTAGCCCTGTCTCTTCTGCATCTCTGTAGCGTCGGGCAATGTCGTAAACCGTTGCTCTTTTAAATCCAGTGATGTGACGATTTCGGCTGGCCGATGTCCGGCACAAAGCAATTGGATAACGGTTGTTCTTCGGTCATATCTGGACCCAGGTTGCGGCGGCCGTCCATGATGGACAATGCGTTTTTGTTCTATTGTGAGTGGGCTGTCTGCTAACGCAAACCGATCTGAATTAACGCCTATTATATATATATATATATATATATATATATATATATATATATATATATATATATATGTATATATATACAGGTAGTTCAATAAGTTCTTAGAATGAGCTTTTTAGAATTCGAATTTTGGCACGCTTTCACCGCTAATAGGAACTGAAACTTTTCGACTGCTAGCACTCAATATATTATGGTGATTGGCCGTTGCGATTTCGTTTGATAGCTTTTCCCGTGCAACGTATCGGCGTGATTTTTAAAATTGAGAAAAAAGAGTTTCGAGTGGTTATCAAGCATTTTATTTCAAAGGTTGGAATGCGACCCAAGTAAAATTCAGTTAGACGAGACGTACAGTGACGCTGCGCCATGTCTTGCCACTGTTTCCAACTGGATTAATGTGTTAAAAAGAGGTCGCAGGAGCACCGAGGATAAACTACGTCCAGGAGGCCAAAAAACGGCAACTGATGAGGAAAACGTAGAGAAAGTGCGAAAAATTCTTGGCACAGATAAGCGAATGAACATTAAGGAAATAGCGGAGGCATTAGGGATTAGTTTAGGCAGTGTGCATTTTATCCTACACGAAAACTTGAAGATGAAAGAGCTTAGAGCAAAATGGCTGCCGCATTTGCTCAACCAAGGCCAAAAAGACGCGCCTGTTTTGGTTTTACAGCGAAATTTGGCCAAGATGTCGAACAATCTGTCGGACTTTTGGTGCAGATTCATGACCGTCGATGAAAGCCGGGTTTATGACTACACTCCCGAGACCCAAGAAGCATTTTGCCAATGGTGTGCACCTGATGAAGGACCTCCGAAGAGGGTGCGGACAACGGCATTGACCGGAAAGGTGATGGCTACAGTTTTTTAAGACCAACGTAGAATAATGCTGGTCGACTACCTTGAGAGCTGTAAAACGATCACAGGAGAATATTATGCAAGACTGTTGGACTGCCGTTAGCAAGAACTCATCGTGAAACGGCCCGCTTTGCAGAAGAAGGTTGTCCCGTTTCACCAGGGCAATGCTCCTGCACACAAGTCCCGGCAAGCATCGGCAAAACTGGCCCAACTGAGGTTCGAACTTATTGAACAACCCTCCTATTCTCCAGACCTGGCCCCCTCTGATTATTTTCTCTTCGGACATTTGAAGAATAGTCTCGGTGGGAAAGCGTTTTTCCAGCAATGAAGAGGTTAAGGCTGCTGTCAATGCCTATTTTCAGTCTAACGACGCGGAATTCTACTCAAGAGGTATGAAAGCTCTGAAATCTCGGTGGGAAAAGTGTATTGAACTTCTCGGGAAGTATATCGAATAAGAAAAATTTAAAAACATGATTTGGAAAATTCTCGGTTTCATTCTAAGAACTCATTGGACTACCTGTATATACATATATATAAAAAATATATCCCTTGTCACGGGTAAAGAAAGCGATCGAGCAAAGGACATTGGCGTCACGTCGATCGCCTATATCAGTCCTCGCAACTACATCTGTAGAATATTGATATACGTCCTGCTACTATTTTATTATTAGTACTATAGACATTTTAACAAAAATAGGTTTGTTGCTATGAATTGCGATAAAACGTAAAATGCACTTACTGGTGGATTAAATTTGGGATTCTCTTTCTGAAACTGGGTAATCATCTGCTTGAACTGCTGAAGCTTCTCCGACCGTAGCTGAGGGTCGTCGTTCAGCTCCTTGAGAGCTTTCTCCTCCCATGGCCATGACTCGGCCTGTATGATGTCCATAATATCGAGGCTATACATTTCTGAAGATCAAAACGAAAAAGGTTACTTTTAGTTAAGTCATCTGGCCGGCATCAGTCGTGACTCGATACATATATATATACGTTGATATAAATTTATAAATATATACACTCAAATTAATCAACATCAAAAAGAAACACTTATACACACGAAATTAAGGCATTATCTACAAACCTTATGAATAAAGTTGCAATGATTAAACCGGGTATAAGTGCGCATTTTGTCAAACCCATATATCTATATATATATATATATATATATATATATATATATATATATATAACATTTTAATATTTATATAGGCAGGGTACATTTCATGATTAGTCCACCACTGCTGGGTAATGCGGGACTTCCGATACAGACAGGCTCCACGACCTACTCACTAAACCTTGCCCCTGAAGCCCAATTCCTTGAAAATATTACTCAATGCTCGTCATCATCCCGACATAGATGCGCTCTTCATCATCGTTCAAGCAAAGTAGGTTCGAATGCTAGCAACCACCGACCTTCAACCCATTCGAGTGGTGGACAGCCCGGCCGCTGTGTTGCTGAATCAAACCGGCGCACTACCGACTGTTCGGCACATTTAGAACGACGACGGCAAATTGATCAGGAATTTGCGCTATCTCTTTGTTGTCGCCAACACGATAAGAAACGACTTCCAAAAAAGATAACAGGCGCCTTCCGGATCATTGCAGCGCACTAAATACAGTTTCGTAGGGTATCCGCCGCGAGATCCGGTAAATTTCCAGCAGCAGCAGAGATGTCTTTGCTAAACCCACCAAATACTAACCCGCCCTTTGTCGTCACGCACATGTTTCACCCAAAAGAGACATATGTCTGTGTATGGGTCGTTCAATCAGGCAATACAACAACAACAACAACACGACTGTGCGAGAACGTGTATTCTCATTTCGGCGGAGAGCAACAAAGCGTATCTCAAAAATGCCTTCTTTGTTTCAGTAATTTCCGCTGTTTCTGCATCTGTTAACCTTGAAATTGTAGGTATCTACAATGTTCGTGGTTTTCTTCTTATTGTACACTAACGACTCAGAATCAGAGCAACGTCCGTCACACCCACACCGACCGTCTACCCGGGGGACCATCCGCACCGACCGGTCTTCTCGGGGGCGCAACGCCGGGGGCCATCCACACCAACCGGTCTTCTCGGGGGCGCAACCCCGGGAGCACAGTAGCGACGTCGACAAATTCCAGTGGCGTCCTCTCTGCCACCCTCAAGGAACAACGAAGGCGTGAGACGACAAGCAGAGCAAACAACACGCGAGAAATAGAGGGCTTTCGTGACGGAGGAGTCACGGTCGCCACTAGAAAAGAAATCCGAGTAGATTAGGTAAGCCGTGACAAGACCGTACGCTGAGACCAAATGCTACATTTTATAAGTAAGTGTCGAATCACTTAGAAGAGCACGATCGATTGTGATACGCTTAGCACACTTGTTGGCAGACTTAGAGCGCATTGCCAGACCGTGCCAGACCGCATAGTCAGTGGTGTATACAGTCATAGGAATATCCTCTTCCATTCCACCTGGAGGAAGGGAGACGTTTAGGTACGGGCTCACTACTATACTAGCGTCACTGTCCGCTGTACCGTGTTGAATCATACCATGCCTCCCTTTATCCCTCACACTGCAGACACCACAAACTTCCGGGTTTCTAGTAATCCCATACTCACTCGTCGGCCAACTCGGACATGCGAATTTCGGCTGGTTGACAGTTTTTAAGCGACTATCTCTAGTCTGCGCAATATACAAAAATTGCTAGAAAGCTGTCCAACTAAGCAGGAAACGATCTATCTGCACAAGCAACTATTAGCCTCCAGCCGTATCATCACACTTGTTTAATTTCAACAGGCGATACACGTATAGTGATAATTTAAGTTTATTTTGCAGATTTGGAAAAAATACATATTTTACCCGCTCTCCACCAAATTGGGTTACCTTCAAACGGTCTAATCGAAGAGCGAAATTACATAAAACGAAAGCTCAAATCAGGTAAGGGCAGCCGTAATTGGGCTGGCGCGGCCCTGCTATCATTCAACACAGCATTAGCAAAAATGTCCACGATGTATTATAATGCATATGTCTGTGTTTGGGTCATTCAATCAGGCAAGACAGCAACACGACTGTGCGAGAACGCGTATTCTCATTTCGGCGGAAAGCAACAAATCGTATCCAAAAAAATATGCCCTCTTTGTTTCAGTAATTTCCGCTTGATTTTGCAACTGTTTCAGTTCGAAATTGTAAGTATAATATTACAATGTTCGTGGTTTTTCTTCTTCGAAGTCTGCCCGTGTAATATATTCGACTTCGTTGGTTGATGGCCAGTTAAATTGCCTACTTAGAAAGGAAACATATGAAAGTACTCATAGAAGGGGATATGAAGATTCTGATAGGAAAAAAATTGTAAATTAAAATTCACAATTAAATATAATGTGGCGAGGAGCTCCCCCCTACACAGTACACATGCGCGAGTAACACTGCACTTCATCGTATCGAACACATCTCCAGCCACGCATTACAATGGCGTGTATTGTACAATGCAAGCCAAAACCACAGCGTCGGTCATCCACGCTTGGACTAATTTAGCGAGGAATGACCGGGCAGAACAATCAAAATTCTTTGACTCTCGCGAATCCCACAATTAAACAGCAAAACCCATAAATCATGATGTAAGTCTTCTGATTATTCCCCTTTTGGGTGATAGCACGACGCGAGGGTTCTCACTGCATAATAAATAGATGGATTGATAGGAGGTCGAATGCGCAGTTCAATTCGACCTTATGATCTGCCTTAATGACAGCATAAAATAAGCAACAACGTGACAATTTAATACGTCATTACAACTATATGCCAACGGGGCCCACGTTTCCTACAGCGCTACGCAGAAGTGCTGTTAGCACCATATAATTTAAGGTCAATTAACACGCTAAAGATATTTGCCACATCAAACGTAACTTACACAACTAGATTACGAACGAAGAAATGCATTATTATTATATTTGCACGCTTCTAATATTCTGTTGTGCCTTTAAAGCTTTACCAACTGTAAGATGAATTGCATCAAAACTGTTTAGATCTCCTCCGTCGTCGAATACAGTCATCGGGTAAAAAGCAAACGCAGGTGGGTACGATATGAGTCAATTTCAACAGATTGCTATTTTTGCTAAGTAAATGGTTCGTCGAAGTCAAGAAAAAGGGGGCTGCAAATATCCAAATGTCATGCTGATGGCGCTGTAATCCTGCCAAAGGTGAGCAAATGGCGGCGCAACCAACGTAATATCACAACATCAGGAAGGATCCCTTTGCGCGGGGCAATGAATGTTTTTTTTTTTTTTTTTTTTTTTTTTTTTTTTTCTTCAGTTCCGGTCTGGCAGTCGTCGAGTGCGGTCACGCGCTCCGCCTGCTACGATTTGCAGGAATTTTTCGTCGGTTTCTCGCGATTCCCATAGACGTCTGTGTTATTAACTCGACATCAGTGGTGCAATTGTGACGGACTTTTGGATACTTCTCGTGGACTTTGGTGTGTGATAGTGCTTGAAGAGCTTCGCAAGGCGCGTCCGCCCACCTCAACGGCCTACAGCTAAGTGAATCTCTGTTGTTCTTGGTTCTCTGCGGATTCCGCCGCCAGGCGTCGCCGCCACTCCCAGGGTGCGGCAGCCTGCCAGCGCGCGTCCGTTTAGCTCGGCGGTTGACGCTCAACTGAGCGGAGAACAGATCGAGCGAGGTCCGGTTGTGGCCACCAGGGGGCGTGCGGGTCACGTCAGTAGGGAGAGGATCGCGTAGACGACCCACACCCCGAACCGCGTGACTGTGCGACCACTGGGGCAGGAGCTGGATACTGCGCCGGTTCTGCCACCAGGGGGCGCTCGAGGCTCGGACAGGAGGTGGCGGCGGGTCCCAGTGACCACCCTACCAAATCCTGGTCTCGTAGGTCAAACCGGCTACAAGGCTGGAGCCGGTGGCACCTCGCCACCTCTCCATAGCAACGTCCCTCCTTATATAGGCAACCTGCGCAGCCTCCCTGCACCGCAGGGAACGAGTGCACGTCTTTCCCAAACTTGGGAGGTTACCCCGGCAAGGAGGGTCGGAAGTTCGTGCTCTGCCCAACTCCACCCACCCCTCGCCGCGGAGGTGTATAACAATCTGAGCAGACTTCCGTCCCCCCCAGGGGTCCACGCTGGAAAAGGGTCCTGCGCCAACGTATTAGAGAGAGCGGCCTCCAAGTGCCGCTCCCTCCCCGAGAATAGAACTTGGATATATCCGGACCGGTTGGTGGTACGGAGCTGGGACTTGGTGGACACATACGGTTCCCTCTTCTCTACCGTCCGATCACCCCCCCCCCCTCCCCCACCCCCCTGCAGTCCACTCAGGAGTGCGGCGTCGGGAGCGGGCGCGGAGGAGATGCTCGGCGGCCGCAGCCCCCCCCGGGGCTTGCCGGATCGGCCAAACCGACACAAGAGGAGGCAGCAGGAACGTCGGATGCGCCACTATCGACCCCTGTGACCGAGAGAGGAAGCATCTTCCAACCCCGGAAGATGCTACAGCGGTCACCGATCGCTAGTGCGATCACAGCGGACGCGGGGAACGAGGCCCAGCCTCTCTCCCACACTAAGGACTCGGCGAACGAGACTAGTGCTGCACACGAGCACA
Source organism: Dermanyssus gallinae (assembly GCA_003439945.1). Lineage (NCBI taxonomy): Eukaryota > Metazoa > Arthropoda > Arachnida > Mesostigmata > Dermanyssidae > Dermanyssus > Dermanyssus gallinae. Next base: position 7,060 of record QVRM01000498.1, read on the forward strand.
GCCACTCAACGAGTGAGCTTACCGGAGAAGCAGGGGAAGGTGAAGAAGTGAGCCCAGTTTTCAGGGCCATAGACCCGATCGCCTGCTACATCAACGAATGGAGGCCTATACACAGACCAAGGATAAGCGTGACCAACCTCGTCAAGGTGGAACAGAACGCTGAAATCACTCATAGAAGGGGCAGCGAAAGCCCTGAGGGTTGCCGGCTTGAAGGGAAAAGGAACGCCTGCTGGCAGAAACCCAGCCCAACGTCTACGGCGCGCCGGAGCAATGCCATTGTCGCCAGGCCGACAAAAAGCTAAAGTGGAATCGGGATTGCCAGACGGAGCGCGCGGTCAAAACGCGGTCTACCGGCTGCCAGACTGACAACACAGACGCAGACGCGACCGCTCAGCAAGGCCGAGCTAGAACGGTTTGTTACCGAAGGCGGCTCTATGGAAGGTCTCAAAAGATCACAGAAATGGAGTGGACAGCCGACCTGTTCCGCAACACGTCGATTGCCACCGGCAGCAATAACAAGGGACTGCCCCGTGCGGATCCTCATTGTCCGGGAGGCAAATCGCAGCGACGAGGCGATCTGGAACGTCATGGGTGCGCAGTTCAGCAAGCTGAGGACCGACGCAGCCCGAACCTTCACCAACAGGGTAGCAACACGCTGCATCGAGGAGAAGGGAGAGCAGGGAGAGGAGCCAGTGACCCGGTCCCTGGTCACCCTACGTCTTCCCAAGGAAGAGGACGACGCGATAGGTGAGACGGAGAAGATCTTCGAGGCGCTGCAGGCGGCCGCCCAGCAGCGGTCGGCATCGGACACGGACCCCATTCCGTGCTACGTGACCGACCCTGTGAGGTCACAGAGGCTTCTTGAGGTCTGCGCCCGCAAGGCCGACATCAAGGTGGCCCTTTACACGTCCAAGGCGACGCGGAAGAGGGCAAACCGCGAGAAGAGGGGAACCGATAAGGCGACGACGAGAAGTAAACCAACAGAATACAGCTCCGAAGCGCCCCGCGTGGAGCACCATCGTGCTGAGGAAGGGCGAGGGGACCCCCGGCGTCGACATAAGCGGCGTGCAGCAAAAGGTACGTCCTGATGCACACAACGTCACAGTGCAACGGCTCACCCAACTTAGAAACGGAGACGTGGTACTGAAGGTAGCGGAAAAGGAGGCCGGGGGAACCCGCTCCTTCCTAGAAGCCCTACAGACGGAGGGGGGAGCCTCAGCCAAGATAACGGCGGACGCGGCCGAGGTCAAAATGATCGTACGCAACCTCCCTACAGGCACTACAGCAGAAGACATCAGAAACGCGCTGACGAAACGTCTCCGCAGCGGCCAGGAAATTTCACCTTGGAGCCTCCGGTCGCGAGCGCCTATGGCCTCGTCTCGGCCATCGTGAGGTTCCGCTCACGTGAAGCAGCGGCCCCCCTTGTGGCGGCGGGTCGTCTCCAGGTAGGCTGGAGCACCTACCCGATTAACAACTGGGTCTCGGTGCCCTGCTGCCTGCGGTGCCAACGCGTCGGACACTCGGCGCGGGACTGCACGTTCGAGCGATGCGAAGGCAAGCGTTGCCACCGCTGCGGCGACCTCGGCCACGTGGCCAATGGGTGCTCAACGCCCCTAGGTGCTACAACTGCAGCGGAGCGCACGCAGCCAACTCGACGGCATGCCCGACCTACCGGCAGAAGATCAAGGACTCCAACGATGGCGCTCCACGCTCCCGACTGGCGACAGCGAAAGCGGTGTCTCAGACCCCCATCCTGGTCGAGTCAGACACGGATGAGAACCACATGTCGGCCGCGGATGAGGAATCCGCTGCGGAGGCTTTTCCAACGCTCTCCGCTCCGGAGACAAGCGAAGGCAAAAGAGGCGCCGGAGCCCCGGCAACTCACCCCTAAACCTGAACGTCAAGACTGCGGTTAAGGCCCAGAGGGTTGAGCACACCAGCCCCCCAAAGCATAATGCTTAAAGTCCTCAGCTGAACTGTAACCGAAGCCGCGCGCCGCACTCCCTGCTCGAAGAAATCGCGACCAGACGCGGGGCGGACTTGCTCCTATTGAGCGAACCAAACCGCAATCTGGCGCGATCGAAAGTCGCATGGGTGACAGATGCGGATGCCGACCACGGCCATCACGACTGCACCGGAATCATCACTAGACACGGAAGCGGGAAGGGATTCTCATGGGCGGAGGTGGGCAAGGCGGGCAGGTTTTACTCCTGCTACGCAAGCCCAAACGCCCCCATCCGAGGAAGCTGGGAGGCCTTAGTACTGAGCGAGCTGCGAATAGCTCGAATCAGGGGGGCACGTAAACCTTCCGGTGTAACGTGTGGGCGGAGAACTTTAACGCAGCTAGCACGGAGTGGGGTGTTCCGACGGTGAATCGACGGAAGGGGCCCCAAACTCCTCGAGTGGATGGCCGAGCTGGACCATCACGACAGTGAACGACGGCGTTGAGCCGACATTCGTAGGGACGCGAGGTTCCTCTTTTGTCGATCTTACAATGGCTCAGGACCACGCAAGCGACACGGATCAGCGGGTGGCAAGTGCTAACCAACGAGATCACTCTGTCGGACCATCAAACGATCGAGTTTTACGTGGACGCACCCCTGCCACCCCGACCCCGCCCCCGGGATAAACTAACGTTTTCAGGGGCGCGTTTCGACGATTGAGGCCATACGGACGAGCTCGCTCGTTCAGGCGCCCCGCTGACGCCGAGGGACTGCAACGGCTCCTGGAGTCGGCCTGCGCAACTGCCAGGGTCCACCCAAAACGGCGCCACCAGGTGTCCCCGAAACACTGGTGGACGGAAGAGATCGCCGGAAGGAGAAGGGACTTGCCTCCGAGCCCGCCGCGAGGTCAAGACGCATACGTTCGCTAGTGGGGGATAACGATGACCGGATGGCGAGAGCTGTCGGGGAGCTCCGGAGTGCCGTGCCTTGCTACGGCGAGAAATGCCAAAAGTAGGGAACGCGCATGGAAAGAGTTCCTGGATAGCGTGGAACAAGACACATGGGGCAAGCCGTACAAGCTCGTCGGGGGAAAATCAAGGGAAGGTGCGAGGACAACGTTAACTACCGACGAAAGGAAAGCAGCCCTCGAGCAACATATTCCCGAGGCAGCCCGAATTTGATCGAACCCCGTACGAGCGACCTCTGACTCCCGACGAGGAAGCACCCCCGGTAACACGCGCCGAGATCATCCTGGCTGCTGAAGAGAATAAAACCTGGCAGGCTCCTGGCGAAGATGGTGGTACCACCGGCGGCCACCAGGGTGCTCCTAAAGGAATTCCTGACATGGTCGCCGAGGTGTTCACGGGGCTGATTCGGAGAGGAGCCTTCCCGACGCGTGGAAACGCGCCGAGGTGGTGTTGCTGCCGAAAGGCAATGGGTCGTTCCGGCCCATCTGCTTACTAGGCACACTCGCGAAGCCTTTGAAGCGGTGATCGACGGCACGGCTACGGCGGCACGCCGAGGAATTTGGACTCCTGTCGGATGGGCAGTTTGGCTTCCGGAAAAACGGTCTGTCCTCGTCCTATCCACAGGGTCCTGTCCAAGGCGGAAACCCTCCGGAAAGCAACGCGTAAAACCCGGGAACTGTATCTGGTCATACTACTCGACGTACGTAACGCGTTCAACTCCCTTCCATGGAAGGTGATTCTGCGAACGCTGAGAGCCAGGAGAGTCCCACAGTACCTGACCAGGATGATCTCGGACTACCTAAAGGAGAGGGACCTAACCAGCGCCGGGACAGAGCTAACTATGACGGCGGGGGTGCCACAGGGATCGATCCTTGGTCCACTGCTGTGGAATCTGGCGTACGACGGAGTTCTGCGGCTCAGAGACCCCCCCCGGAGTTGACCTGCTGGCCTATGCAGACGACGTTGCGGTGACAGTCCAAGCGCGAAGTCCCGGCGAACTGGAAACCAAGGCAACCTGGCCCTGTGGGAAATTTCGCTGTGGATGAGGCAAAACGGGCTCGAACTCGCCCCGGAGAAGACGGAGGCCGCCCTCCTCGTCGGCAAAAAAGCCTGCCGCGACCTAGATATCCGACTTGATGGTACGGCGATAAGACGTCCAAAGTTGTACGATACCTGGCATGCACCTGGACCGTGGACTGCGAGGGTCGCCTCATATACGGATCGCGGCGGCGAAAACGACGAAGGCTGCCGGACAGCTAGCCAGGATCATGCCTAACATTCGAGGACCCAAGGAGGGCAAGCGCCGCCTGCTGGCAAGCGTCGGCGAATCAATCATGCTTTTTGGAGCACCGGTCTGGGCGGAATCTACGCTCCGGACCGAGTGCAATAGAAACACAATGATGAAGGCCCAGCGCATACTTGCTCTCCGGACGGTCCAGGCCTACCGGGACGTTAACGGAGAGGCGGCGTGTGTCCTTGCGGGCACAACCCCGTGGGACCTCAAGGCCGAGGAGAGGAGAAGGAAATGGGCGGACCCGACACTCGCCGCAGAGCAGCAGAAGGCCGAAACATTGCTCGCGTGGCAGGCCCGGTGGGACACGGTAGTCGGAAACCGACCCGGCGCCTCCACACGCGAAATCATTCCGGACATAGGAGAATGGATCAACAGACCAGGTGGCGGCACGACGTACTTTATGACGCAGTTCCTGACTGGCCACGGCGACTTCAAACAGTACCTGGCCAGGATTAAGGATATTGCTGAAAGCTGTACACTGTGCCCCGCCTGCGACGTGGACTCCCCACTGCACACCCTGCTACTATGCAGTGCGCTGCAGGACGTCCGAGCGGAGCGGATGGATCAACAACTAGCCCGAGAGCTCGGTGCACACGGAATGAGAGGCTTCGTCAGGTATATCTGCGCGTCGGAGGAGCACTGGCACAAAGGAGCCCAGCTTGCGGAAGAGCTGCTGAAACGCAAGGACCACCTGGAGCGGGCAAGGATCGCCTGGCTGGCCGTCACGGCGGCCCAGCAAACCTGAGGACCAACCGCGGGATAAGACAAGGTTGGCGATAAGCGCCGACTGCTGGTCCCTGCAAGGGTGCTATTTGAAGTAATATTCAACTTTAGTACGGAATGGCACCCCCAAGATACTTACCGGTTGGGGGTTTAGTCAGTAAGAATCTGACACTACCGCGGCGAATACCAACGTATCGCCCGGTGTCTTATGCAAGATTTACCTTCAACCTCAGGTTATAAAAAAAAAAAGAGGCGTTCCTTGTCTTGAAGGGACTTGAGATAAACACCAGGAAGACCAAAGCCATTAAATTCAGGCGTGGAGGTCGATTGGCTGCCAGAGACGTTATACGTTGCTGCGGCCAACCATTGGAGTTTGTTAACTCCTTCCAGTATCTTGGCCTTCGGGTTCATTATACGGGAACGACGTTCACAGCGCATGTAAACGAAACAGTACGGAAGGCACTTGTCTCTCTTTACGAGGAAGTAGGCAATGTCCGAAGACTGTCCGTTCTCTCAGCAGTGAGGCTCTTCATGCTTAAGATTGTTCCGGGGCTGATGTACGGTCTTGACAGGGTGTGGAACCACCTCACGCTGGCGAATTTTAACCAGCTTGAAAGGTGTTTTTCATTATATATGAAGCGAGTGCTCTGCTTGCCTATCCGAGCGAGGAGTCGCTTTGTGTATCTCATGTCAGGCTGCCCACCGGCTGCTGAAACAATCCGACTAAGGCTGAAGATGCCGCGTACAGTACCTTACGAATGTTTTATTTCGGAGTGGGAAGCTAAAGTCGAACAGGCCAGACGGGAGGTCGGTGGTCTGGACGTTTTCAATGCCTTGCACCTTTGGTCTGGTCCTGCATGTGACAATCGCCACGTATACACCAGGTACATAGTGTATGGTTATCACTACCTGGTATGTTCAAACGCAACCTTTCACGAGGAGTACGAGTTGTGCACCTGCCGGTTCTGCCTGCAGAGGTGTGCCAAGTACCATGCAGTGGAAGGCACAGAGCTGGACCGAAAATCACTGCACTACTTCTCTCGTCGGAAGCGTGAAGAAGATAGAGCAACATGAAGAAACATTTTTGAAATGAAAATTATACTCAATTTGAGTGAAATAAACATACATTGTAAAAAAAAAATAATAATAATTAGAAATGGATGGCGCGCTATTCGTTCATTGAAGTGCATTTATTAGTTATAAGTCACAACACACATTTCTTGGCGACAAAAAGCAAAAATCAGAACAATCTCTAAGCACAGTGGAAAGATGATTAGGTAGTATATTTGAGCCTGCTTGGTATGGCGACCAGTCGGGAAATCCTTCTACAGTTTGTAAAACCAGCACAAACGGTCCTCTGGCCTTCAACCGACTACGTTCAGAGTTGGGATCGTATTGCGATTTATAATGTTCTTCCTACAAACAATCACGCACGGACACGTAACGCAGGTGACACATCTCATTCGGTGTCTGATACGATGCAGGTCATCTGGAAGCTTGTATATGTGACCTCTTCAAAACGTCGGCCAAACATGCGACAGATGGAACTGACAACGTCTACTGCAATACGCCTAAAAGAGCACATTTTTAACACAACAAAAGGTGTGTATAAATATATATGCATTGACCGTTTCGGTGCCAGTGGCCGTGTTTGCATATCCACTTACCAATAGGACTGCTCTTGGAGCGATTTATATTTTGATGTTCTGGCGTGACATGTTAGCCTCCCGTAGCACGTACGCCTTCGCACGCGAGAAGCTAGCTCGTTTTGTTGTTTGCCTTCTCCTTGTCTTCTCTTATAAGGCGCCCACTGCGACTCTCGCTGCCCACCTGGGCGCACGATTTGGCGCAAGTTGCGTCGAAACTATGTCAAAGGTGTCGAACTCTTTATCAATCGATAGCAGGACTCGAGAGCTATCGGGCGCGAAATACTTTCAAATGTTGCATCGGATATAGACAGTCATTATTGGTCATATAGCAGCACCTATCTTTGTGATTTAATCATCGTCGAATTCCACGTCGTATATCAACGAGCCAAAAAGTTTGAAACCTACTCTTGCGAGGCTATGTCAGACTAGCACGGTCTCATGGAACATTCGCAGGCAATAACGCTCTATTGTAACGCCTATATTTTCTCGCGCGTCTATATGTTTAAACATACCTATCAATGGGGCAAAAATAGTGATCCACTTATAGCGCGGACGGGCAAGACTTCCATAGTCGCGGGACGTGTATGCGGGAGCAACAATGATGGGTTAACGAGTTACGTTAGAGGCAATAAATCGTCAGTACGTGGTTCTGTGGGGGGGCAATTTTCTCTTAGTTTTGAAAAGGGACAGGCGGACAAGGCCATCGTTTCTTTCGACACGAGCTTTTCAATGAAAGGAGGACGTAATGATGCTTTGTAACATTTAAAAAAACACTTGCTAATTAAGCACACCCTCTTTGTTAGTGGAATTGTAATCGACGAGAGCCTTGCGGCCTTCCACGCGCATTTAGGCGATGCGTGGTTGGGACCACTTTCGATAGCGGCGTTGCCAATGCTCCTATACTGAAGTGCGCCTCTCCCTAATGAATTGCGGTTGAGGTATTTAGCCTGAAAAGGCAATCCGCCATATATATATACGTATATATACGTATATATACGTATATATATATATATATATATATATATATATATATATATATATATATATATATATATAGGGTCATTCGTATCAAAATGTACTTATTTCGAGGTTTGATAGAACTCGGCAAGAAAATCATTTTTCCCTATGGAGGGAGGATGCGGAAACGTCTTGTTTAGGAGAGAGAGTGAAGTTTATATAAGTAGTTATTCTGCTTTTTTCTCCTACATAGTTGTGCGAAATCTACGCTTGCGGGAGAACCGGTAAACGCATGGCACTTTATTAGCTTGCGTAGCGAAAAGCGAATAACCAGATTAAGGAAAGTCATAAAAGTCGATATGTTACGTTAACACTTTTTGATGAAAAATCGTAAACATTTTTCATTGCGACCAAAAATGTACGTCCAAAAGACCACTCTCACGCAATAGCAAATCTAATACACACATTTATCGTACCAAGGTAATGGTGCTGCGTTACGTAGTTGTCAAGTAACTAAACGTTTTCGACAGTCATAGTTGTTATGTTTTACGTGCAAGTTTTCACGTTCAGAACCGTAAACATTTGCCAAGACGTTTCCGCTCCCTCCTTCCACAGGAAAAAATTATTCTCTTGCTGAGTTCTACCAATCCTTAAAATATGTATCTAACTTTCTCATACGCCCTATGCAAATATGCATGCCTTCGCTTTCGATGTGGCTCTCGAAAAAGCTTAGTGACTTGACAACTACGTAACGCAGCTCCATCACTTTGGCACGAAAGTGGTGGGCATTAAATTTGCTATTGCGTGAGACTGATGTCTTTTGGACATACATTTTTGGTTGTAATCGAAACATTTTACGATTTTTCACGAAAAAGCGTTATTGTACGACATAACAACATATCGACTTTTTATGACTTTCCTCAACCTAGGTATTCGCTTTTTGCTAAGCAAGCTAGTGAAGTGTCATCCATTGTGCAGAATTCCTCCGAATACGCCGGTATAATCAGTTCCTTCATGCGTTAACTGGTTCTCTCACAAACGTAAGTTTCGCACAACTATGTAGGAGAAGAAAAAGCAGAATAACGACATTTATAAATTTCATCCACACTCCTAAACAAAACGTGTCCGCGTCCTCCCTCCATTGGAAAAAAATTATTTTCTTGCCGAGTTCTATCAAGCCTCGAAAGAAGTACATTTTGATACGAATGACCCTATATATATATATATATATATATATATATATATATATATATATATACATATATATGGTCGTAGTTCTTCCGTAAAACGGTTTGCTTTTACTGTCACATGTATCTGAAGTTTTGCAAAACATTCCCGGTATCTCAAAAATAATGTTATATACAATGTTACTCCTAATAAAATCTAATGCACACTTAAACGCAATAATTCTTCCCAAACCTTCGTTTACGACTGAACTTTGACAACGAGTGGAGCATCCTTCTTCGATGTTTAAGTAACCAGATAAGAGCGACTGACCTTGACGTTTGTTTACAGGGATGTATGCGACAGAGTGCCAACATATATTGACTAGACATCAGGGCGGATCCGTATGCGCTAGACATTCGTTCTCAGCCTAGGCTTACCCGGTGGATAGGCGTATGCTTACTCTAACGATACGTGCACTTTAACTATGCGATACTGTTTGTCGCTCAAATACAAGCGATTCTGCGGACACGGCTATACCATGGAATCGTGTGCCGAAATTGACCGAGCATTACCTTTCGCTGTCAACGGCCGTCCCACTGCCAAGGACAGAGATAAAGTTGCACGCAGTGCTGAAGAACGTGATAAGCAATGGGCTGGCCAAGCGGATCTATATTAACTGCGTTAAATAATTTGCACAGGATCGTTGAGGACAAGAGATGAGTTTTATCTACTTGTGCAGCTAGCTGTGTAGCTGATATCTGGCATATGTGGCCAACTCTTTCTGCAGAGAGCGGGGACCTCTAAATGTGGCTAAATGTCCCAATGTAAATATTTACACACGACGAGTACCCCGTAAAACGGTCGCCATCATATCAGCTTGTCCCCTTTCCACTTGCTCTCTTTTGCGTTTTCTCATTCTCTGATTTGTCTCCATTGACAAGAATTTTACCTGCCAACTTTGCTTGAGCTGTGGACTCACGAGACGTTTTGTCTTGAAATTGTCGATAAGTATTTACTTGTGAACCACTCATTAGCACGCGTGCTAATTATTATGACTACTCGACAGAGCAGAGCGAAGGGGTCGTCTGGACACGCGGAAAATGAGTGTAGAGATCAAATCTATTCGCATTAGCCCTTTCTACATGCGTAATTTGCGAAGCTTCGAAGGGCTTTCGGTCGATAGAGCACATGGGCGTAGCGAGTGGGCTTGGGGCCGCGACAGGCGTATGGCGGTTGCCATCTGTACGCCTGTTGCGCGTCCTATTACTTCGCTCGTGGCGAGATCTGAGGACGGGCTGGCAGATTTCGACCGTCAGACAGACCGTCGGTGACCGAAATCGCGAAAGGCGGCTGCTTCCGGCTTTCTCATCAGGATTGCTACCTGAACCTGCGTCAGGCCATGGAGGACTACACAACTTGGCAAAAACATTACCCCAACGAATCCTTTCGAATTGGCTATGTTCCTGTAAGTGACGCGCTTAACTGATTTCTAATTTGGTTCTCTACTTTAGTGGAAGTTTCTTGAGTCGCCTTATTTATATAACCATTTTATCTATCATAATTATGTATATGTATAGCCTTTTAAAGTAAAGGTATTTTTTATTCTAATTGATATTTGAATGTATGTGTGTAATTACTTTAATCTCAAAATACTACGCTTAAATAATGGTACTTTATGAACACCTATTCCACGTAAAAGACTACATTGTTACGTTATGTACACTAGGAACACAAGCGAGCAATATACCAAGTCGCCTTAATTAGCTGGATTCGCCTCGGATCGTCACCATTTGCGTTCGAATTTACCTTCATCGCAATCTGTGGTAATATGTCGTCTTGCCATTGTGTTCTACATGCCACCACCTGTCCTCGAAATGCATCCTCGTTCACGATGCCGTGACCGCCTGAATCTCGTGGTCGCCGTCTGGCTGGTTGAATATAGCTGTCTCCATACCACTCGACGCCGAATGCCGAAGGCCGGGTTGTGGCTGGCACCTGGGGAATGCTCATGGAAAGCATCATACGCTCGCTTGATATGACGTACGTGTGGATCCTTTTCCATTATGGCTCTTCTAGTTAGAGTAAACCAGAGACGGATTTGACTGAATAGCATAGTAGCGCACCCCAGAGACACCATGTGTGCCCTACATTCACATACGCACCTATATTCACCAAGGCTACTCATAACTAATCAATGTTTATTGTAACACCATTGCGTAAACATAAAACTTATTACTTGCTTTCTTTACCAGCGTAATGCTGCTAGAAAACACTAGTATAGAACATAAAGTACTTGCATTTTGACATTTGACTGCATGGATATTTTCTTGTTATATGTGTTTGAATGTATAGAACGCAACCATGTGCATAAAAAGGCCATAAAACAAGAGCTCAAATCTTCAAATAAGTCAACCGAAGAACGTTTTCAGTAGCGTTGCGTCTGCGACTAAGAAAACCGTAATCGTTTGAATACGGTGTTCTTACTTATTAGTTTAGCCAACCGAATATCCGCATAAGTTCCAACTCTAAACGGTAGAAACGCTGTTGGCTTCTCGTTCAATTTTCTCCTAACAAATTCTCCTAACAACAACAAACACAATTATTGTTTAAGTAAGAAAATCGCTTTTATAAGTTATTTATAATCCAGCGCAATTTGGAATGTCCTTTTCCGCCACTAAAATATCAATTACAGAAGTCAAATATGCGTGTATAGGCGTGCATGTATACGTGCACGCTGCATACTGATAATAAAAGAGCGGCTGCAATTGCATCAGTCGTAGAAATTGCAACGCAGCGCTGTAGGATTCGATAAAAACAGTGAAATTGGCTGGCGAATGTTGATGTTTATTAGATCATTGCCGACTATTTCCGGCGCACCGACTCACTGCCATCTTGTGTTACACGTTAGTCTCCACCAGCCAACCAATCTGAAAATTTCCAACCAGCTGCGAACTTCTTACTTTCGCACAGTCACTTAAGTTGCCTGCTACTTGCTTTGTTAACTCTTACTTATCCTAGATAAACCACAGGGCGAGAATTAAAACACCGACGTTGTGTGTTCTCCTTTAGATGGTAGGGAGCGACGTTATCGCTAATATTGCCGTTTAGTGTTGTGCTGCATTGTTGACAAGCTTAAGGCTTGCGACTCCAGGATTTTAAGGGTGACGCCACGTATTACTTTCAATACATGACGGAAAAATGTATCTACTTACTTTATTCACATTGACTAAATAAGGGCAGAACAGACAGAAATGCCCATGTTTCAAATGTCGTTTTCGCGCCATTTTTTATATATGCTATCTTAAATAAATACATAATAAATACATCGTTTACTACTATCTAAAGTAGGACGTTTTCTAGATACGTGGAAACAATAATGCATAACATTTAGCTTCGCGGCAGTGACTGTGGACCATGAAATCCGCGCACCCATGTGTGTCTTCAAAGGTTCACAGGCGAAACAGAAGGTGTTTCGTAAATTCGTGCCTAGTTCCGTAAGAAGTGTGCCTAGGACAGTTGTCCTATTTTCTTTAAGACCATTGGCAGCGTGTGTTATAAATAACAACCCATTATGCGTATGGAGCTTATTTGTAACCTGACATAATATATTCAGATCATATAAGCGTCTGTTCATTTTGTTTAACCCAATAACTGTTACTAGAACTAATCTAGTAAATGTCACATACTGCAGAGTGAGTTAGAATGCGTTGTATTCTTATATAATTAGGTTAATAAAAGAATTTAAAAATAAAATAAACAAATCTAGGAATGATTAATATTTCAAACATTAAAATTACTATTGTCAGCTGACCTCACTTTAAAAGAGGCAACAACACAAAAAGGACATACGTGACCGCGCTTTTATAGTCGAGATCACCAACAAAAGTTCAGAGTAATCTTTGTAGGGACTGATTTACTACATGGATAATTTATTTATCTTCTGTAAGCCACAGGGCAACACGGGGGTAACTTACTATGCAGTTTCTTCAACTAGAAATAATTAAATGTCAACAAAAAATCGCCCTGGGATTTTCGATTGCGAGGTTTAAAGTCGACGCGATCGAACTTCATGAAAAAATAAGCTGGTATCTTGTTACAACGAGACCATGTCTCCAATTAGTTCTGGAACTTCTAGTGATTAATTGGATGGTTCGTTTGGCATTGAGACTAGCGGTCAACTCATCACATGTAGATATTACATGACGAGCAGAGAACGAGCCGACCTGAATGATTGCTTGTCTTACGTTTCGATCGAGCGACAGCCATGAAATCTGACTACATTAGATCTAGCGCAGAATGAAACTATAAACCATTTGTACTCAGTGAATAACGTCTCCCCAAACCTCTATGCGATAGGTTCACAACACAAGACATACGATGCTTGTCTCGATTTATTCAAGGTTTTTTAGTCTAGAACTTAAACGTCGACTGACTACGCATCCTGAGACAAATCACGATTTAAATTTTGATTTAAATGTTTTCTGGCTTGCAAATTACGTGCTCTTTGAAGGATAGATCCAATAAGTCACGCATGGAGAGGGCTTGTCGTGAAGTAAAGCGATTAGTGTAGCAAGCATGCGATAGGCTTTACTTTGAATTGGCGCACTTTTTAAGGTTTTATTAAATAGAGCAATTATTAAGAAAAAAAAAACATCTTGCGATGTGTGTTCCAAACGACAATGCGCATCGTTTTTCAGACTTAAGTTTTTTGCTTGAAACTTTCTTTCTTGACTAGTGCTACCTAACGCCGTTGAGGTTGCATGGGTTTAACTTACAGGCGCATATTTACTATTTGTGCTGCTTGCAGACAAACTATACAACGGTTTTCGATCCTGTCTGAAGGACAGCGTACAGAAGATAGAAAAAACTATTTCTAAAAAGGCGGAATGTATTGTTGAGTCACACCAGTTTGTAGTTCTTATTAAACGTACAGCGAAGCAAGCAGGCTACGATCTATGACACAAAAATGGCACATTTTAGTTGTGTGAGCAAAATTCATTATTTAAACGTTGTGGTAAGTCGTTCTGTAACTTTACTTGTTCACACGCCTTCCTCAACCTGCGTTTTAATACCAGGGACTTTTTTGTAAAGCAACTGTTGAAGATGCAAGATAAACGGGATTTACAACATGCGAGACAGTGTGAAATAATGAAAAAAAAAATAATAGTATCTAGGCCCTCGTTAGTCGAGGGAACATTTGAAAATTACCCGACAATGAGAGGGATCCAAGAGAGACAGAAATTGCAAATCATTTCAGTGAAAAAAAAAACATATTTTCCTTTATTTTTACGTGTTACCAGGTGCATGAGTCCATTAGGTGACAAAAATAAATATATGGTATTTATGCGTAAGCACTTCCACAGCAACTGGCACGATTACGTCCTATTACATACCACGTTTACGTGTCATGTTTTTTTGCAAGGCAACGCAAATTATAACTGTGCATATGCAGAAAATTTGCCTTTCATGAGGCAAACGAGCAGTGCACCTGTCGGCACTCTGAAACAATTTGCTCGACCTATCATCTATTGTTTTGCCGGAACCCACCAGCACCCCGACAGATTCATATTTAACATACACACTTGACTTGAGTAATCAATGATTGTTTAAAAATAACACTATTACGACTCGCGGAAGAATACTAGTAATAATAGCTTCGCGGAGAACAACTGACCAGACGCTAGAGCTAACGTATTTGTTCAGCCCCCAGTGGGTCATTCCCACAGATGGCTTTTTTGGTCACAAGAATTCTGATGGAAGCTTTGTCGGCCAGTGGGGCCTCGTGATGTACAACCAGTCGGACATCACTCTTGGACCATGGCCGAACATCGCGCTGCTAGCTGCCGATGCCACTCCGTCCTCAACGGTTGACTACGCCACACTTGACTTCTTCGCCAGTATACCTCATCTATTTGCCCCGAATCAAGTCAGCGTCAACTTCATGGATCGATACGTATGCTCTTTTTATTGCCAGTCAAAGTTTACTACGCGTAGCCTAAGAACACATATTAGTGTTACTAAACCATTACAACTCGCACAACAATATCGACATAGACACGCTCTCTTTCAATTTGTGTATTCATGAATTGTTATCTATTATTATCTAAGCATTAAGAGCTCCTACTCAGGCAATTCCTTCACTTATGTCTTAATAAAGAGCCTTTCCTCACACTTCTTCAGTTCTATTTGTTGCACCCAAATTGAGTGTAATATACACTTCGTAAGGGTTTCTTCATAAACCTTTATCCTTTTCACGCTATCGGCAAGATAGGTAGTGCAACGATTTTTGCTCCAGTGCTGCGCATTCCAGTGGACAGCAGTCCACCTGCTGTCCACAGCCTGACATAAGATACACAAAGCGGATTCTTGCTCCGAGAGGCAACAATGTGCATCACTGCTGAGAAAACGGACAGTCTTCATTGCTTGCTTCCCTGTAAAGAGAGAAAAGTACCGTCCGTACTGTTTCGCTTATATACGCTGTAAACGTGGTCCCTATGAAATGAACCCGAAGGCCAAGATACTGCAAATAGTTAACAAACTCTAATGGTTGGCCGCAGCAACGTATAGCAACCCTGTTTGTTGGTATTCCTGTCGGACGTAACCGAAATGGTCGGCAAAGATAAGAGTACACAAGACGCAATTTAGCGGGTATTCTTGCGGACTTGTTATATTCCCGCATCCCACACACACATTCCACTACATCACCGTCTACCAATAACGTGTCAAAGGCTTTGATGCAGTCAATAAGGACTGCATATAGATGACCTTTGGGTTGTGCCACAATTCGCATGGTTTTTGACTGGAGAACGTGTATTTCACCACGGGTTGTTCGGCCTTTCCTAACGCCAAATTGCGGCGGTGGAAGAAACTTTTTGGCCACGGGCTCAATCCGCCGCATAACCAACTTGCAGAACATTTTCTTCTATGTACGCTTTGACGCCACTCCACCATACACAATTGGATTCTGCTTATTACCACCATGCCTACCCTTCCCGACATGCCAAAGTTTAGAGATCCGCCTCCTCTTTATAATTATATTAGAGAAATCACAGAGATATTCCGCGAAAAGAGGGCATGACTGGATCCAATTCTCGTAGTAGAGCTGATCGTATTCTACGCTCTTCTTTTTCAGGAATGGCCCTAAGAAGCCCCTACACCTCCTTCATTCTTAAATATAGATTTATATTGTGCTTACGAAGTAGCACAATACAAGCTGAGGGCTCTTGTTCTGCTCTCTCAAGCAACCGATTCCCCTCCCCCCCACGCGTTCCCTTTTACGTCCATAACAAAGTCTTATAAGTTTTATTTACAGAGTTAACAGAGCCTTTCTACGCTCAAAGTAGTCTCTCCTAGCTTGCAGTGATGATGGTGCTCTTGCTTGGCGCAGAAGCCCGAGCACTTCGTCATAAGCGAGGTAGCAGGCTCGTGAAAACCACGGACGTGATCTTTTCTGCCATAGTTTTTTTTCCATATCACTGCACTTCTCATCATCCTCTACAGCAGGTCACAGGGGATATTGATGTCAGGGCTTACCTTAAGACCGCCTACCGCTCTGTCCAAAAAGAGAGATCATCTGTCTCCTTGCAGACTAGCAAGGCGCGCTGTGTCGGCCTGGTTGGCCAGCACTGGTTGGTGGTCGGGTCGCTTTGTCGAAAACATGGTTGACAAGGTTATGAAACAACGGATCGATAGTGCTACTTCCATTGAGACGTAATTAAGTGAAGCTTTTACGCGCATTCACACATCTTAGACCAATACTTTCCACTATAACTAATATGGTCAGGTTTAATCCTTGGAAGTCCAAAGCTTACCGTCTCAGCAATCTCCGCGGAATGGAATATGGGAAATATAATACAACGACATTTACCCTCCTAGCGGACAACACCACGTAGTATTCATCTTTTGTAACACATCACAACGTCGGTCGTAGGTGTTCATGTAGGTGGATAGATAACTTACGCTTAGGTTTTCCCCGACAGCATGTAAGACAGCCAGCTGGTAAAACCCCCGCATATCACTGATGTGCAGTTCGTTTCGATGAAATGTCTCCGTATGGAGTGCAATGTCAATCAACTTAAACATGTCATCACATGCATGATCTATTGCCCCATTAATTTTTTCACAATTCCAGAGAAGCACTCGTTAAGATACGCTTATCGCTACGCAGTTCTATAACTGATCAGTCACTTACGGGGACTTGGACCGCCGGGCGCGATAAAACTCTCCTTAACCATCCTCTCCTAGGAAACGACCCCGACCCGGCGACGGAATAGGCTTGCCTACAGCTAGAATTCATTTCTGCAACAGTTTGCGTAGTCTTCGTCACGCAGCACGTTTGCAGCCCGACCGCCAACATCTTTGCTCCATCAATCGAGCCACTCTCAAGGTGCAGATCTTCCCAGGTCTGGCATAGACCTCCAATCCGTCTATTACATCGGTTGTCCGTAGTGCGGCCCCTCTGCACTCAATGTCTTGTTAGCTCGTTGTTTCCGAACCGAGTTCGTCGTCGTCTGCTTTCTCCATCGGTTGTGGGTCAGATGTCTCTGCTATCGGTGCTGTTATCGTAGCTGGCGACGTCGCTGTTCCACAACCACCCAGTGGTTCTATTTCCACAACAGTGCTGTTTAAGTTGCAACTGTTTCTGCACCAGCCGAGCTTCTTTTGGCACCTGCGCAGTTGTTTTGTTATTTCTCCAGCAGGCTCCCTAATCCTTGACATGGTGACGTCACCACATTCTCGGTTGTCTGTCAGCCGTACTTTTTTATTCTTTCCCATTATCCGCGTTCCGCCGCTTGTCTCCACGCTAAATGTTCTACCTAGCGTGGAGTTCAAGTCCCCTGTGATTGTAAGCGGTGCAGCAAACTGTTCCTGCGGGATTGCCTTGGCTCCTGTTTCACAAAGCTCCACTGCAGTTTACTTAGTCGGACGCTCAACGGCCCTTGGCTTGGGTGTCACAGGCTCCACACGCACTCTATAGAATGCACATCCTTGGGGGGCTCTGGGGGGTTGAGATAATTCCCTTGGAACATTTTTGAGCAGCCATGGCGGCATACCTCTAGGTGTTCACCCGCCTTTAGTGGGAGCAAACACTTCAAACATCCGAAGATCACGACTGCTAGCAGACAACTTTCTCTCCACTTACAGGGAAGAGGAAACACTGCTTGACAGTTTCGCATTCTAGTCATTTTCGCCCACAAAGGCGCACTTGGAATACAACATTTTAAAAACGCCCTTACATTGAACAAAAGCATAAATGCTCCTCTAGTTTACTGTAACGCTTCCCTATCTAACCTAGCAAATCTAGCGCCTAGAAATCTATAGGTGAAATTACATTAGTCCTGCAATTTAGGCATAACATGCTTCTACCCACTAAAAAGCAAATACAATAGCCTGAAAGAAGAAAACTTCGCTTCTGGGCTGGGATACCAGGGTTTTTAATGAGGCCGTCCAGGCCATGTTTCACCCGTTGGATAGCCTTGAATTTTTATGATTATTCTATGAGTAACAGTTTAACTGCTACTGGCAGAGCTCTGTTTAGCTTAACGTCTTTCCCGGAAGTCCCTTCGTCCCCTTTCTACCTGCAGTTTCTGTCCCTGCTATAGCAGCAAAATAATACACAATTTATATTCCAACCCACCTTATTCGTATTCTTTTAGATGGTCGCCGATATGGTAAAATATCTGTATATATATATATATATATTTTTTTTTTCTTTTTTCACATGAGTGTTGTCAACATTAACTTAGTGTCGGGGTTGAAGATTAATAAATAGCGTAATATCGTAAGGGTGTCATTTATTTCTAACTTGCTGCATGTGTTGGCGCAACCACTGGCGTTACAGGTAGCTGGCGCCATGTTGTTGTCTATGGTTCTGCTTGGGCTCATATCGCAGGTGGACATCTGGCTAGGCACGGGCGTATGGGACCGGTCGATGTGGTGGCTGTACCTGCGGACGCTAACCCTGGAACCAACTATCGTGCCGAGGCGCCATGACAGGAACGCAACAAGAATCATGCTTGCTGTCTGGACACTGGTCTATATTACCAACGCAAAACATTAACAAAATGCATCTGAACTAAAGAACAAAAAGACGTATGCATTAAAGTGTACTTGAATATGCAAAGCCGCCCTGTCAGCAAAGTACTTTCCTCTACGCACGCTCCAATAGAAATACTAAAAATCTTTATTTGCAAATCATTACATATTGTTCATCCGCACTCAGTTGTTGACTTACATTGGCCTGCCTGTTCAACCTCTGAATGATGAGAACATTTTCTAAGCTGTCAGCACAGAGGGCCCAGCTACCGGATTGGACTGTACCTGCCCAGGATAACTACGTGATCTCTACCTTCATCTTGAACGGAGTGCAGAGCTAGCAGCCTCATTAAAGCTCTGGCTAAATAAATAGACCTGTTTCGTAGGGGTCTGTTGCCACTAACCGAAAACATGCCTATAATATTCGGAGCCAAGGTGCTAAAAAAGGACTGCTTTATATGTCCCACAGCATATGCCTCCATGTGGAATCAGTAAAAAAAAACTGTGATGTGGGCCGACAACGGTACTAGTTCCGAGGCGGGGGGGGGGGGGGGCATTGCCACGAGTGCTGGCACCAAGACAGCAGGTCACGTGGGCGCGCCTTCTACAGTGACGTCAAATGCCCACAGTCCTAGACAAGCCAGATTTTTCGCAATGTATTTAATCTCTCTCACTCATTATCGAAAAAACTTCTGGGTATGTTGCTGAGTGCTTAGGGACTTTTAGTGAACATTTGAAACTCTTGGAAGTTCCAATGTCACCGGTCGGTAAGACATGGCAGGTAGCTACTATCTGAGCTTGGACCCGCCTTGCTCGTTGCTAAACGAAAAAGTTCAACTTATTCTCGCGGTGACTCATGGTGTTCTACACGTTCAAACATGCATAATTGGCAAAGCCCATATAACTGTTTTTACCTCACAAATAGCCATTATTGGCGATACATAGGTCACTAATAATTGTCTGATCGTTCGTAGTAAAGTTAGTGTACACTAAAATAGATGACTGCATTGCTTGGAAATATCCGGTAAAGTGGTACCTTTTTGCTGAGATAATCAAGTATGATTGCAGTATATTACATATTATTCCAGATAATGTGGCCTAAGAAGATTAACCAACCAATTCAAAATCTACCCGCCCTTGGGCATTAAATGAAATCAGTCGTTTGTTCATCGTCACTGCAGTCACACGTTAGTATTAAAACGAGTTTATATTTTGTATTTTGACAGGTACTCCTTGTAATTTCGCAGGGCATCAACGGCGACCTGAAAACCTCATTAATTATCCAGACGCCCTTCAAAAGGTTGCACACTCTGGATGAAATCGCCGATCAGACTCACCTCAAACCTTATTTACCCACAATACTGCTGCCTCTATTTATGGTAAACTTATGGTAAACACGGTATACATATTAACAATAGTAATGTAATTATACGGGCTACAGCATATCTCTAATAATCTAGTCACGGAACTTCTGAATGAACGTGCATCACATGCTTGCACTACAACAGTATGTGTGGAGTTCCTCATTTGGTGGATACACTTACACAGACTCCACATGGCCCCATCAAGGGCTAATTTAAAGATGATTAGTATGGGAGTTCATATGTAAGCAAATCTACCCCTACTATAAGAAAAATAGAGATTATAATGCTAGAAGGAAGATATGGTATGAATGCCTTAACGTTTGCCTAAAAGGACACTGAGTCATGGTCACAGATTGATACGGAGAAAAAGGCAAAAGAAACTACAACGTCAATTGCATGTACTGTACGCACGGCCTCGATCTGGTCCACTGCATTAAGAAATTAGAGGAAAAGAGTGATCCTGAGTGGCATCTTAGAGAGTACCTAGGATTTGCATGGCACATCATTATATTGGCAGCGGTTACGATGAGAGCAAGTAGGATAGTGCCGGGGGACTTGCTGACTGGAGGAAAGGCAAAGCTGTTCCAGGATCAGAGGCTTGAGAGATTGGAAACTAAAACCCTCAACGAATAGCAACAAGACATGAGCAGTGCAAACACCCCCAACGACTGGAAAAGAGGCTTATATCGGATTCCAGATCATAGTTTGAGGAACTCAATGAAAAGTGATACCTAAGCTCACGTGCCCGCACATAATCTGCAAAGCGCCAGGAGTCACTTTTGTCATTTATGATACGGATGAGATTAAATACATGTCCACGCATTTGAGCACTGAACTAGCAGTTTTAAAGAGGAAGGGTCACAGATAGGGCATACACTAGGGAGTTGCTTTAATCTAGTATTAATGGCTATTTGTATGCTAAACAATGCAAAAGCTGGTCGACAGTTGCCTCGGACAGTTCTGGATCCATGAGTTGTATGGAGAAGTCAAATATAGACAGACAAAGAGCCGTCTGCTTAAATGAAAATTCCGTACAAAAAAGTCCAGTGACTCAAAACTTGTAAGCCCAGCAAACCAAGAGCCAAATGCAGTGTGGAAGTAAGTGTGTTCTTGGTGTAGTTCGGCAAGTTAACCCCGAGGAACCTACACAGTTCGACGTTGTTGACCGGACGAGACGAGCATCAAGGCATTTCATATACACATCGACGCACACATTGGTCAAAAGGATAGGAAAGCACGTACGATAACAATATACACATTTATTTCGCATGTAGCGTATGATTATCGGCATGTTTCTACAAAATGTGCTTGAAAATAGATATATTTAGGCAAATTATTTGATAATTTCTTACTTTAAAGCCCCGCTGAAGCAAAACATTTTTGTTTTTGGCCAAGTTAATGCTGTGTAGATAGACGTGATAGTTTGGACGACCATTTGTGCGTTTTAAAGTTAGCCCGCTGAGCAGCATCTGCTGTTGTTTACAGGGTGATACGCGACGAAGTATGGAGGTGATTGCCGATCGCGCAAATAGCATGGGGTCTCTTATCAATGCAGACGCTCTCGGTTCTCCTCAGGTGAGAAGGATATTACAGGACATTGCATACGTGTATATATACGTATGAAAGGCCCATATATATATATATATATATGTATATATATATATATATATATATATATATATATATATATATATCCAAAACTATGTCAAGAAGCTACGAATGAAAACTGCGCGAATAATTCGTTCTGAATACCTAATTTAATATGAGCATATTAAATAACTAATACTTGATGGTAAATACGGCGGGATTAACACATTGCGATGCTGCTCTCACGTCGGATTGCTAAGTCGTTGATGTCACTCATTCACTCACAGACCCCACCTGTACAGTCTTCGTGCTCCTTTCTTGAAACGGCGTTTGCCAATCGAACGATTTGTCAGACTACTTCTCAACAGACTAAAAGACGCCGCCGTTCGTGCATTCAGCAAAGGCAGCTCGATTCGAGCTGTCCTATCACACGGCGCCTAGGTGACGTTAACTCCGGCGCGATCACTATGGTTAGACGTGCATTGTTCTTCCGCCAATATCTAATTGAGATAACGTCAACCAACCGAGGTTTTAAACACTCCACCACGTCATATATTTTAAATATTACGCAGACAGCTTAGTATGCCACAGTCTTTCTTATTTGAGGGCAGAAAATGCGCCTCTAAACTTCTAAGTCCGTTGCGCATTAATAATACATTTGCATTTGCGCTTTAACATGAGTAGGTAGTGCTTCTGGCCGATTCCCCAGTGACACGAGTTGTCTCAGCATATTCGCCCCCAAATAAGCCTGTCTGCCATACCGCGTTGTGCTGCGATAACAGATGCAATGTGCCGATAAACATTTATTTGGTTAATAGGGCGTCAACCACTTCAATTTGTACAGCTCTTAGACGCACTCTCTGTAGACGCACAAATAAAATTGCTATGTAGATTTTTGTTCTCTGCAGCTTCTGCATGAATCAGTAATGGTCCGCGATAACTTAGACTGGTGGTCTTGAAAGGTCCAAAATACATATCTATTCCGTTCCGATATTATGGCAAGTAGTGTAGCACTAAACGCAGGCAGAGAGAATATATGACTCAATCTGATCTGAGCGCACTACCCACTAAACCCCTACCTTCCTGGTTTAAAACTCTGAGCCTTTACCTCGAGACCAGTAGAGGGAAGCCTCATGTTGCAACTATGTCTATAGTCTGTGGGTGCATGCCGAGCAGGGGGTGGAAGCTGCCGGGTTTTATTAGGGGCACCCGGCGGCGTATCGCGCCCCGCTATGAGTCTTCAGCCGGGTCTTTTCGCGCATAAGCATGTCAAGGTACTTTATACAAGCGCCCTATTTAGTCGTCGAATCGACCATGTGCGCGACGATCATCTGCACGGTGGATATCCGCAGAGTGAACGGTAAGCAATTCCGGTTCATGTACAACGCCGCACACGCCTTGATGGTATGCGTAAAACCCTAGGCGTCGCAGAAAACGCATATGTCGGCCATTGTTTTGTCGATTCTTAACATGCGTTACGTCTGAAACGGGTCATGCCCGCCCAGCGCCTGGATAGCGTAGTATATCATTACTCCCGGTACCTTATAACACTTGCGAAAGTCCTTGATGATGGAGCACGTCTACGCCTGGCTAACCAGCATTGACACCCCCTGTTGAGAAGGATGCAGTACCCGGCGGGCCGTGGCCGTTGTGAATGCCAAGTCCGCCCACACTGGTGCGGCATAGAAAGCGACCTCTTCTGCAAGAGCGACTAGCAGGCGCCGCTTGGCGCTCTGTAGCCAGGTCTCTGGTCGAGCCCGGTGGCGTGGTGGCATGCGTCTGCGCTTGTAATCGGAGGAGACACATAGGTGCGCGGGCTTGAACCCCACCGTTGCACATTTGTATTTATAGGGGTCCGTCTATGAAGCAATGCGAAAAGCAGTTCCATGGACGTTAAATCTTGGCCCCGAAAGGATTTTTTGTTTGCCAGGTCTCTAAGAGTCGAAGTACGTGGGCAACCTTTCCCAAACTTCAAGCCGGCACTATCTGCCCGCGATCAGGAAAGATCGCTGAGCCTGTTGCTACCGGCCGTAGGAGATGTCACCAGCAGCAGCGTATACCTGTTGCTGGGTATACCTACGTCACGGGTGGTGCACTCGTGACGTATTTTGGTCGCCGTCATAGAAACCACGTCGGTGGCCGTCAGTAGCTGATAAGTCTCTGCTTCTGTCCTTCTCGCACTGGACAGATTATTAATGTTCTATAAGCCACTTCTCGCAAGGTGTCACCCGCCTCGCAAACTGTCATCTGGTGACCGGTTGCCTTGCTTATATCGTCGACCAACTGCGGGCCCAGGCTAGGGGATGCTATAATAATTCTAGAGGCATGCCACAATGGAGAGATTCAACACTTAATACGCCCTACGAACAGCAAATAGAAGCAGTGCGAATAATTAGTTCTAGAGTGTACGTTCATTAAGAAACCTTGCATGGATAAAACGGCAAGAATTTGCTTACCGCGTTTTACGGTAATGTCATTTTGGTGAGCTGCGACAACCGAATCCCTTGTTCTTGAACTGTTTGAAAAACAAGGATCTCTTGCACCGCAAACTGCCTTGACTAGTCTTTTCACTATGCTTGAGACCAAACAATACTTCTGAGCAGGCATGGGGACACATTTGTGCATATATATATATATATATATATGTCTTTGCGGGATATTGATCTAAGAAGCGGAAGAACTCTAATGGTTCAACATAACTAGGTCATTCCGAAGAGCAACTATAAGCAAGAACAACTTTGCACGCATGTTCTGTTGAATGCAAGATAAGGCAAAACTCTTTCCCTGGAGAAAACGCGACACGCGTGTTTACCTCCCCCCCCCCAAAAGCAATGTTTAATGACTATACCGCAGTCCGGGGCTTCTGCATTCCATCGAGTGCTTGTTCTGCGAGCCCAAAGCGGCGGAGCCTTAGAAGCTTGGGCGATGTAGCAAACTGTAGGCGGTTGGACAGAATAGCTCTACACCCTAAACGCGTGCTATAATGGTTTTAGCAATTATTGTATTCGCGTCTACAGTGCGATGACTGCAGGGACGATTGTTGGCCAAGAACATGTACTGTTACTCTACATTCACCAAAACATTTACTCCATGCAAACCGTATGCAGGCAGAGCAATAGGAGAAGGGTATACTAACAAATAGGACAACGTCTTGCGAATGTAAACATAGGTCACGTAATTGCCGTTCTCCTGCCGATTCTAAATAAAATTCGAAACAATTAACTTTGCGACGACGAAGCAATATCAGCCTCGATTGTAGATTCGCAGTGCCGAAAACGAAATGCTGCTATCTCGTTTTATGATTACTAAAAATCGTTCCAGGGGATAAAAGTTTATGACGATCAGTGCGGATCTATCATAAATAGCTTAAGTATGGCAACGTGGCATTTGAATTCAATGACTCTATTACACATTTCCGCATACGGTTTCTTGTCGGGGATAAAAGCGT
>QVRM01000499.1:0-207408 GCA_003439945.1 Dermanyssus gallinae
CATAACTCTCACTCCGTTTCGCATGTTAGACAACCTCCTCACGAGATTGACTCCAAGTGGCAAAAAGTATCTCCCCTTTAGTTATTGATATTGGGCGTTGTGTCTTCTGGCTTTAAAGACCGATAGGTATGGGCTGTGTGCGTCCCTAGGGCTGAAATCGAATGCACCCGACATGCATCTTCGATTCGGGAAAGCCACCCGATGATAGACCTCCTGTCACCGGATATTCTGCATCCGCGAGCCACGTCTTGTGTGTTTATACTTTGATGACTTCTATTCTATAATGGTTCTATTCAGATAATCATGTCGTTGTCAAATCGATAATCACGTCATAATCGTCGAAAGTTCCAAGTTCACCAGGCGACATACTCTCAGTAGGCTTCAGTAGGCTCTTTTGCTCGCGGGACGCAGTCTGCTTTCTCTGCGGGTTACCATTTGCTGTAAGCCCGTCGTCATTTGTCTCAACAGCTTGTCGTCCTCAGCGCTTGTAGAGAATGAAGACAACTTTTTACGCTTGAAATCGACGACGTGCTCTTTTGCCGTTGACGTTCTCATTAGTCGGACCAGACGCAGGGATTGTCGGTAAAGATGGGTTCGGTTCACCCCCCCAAAGCCCCCTCGGACACAAGCGTACACTGAGACCTTAGGCGTGGAAGACGACGTTGCATATACTCGTGGGTCTGCCCAGTCGTTGCGCAGAGGCTATAAAGTAAAAGTGTCGGACCGATTGAAGTTGAACGGAGGGGCTAAGCTCTACGAACCCTTCGGACCTGTCTCTTTAGGGGATTTTTCACATGTGTGCAATTAAATTGCGGAAATTCTAACTGCCTTGTAGGAGCTGCAGTGGCGCGAGAGATACTGGTTAGAACGGGGCACCTAAAGCGTCTCAGGAGAGACAGATTTGCAACAGAGAGGTCAGAATACGTCTGTACCTACAGACGAGTCGTTTTCGCAGGTGGAGGGACGCAGTATGATGGCTATAGGGTCAAACCCTGGGATGACTTCGGTCAATTGATCCGAAGAACACTAACCACTCCTCCTGTCGGCTCGTAGCATTATTTAACCGAGAGTGAAATTTAAACAGGGAGGTGCGTTTAGTGGGTATGATCTTGGCGGAGTAATGTCCAACCATCTTGCATAAAGCCAAGTTTCTATCCTTTTTTAAATAAAGGTGCGTTTTATTGATAACACGTGCGATGACCATGACTTCATTTGTTTTTCCGTAAGGCTAAAGCCCGTGTACGGTTCGCACTGATTCATCTATGCATTATCGACAAAGGAAGAATATCTTGTGTGTGAGCACACGTGCTTTACATGTGTGTATCTAATATACCTAAGGAAGCCAGGATTTTGACACATAATTTATATTTTCAGATGGCTTATTTTATACTTTCAGAAGGCTTATTTATGCATATGACAGTTTGCAATATGCTAACAAACAACATTTAGTTCCATTCTGTCAGCTGAGCTTAGCAATACTTCTACTCAGTTTGGTGCATGTTTAAAAGCCTACGCATGCCCCTGCACACGGGACTACGTGCATCGGCATTTAGAGTATCTCTTCCTCTTCACAGTTAAGGTCGCTAAGGTCGCGGTAAGGTAAGGCTGGCCGGTCGCCAGGAGTTTCTATTCGAGGAGAGAAATTATGTCAGTGTCGCTTAGCGTTGCGATGTGTTTCCGTATAGCGAGTTTCACAGTAACTTCACTCACCTTATTGCGTTAGTGCCTAAAGCATTAAACTCCTTTTTCATAAAAAAAAAAACAAATATATATATATATATATATATATATATATATATATATAAAGTGTGTTGCAAAAAAATAGCAGCTTGTGTTTTTTGGTGATCATTTCGGCTTGGTTTATTTGAATGGCTTGATGTACATGACGAAACACGAGTATGGTGTTAATTTCGTTGCAATCTCACAAACGGTTCAATACAAAAAAGAAAAGGTGGTGAAACAGTGTTGCAAAATAGTAGCAACAAAACGCCTTACGGCGTATTCGATTCTTAGCAGGGCTGTATGACTTATTTGATACTACATATTCTATTCTTGAAACGGGGTTTTCGTCCCTCTTCTGAATCAATCGTAAACTTAGTCTTTCATGGAGTTAATGAGCTGTTATAAGTACGAAAGTGGAATATTAGTCCATGCTTGCTGGACAGCTTCTTTGGCCCGGTGGCGTGGTGGCATGCGTCTGCGCATAGCAACCGGAGGAGACACGTAGGTGCGCGGGTTCGAGCCCCACCGTTGCACATTTGTATTTATGGGGGTCCGTCTATGAAGCAATGCGAAAAGTAGTCCCATGGACGTTAAATCTGGCTGAGAGTCAGCCCCAAAAGGACAGCTTCTTTGAAATCCGACAAATTATCATATTGTCGACCATTTGCGTAAATCTGCTTCTTCAAATGTCCCCAAAGATTTTCGATGGGATTCAGGTCTGGACTCAATGCCGGCCAGTCAAAAAGTGGCACTCCTTGTTCTTGAAAAAAGGCTATAGTGCTAGCCGAGGTATAAAACGTGGCGATGTCTTGTTGAAAAACTGCGTCAGGTCCCCCAATTCTTCTAAAATGGGCTTCTAACTGGAAACCGACAATACGCTGGTACTTGTCGGAATTGTTTCGGCCCACAATCGCGACTAGATCGGACTTCCCATTATATCCAAACGCGCCCTAATATTTCACAGAACCACCACCGGTCACACGTTTCGAGAACCATTTAAATTCCTTTCGTAAGTCGTGCCAATAGTACTGACAGCCGTCAGGGCCATCGAGATTAATTTTTTTTCATCCGAGAAGACGATGTTTTTCCACTCGTTATCCCGTCTGGTATCTATGCAAAAATTCACGCCGTGCGACAATGTGCTTCGGTTGCAGTCGCGGCATAAGCTTTCTTTTCGCGTATCGCACGTTTTTGTCAGAACTTAACACTCTTTACACTGTGGATTGGTACACTGGCACTCCCAAAGTAGTCATGAGTAGCCAACTATATGATCCCTCGCCGATCTCAAATAGTCAAAACTGGCTTACGCCCACTGTTAGATCTGCACCTTTGGTTCACTCCAGGGTGTAAGAACCTGCTAGTGGTGATCTTATGCCGTCCTAATCTGGTTGCTATAGCAGTTACTGTATGACCGAGCTCAGTAGAATATTCTGCAGCTATAGAACGATTGATTTAGCTAGACAATATTCCTGACATTGATCCCCGGGATTGAATATCAGCTGTAGTATCGACTATCCTCTACAAACAAGAGCTGTGTTGTTAGCATGTTATTCTTGCTATTATTTTGCAACACGGTTATTTTTCACACTTTTTATTTTTTGTATGAACCGATTGTGAGATTGCAATTGAAATTAAGACCACCACTCGTGTTTCGTCATATACATCATGCGCTTAAAATTTCAAGCCATTCAAATAAACCAAGCCGAAATTATCACCAAAAAACATGAGTTGCTAATTTTTTGTTACACACTTTATATATATATATATATATATATATATATATATTTATATCAGAGGCTATATACATCAGCGGAGCAATGTGGTGGGAATGTTGTGCGGTTTTGATCTCATGAGTCGTGGACTCAATCCCGACTCGGCACATTGTGCTACAAAAACTTGTTTCTTGTGCAATCCAGTGACTCTTAATAAAGGTACATCCATTAGACATTTTAAAGCACTTACCGGAGATACGAAAAACGAACTTGCACAATTTATCGAGGCTACGGTAAAAAAAGCAACCGGCGAAGAAGCAATCTAGCTTTGGCTAATATACAAGAAACAAGACACTGACCCAAAACCTATCGGGGCGTATATATAGAGAGAGAGAGAGCAGGCCATCTTCACCATCACACCGTGCCGCTGAGTTTTTCTCCAACAACTTTTTTTTATTGGAGCGGCAAGGCTGCGCAACGAGCATTAATAGTTTGACAGATATCCAATTATCAAGATATGCATTTGCTTTTATGCAAAGATGCTTTAATAATACGAAAGCACCTAAATCACGTATTTTACGTAGGACAACCTTGAACATAACAGAGTAAAGTACCCAATGAAAATGAAGGCTTACATTAGTATGTAGGAGTACTCACTACAGCATCACACTTATAATTTGTTATTACCATATTGATTAACGATAATGATTATATTAGAGTAAAGCAATGTTTAGTTGAGATTGAAATCGGTTGCAAATGCTGCACTTACCCGTTTTTTCGCGCGTAGAATCTATAGTTATTTCTGCGAGACAGATGCATAGTAATCAACATCCACATCTCGCACATGTCCTTTCTCGAACTTGCGAAGCAGGGACGCTCGCCTTGGTGCTACATGTAAATTAGATAGATAGTGCAATTTGTAAATTGGTACTACATTAATACATATAATATATATAATATATATATATATATATATATATATATATATATATATATAGATATATATATATATATATACCATTTATTAAATGTAATCAATCATTCACGGTGGGAACATGACATTTAAGTCCCTGCGAACGTGTGCACCGTTACGGGGGGTCCAGTGTAGGGACCAGCCATTTCTGGAGAGTGCCCCGAACCGAGGCCGCATTGCCCCGTTGCACATCCAGCGACAGGCGCTGTCTGAGAAAATCACCCGCTCGTTTGTCTCCGCTGGCTAGAATCAGGCGTTTCCCGACCTTTTGTAGCAAACTTCGAGTGGATGGACCGGGCCCGCCAAGGGTCTCGAAGGCAAAGTGAGAAAACTTGTACGGGTACCCGATGTTCTGGTACTTTCTAACCTTGTTTGCCTCGGCGAGAGCCGAAGCATGACTAGCCCGGGCCGCGCCAGCACTGACCATTGAAGGGGCTAATGAGTCAGTAACTGTCGCGTCCCAAACCAGCATGCATCCGCTCTCGAACGGAGTTAAGGTCAGCCCGTCAGGTCTCTTGCCGCCCTCCCTCTCTAGCCCGACGGGTTCAAGGACGCACGGCAGACCACTGGATCGTAAAGCTCGACTGAAGGTTTCATTCAGGGCTTGGTGTCTTGCTCGCCTACCTGCGCTGACGATACAGGACAGCCCGTGCGTCCGTCTGGCCCGACGACGTCTCCGCAGACGCAGGTATGAGTGTATACAATGTCTGTTCCCAAACAAAGTCCGACGGCGATCCTTACCGACTCAATATCTAACAGGGTCCCGATCAGGGCACAGGAAATGGCGTGTAGCCATGCGCCCGCCCCCTTGGAGGAGACGGCGCGCAGCCTGGCTTTGTCGGCGTCTGTCGTGCATCCCGCAATGAGGTTTACGACCCTTTGCTCATATAGAGCTGTTGACCATTCATTCTGGTGTCCAGCTTCGGCGGGCTCGTGGCCGCACAGGGCAACTGCTCTACGGTGGCTTGTCTCCAATCGGGCTTCTAAGTCCGTGAGGGCAGCCGAATTAAGGAGGGTTCTAGCCTGTTGCATAGACCTGTGTAGCGAAGCTGCCAGAGCTATCTGAGATAAGACAGTTGCATCAGGTAACCCTAGGCCACCCCAAAGAACGCTTGTTGGCGTGCCCCCGTGGATAGACTGAGGTTCAGCAACGCCTTTACTGTAGCCAGCATGCTGTCGTTAAGTCGTTCAAGAAGTCCGGAAGCCAGTGAGAAACAAGTGGTTGAGACGTAGGGCCGAAATGGAGGATTTCAGAAGAAAAAGGCCTCGATGAGAACCCACCAAGTGAATGCGTGACATCGCATCTTCTAGCTTGGCCAGCCACCTCTCGAGGGCAGCCGGAACTCCTTGCGGGAAGAGAGGTACGCCCAGCAACTCTAAATCCGTGCCGACAGTCTTGCACCCTTCAGAGTCCGCAGCACCTCCTACAACATGGACCTCACACTTCGCAGAGTTAAGAGGCAGGCCGCTCCGTTCAGCGAACTCGATGATTCTGTGGATGTCCCTCAGAACTGCATCGGAGGCGCCACCCAGTACACCGTCGTCCAAGTACCTTACGTTAAGCGGGCACTCGAGAGAGTCAACTAACTCTTTAACTGCCAGGCAGAACAGCGGCGGGCCCAGCGGGTCGCCCTGCTGTGCCCCAGTCTGCGACATTATGGGGCCCAAGCTTTCACCGCGCTCAACAAATGGTCCCTTCGAATACTGTTGAACGCGTTCCTGAAGTCAAGCTTGACCACAAGGGTAGCTTCAGAGCGTGACTCCAAAAAGGACCGAGTCGAATGCACTGCGGCCTCGCATCCTCCCGGTGTCGCAAACCCAAGCTGATGGTCACCAAGAGCACATGAGATGTCTGCCTTGCTCTCAAAGATGCCGATTTTTGCCGCTAGCCTCCGGATTGCAGATGAGCATGCGATGGGCCTCACGCTGCCATCTTTATTCTTGAGGGCGAAAACTCGGGCCCCAAAGATGAGCGGTCGCCATTCGGAGAGCGGCGAGCCCCAGCGAAGAAGATTAACGACTTTGGCGAGGGCGGCCGCAAGGCGGTCGGCGACAGCTCCTAAAGCGGGGGACAGCAGTTCTTGTAGAAGCCGTGGTCTGATAAAATCAAGGCCCGCGGCGGAACTTCGCGAAAACGTTTTTATGGCAGATCGAACATTGTCGGCTGATGTGGTTGATGGCAAGGGCACGTGAGGAGGGCTGGGCCAGGACAGAGGTGACGGCGCGGGCGGGTGCTTATCCAAGAGCAAAACCGTCTCGCTAGGCTTCTGCGCCAGCGTGTCTTCTGAGATTAAGACCCTGGCCGCCGAAGAGACGTCGCCTTCCGAAAGCTTGGTAATGGCTAGCCGGACGGTATCAACTGTCCGCTGTCGGGGACGTACGTTTGAAAGAGGACTACTGCCATCGTCAAACCGTTTCCCCTGAGCAAAGTCGCGAAGGTTCTTCCGGACAATAACCGCCAATGACCGGTCACCCTTCCCACCATCGGGGAGGCGGAGGACAACGGGCGCGAAAGAGAAGAGGAAAAGCCGGGCCGTGTCGTCGTTGTTCTCTGCGACTGAGCACAGGACCTTAGTGAACTCTTCGGCTACTTGCCTACGCACTGACTTTGGCAAAATGCGGACCAACCTCCAGCGGCGAAAGACGTCTTGAATAATGCCGATTAATCCATCCGCGGTAAACCGAGAGTTTGAGGGCCGTGACTCATCGTCAATGTTGTAGGCAACCCCTCCGTGCTTGGTCGTTATGTGTCGACGTAGACCTCTTCGTGTAAACGAAAGCCCGCAGGTTGGGCAGGGGGCTCTGTTGGGGTCCGACTGCCCGGACCGCGGGCTGGCCGGCCCGCGGTTAGGCGTGTTGTCGCCGTGGTCTGTCATTACAAGGCGAGACCTTTTAACTTGCCCACTACACAAAGCAGTCCCATCAGAGGTCGCAACGCTTCCTCTAAAGACCTCAACACCGCAGATAATTCTGGTCTGATTCCCTGTAGAAGATCAGCTAGCCCTGAGAGCGACGAACCGGTGCCGGCGCTTAAGCGGGTCTTACTTGCTCTCGGGGCCTTTTTCGAATGGTTGTAGCGACGGGTCCTGCTCGTTGGCGACCTATAGCCGCGCTTCTTCTTTTAAAGCTTTGGTATAGGTTTCGGCTTGGGTAGAACGACTTGCGAATCAACCCCAGCTGCTGGCGAAATCCCCCTAACCACGATTGCGTAGGTGGGGCCCTGTACTGCGGACGACGGATCCTCTTGGGCGGAAGCCGGAGGACAACGTATGACCGCCTCAGGGTAATCTGCTCTGACCTGCTGGAGCATGCGACCCTCCAACATAATTTTGCTTTTCTCACGCAAGTAAGCCAGCCGCGGGCAGAGAGCGGATCCCGCCCGGTGAGGTCCCTGGCAATTCACGCACTTTGGACTGTTACGACAGGACTCGGCGGTATGATCCGGGCCTCCACAGTTCTTGCAAAGCTTTTTTCCTAGACACTTGTCAGCGAGGTGTCCAGGTTTGAAGCAATTAAAGCAGATCCTTGCTTGGCTCGGCTCCAGGATAACTGGGTGAGATCTGTGGCCGAGAAAGACGGACGCGGGGGGCTGGCGAGAAAAGGTAAGGATTACCTTCGTCAGCGGCACCTTCCCGTTTGCGGACGAACGATATAGTCGACGCGCTTGGGTAACTCCGTGTTCCGCCAGTTCGCCGGCAATTTCGCCTTCGGTGAAAACTGGGCTGACCCCCTCAATCCTGGCGCTAAATGAGGTGACGGCCGGGCAAGCAGCCGATACGGGGCACCCTCCTAGGCTTGACACACAAAGTAGCGTAATAACGCTCTTTAAGTCTTTTACCCAGACCGCGATTGACTGGGTATCACCAGAAATTTTACACCCTGGTGACACGGCGTAGATCTCTTTGAAGATTGTAAGCATTGAACCTTCAGAAAATGACATAGCGTCCGACTCGACGGTTGGTTGTCTTCGAAAGGTTACCTTAAACAGGTTAATTGTCCCGGCTTCGATGTCACACCGAAGCTTATTAAGCTGTCGTTTCTCGCGTGAAATAGTGGCTTTCTCCTTCCGCGAAACCACTTTTGTGAAACCTTCGGAGTCCACTAGCCCGTGTGGTCCGCTTATTGTCTCTTCGATACATATAATATATAAGCCGATACATATAATATATAAGAATACATATAATATATAAGCGTATAAATGTTTCAAACAGGTGCAGAAGAGCTTGTAGGTGGCGATTTTAGCGGGCTTTGTTTGTCATATTACGTTTGCCCCGACCCTCGACCTCCACGCGAGTGAGAGCGGTATCTCCGAAAAGGGCCACACACGCCAGGCTTCTTTGGGTTTTTGTCTCGACGTGAAAACTTTTAAAGAGGGGGAAATGCGGTTTAGCTTGCTTCGTCATTATTTGCCACGACATCTTTGAGCAGACGGTGGAAAACTCCGCGCAGAGCGATTCTCGCTCCGTTTAGGATGCTGCGCAGCATCTTGTGTGCCATCTTGGTGTTGGCGAGTAACCGGAAAAGAGGCGGGGAGAAGAGGGCAGCTGGTGTTGGCTCGGTGACAGCCCTCCATTCGCTGAAGCCTGGCGGGTGGGGTAAGGAGAAGATTCTACTAGTGGAGCACGCAGCGAAGGCAGCGGTTGTTAGATGCTGCTAGTGACAGTCTATTGAAGCAGTCTCTTATTCCACTAGATTCGGCTTTTCTTCTTCATATGGGCTTTCCTGCGTGAATCTGGACCCCCCTCTTTGTAGGAAAACATACCGAACGCCAACAGCATTGAAACTCGTTAGTCATTGTTGCTGCTTCTCCTGTGAAACAGAGCAGTTGATAGCTTTGTTGTGGCTGTCAAGTTCGCATGCCTTACCGTTTTATAGAAAAACGCCATTTTCATTGTTGTCATCACAATGAGTTGCTGAAATAACTGGCGCCGCTTAATAGATTAGTTAGACATACATATCTTTAAAACGTTTCAACCTCAACATTTAGTTGAGCAGCCGTTAGAATTCGAGCTTTAATAGCAACGGCGTGCCGCTCGGAGCCTCTGAAATGTTTCGCGGTGATTTCGTTTTGCTTTACCCTACCCTTGTAGGATCTTCACAGCCCGTCGACTGCTCGTCCCTCCGTTGCATGGGCACACACAGTACACCAAAATTATTATCTGCTATACGCAGACGATCTCGCGATATATGGAACAGGCCGATTCGAGGTGCAGCAGAGCCTGGCGAGGCTCGAGCAGTACGTGGCGGATGTAGGACTCGAGATCAACATTGGCAAGACCAAGGCCATGAAGTTCCGTAAAGCTGGTCGACTCGCGGCGAGCGATGAGCTACGGCTGTACTTCACACCACTGGAGTATGTCAACAACCTTCCGTATCTTGGCCTCTCTCTCCCGACCTCCGGTACGTCGTTTACCGAGCACATCGCCGAGAGGGTCAGAAAAGTCCTCGTAGCAGGCGTCGGAATTGAGAAACCCACGCTTCTCTCCCTCAGCACGGCGCTAAGACTTTTCAACCTTTAGATCGCGCCTACGGCATCCTACGGCATACAGCTTATCTAGGTGGCCCAGCTCGCGAGGCTTGATCGAGTGAAACCCGCCTGTCTCAAGCGAGTGCTCGGCCTCCACACGTCGTGCCGCAATCGTCTGGTCTATTTACTCGCCGTTACCCCGCTCTTTATAGAGGACCTGCAACGCCAGGTCCGGTCGCCGGAAACATAGACCTACAGGGATTTTATCTATCAGTGGGAGGAGAGAATGTCAGACGTGGACCCCGACTTCTTTAGTACGGGTGCAATGACAAACAATGCGTGGAAGGGACTGCATCGCACTAACCGCAGTGTACGCTATGCAGTGCACGGCTTCCACCATGTTTTCTCTAAAACTCAAGGGTACCATGAGCCGATAGAGGAATGTATCTGTAACAAGTGTGGGAGAGCTTGTGGGAGATATCATGCCGGGGAGTGCCCCAGAGTTGAATCACTGGCCAGGCTGGCTCAGTGACCGTGTTTTTATGTATAATATTTGACTATATACCTAACAAAGGTGATTAATACATGAATGAATGAAAAGTATTAATAAGTTGTACGTATCACTCGGGTATTTCACTTTACTGTCCTGCATACACACGGACCGACGTGCTCTCTCGAAGCTCGATATGCACAAGTTCGCACTCTTTGGCGCCAATAATAATTATCACAATAACGACATACATATCTTTAAAATGTTTCATTGATCGAGGCATTGTTCTTAGAGTAATTTATAATAATATTTTTCCTTAAATAAACTAAGGGCTGTATATTCTCTTAATTCATTATTGAAAGCGTTCTATATTTTGGAAATGTCCACATCAGGTGATTTAAATCTATTGCTACAGTACGTATTGGAAATTCTCAGAAGTGAGCTTTTACGATTTCTGTTGGCGTTGGATATCAAATAAAATAATAAATGAGAAGCATGCCGTTAACGTTTTTATATGCAAGAATACTTAACTCAAATTAGTAAAATGACAATTTAAGTAATTCGTGAATAACATCACACCAGGTGATACGGCAATATTGCTCAGTTTGCGCAATTGAGGCACTATCTGTGCAAGTTTTATTTATTATTATTATGCAAGGTATTTATGCGATTTCGGTACGTCAGTGCGGGATCAAGAGTTACACCTAAACATTTATAATTAAATGTCTGTTGTATGCTAGTATTATCGAATTATTTTGTTATAGTCTGGTTTATTCATCTTTACCATCGACTAAATACAAACATCTTTGTTTTTTGTATTTAAGCACAGCCTGTAAGTTGTGTAACAATTCCCTTAAATTAATGGGCCAACAAAAAGATCATGGCCAAGTTTATGTTGGCCATGATTCCTATGTTCCATTTGCTGCGTTAAAGTCCCCCGTGACCCGGACGCCAAATCCATCATAGGTGTTACGTGTTGACTCCCCAAGATCAGTACGAATCCTCCCAGATTCCTTCTGTAAGCAGTTCGGGATGCTGTAGCACGAGTATTGGCTGTACTCGTTGGTTACGTCTACCCACACGTATCCTGCTCCTTTTCCGTCCTAGGCTATTGACAGGGAATCGATGTTAATAACTGTAGCACTAAGCATTAGATCCGAGTACCTCCATCCTGCGTGTGTACTTGCTCTACGTTTTTTTGTGGCTCACTGACAACAACGATGCTTGCGTTGCGCGTCCAGTTACAATTTTCTCTATCATGTCATGCGCTAGCCGGCTTCTATTACAGTTTACTTGAATGATATTAACCTTCATTTTCTCGCTTATAGATATTTGTTCTAACGCGTCTTAAAACCAATAAGCTCTGTTCCGTCCATCCCTGTAAGTGTGCCTTGCTCCAGCGGGCCTCTTTCTGTCGTGGTTTTTCTGCTCCGTAGTCACTTGCTCTCCTGTCAATGCCGGTGGCGTGGTAGGGGCATTCGCCTGCGCCTCGCGACCGAACAAGACGCATAGGTGCGCGGTGGGTTCGAGCCCCACCGCTGCACATTTGTATTTATGAGGGTCCGTCTATGAAGAAATGCCAAAAGCCCTATGGACGTTAAATCTTGGCTAAAGTTCAACCCGAAAACTCATTTGTTTTCCATCTTTCACTCGTTGTGAGGCTACTGAGTCTCCGTCCTCTGAGCGGCTAACTCAGTTCTGCCACATTTATTGATATGTGCTACCTGCTGGGCCGCATGTATTGCTTGTTTCCGTTCTGTCAGGATTCGGAAGTAGTTGGAGCATGCCGCAGATATGATACGGTGGCCCACATTCTCACATACGTTACACTTGAAGGCTTCGGCCTCGTAGTTTCGGGCGACTCGTCAAGGCACAGAGTCCATCGCAATAGCCTCAACAGGGTACGCAATTTACGACTGTCGTTTCCGCTATTTGTTGAGGACCTAATGAATCTATCGAAAATGGCATAATGGCTAAATTTGTAAAAGCGCCACAATTATGAGCATAGGCACCTATATATAACGCACAAACCTTTCTGCACCCCGCAGTGGCCCAGGACTTGCTAAACGTATGTCAGAGTTATGCTTGCATGTCATGACTTCCAAAACGTAAAAGGCAATTGACGTCCAGGTCTTTTCATTATTTAGCTTTAAGTACCCAGCTGACTACGTACACTACCTCGAATCGACGGTCTAGAATTGCGCCATCTTTCGTATTTTATGCTCAAAATGTGGTGTATACATTTTTAGTGCCAAAGAGTATACTTATATAGTGGCTGGCTCAGTCAATTGCCTTGCTATATATATATATATATATATACGGAATTTGCTTATTATTGAATTGACATATGTAGTTTATCTAAATACGTATGTCACTCTTTTAGATCAGGGCCGCTAAGATTGGCAGCATAAACGGAATGTTGTGCGGCAGCATGTCGGAATAATCAGGGATTAGTCAACAGTCCATATGGCAGAATGGTTGCTGACTCTCAGCAGTATGGTAAGTTAGCGGTCTCAACCCCGATTAATATTAGCGGTAAACGACAACCATAACTAGCGCACTAGCCCCCTAAACCACGCTGCCATGTATATAGTCATACATACATAAACTGAGTGGTACAACGGTACACATACTGAATAATATAAAGGAAAGGTTAGCGTTATATTATAGATATAGGGGTTATTATAACCGTACGTACATATTTTAAGGTTTGGTAAAACTCGGCAAGAGACTATTTTTTCTCAATAAAAGGAGAGGGCGCAAACGTATTGTTTAGAAGTGAGAATCAAATTTATAAAAGTAGTTATTCTGTCTTTTTCTCTTACATAGGTGTGCAAAATCTACGTTCGCGGAAGAACCAGTTAATGCACAAAGGAGCAGAGCATACCGGCATGTTCGGCGCAAAGTAAATGACACCCAACGCAAATTAGCGAACGACAAATCGTCGAAATAAAGGAAGTAATAAAAACTCTTTATGTTGTTATATTTTACGCTAAAGCGTTCACGCTCAAACCCGTAGAATGTTGCTATTACGCCGAAAAATCGACTATTCTCAGGCAAGATCAAATGTAATACCCATTACTTTCGTACCAAAGGTGATGGTGTTGCATTACCTAGTTGCCGAGTAACTAAGCGTGCCTGATAGCCATAGCGAAAGTAAAGGCATGCATACTTGCTGGCATTTTTATCTGTTTCAGCAAATAAACAGGGTGTATCAGAACATTATGTATATATTGTGAGGTTTGCGAACTAGGGTAGGTAAACTTAGCAAGAAAATACTTCTATCCCAATTGAAGGAGAGGACGGAAACGTCTTAGCAAAATTGTACGGTCTAAGCGTAAAAGATTCCACGTAAAACATGGCCCCATATCGATTTTTTATGATTTTCCTTAATCTGGCTATATTTCGCTAGTTTGCGTTAGGTACCATTCAGTATATAGAATTTTCCGCCGAACACGCCTGTATGATCGATTCCTTCATGCATGCAAACAAGACAGAATTATTACTTTTATAAAGTTGTCCTCACGCTTCCACTTCCTTCTTTCATAGGGAAAAAATATTTTCTTACTGAGTTTTACCAAACCCTAAAGTCAGTACATACGGTTACTATAGAACCTGCAAATATAAGATACAAGGTCATTTATGATTACGTATATATATAATACTGCAAGTCAACACTGTGATAGAGTCTTTCTTTAAGCTGGTGGGTAAGACAAGGTGAGTAATGTGGAATGTGTTACATTTTTCCAGTCGCCACTTCAACGTAGCACAATTTTGAGACTGCACTCATGGGGGCTTATTATGTCCCGTGTAGATACACATATGCTGCAAAAACAAACGTGTAATGCATACATGCATTTGCACTGACTATGATAAAAATCTGGATGATAATGACGAAGACCTGTGCAATGCTATTCTAATATTACGAAAAGGTAAGACTACGGCCAATAAATCGTAGATCTCGACAAATTGATCTACACCTATTTTGAATGGCCGTCGTTCTCCTCTTTGTAATCAGCTGTTTCAAGTGTCCCATTGTACTTCTTTATTTATGCGAGCCAACTAGCTTTCCACGCTACGCCGTGCCATAAATTTAGATTGATGATAGTAGTCGTAAACACATTCTCATATGCAATGACATTAAGTTCAGATCTTGCAATAGATCGTCTGAAAGTAAGTTATATTTGTTTTATTAACACCCAAACTGGGTAAATGTGTTTATGTTACATCAAAATGTTTCGAGACGCCAACAATCTAGCGTTTTGCTAGTTCTGCTATAGACCTAACCGCCGGGCATACCGCGGCGTGGTATCGATCACATTTGCTCCAGCATTGTTTGCATTGACATTCATCCTGTGGTTCATGAAAACCCTCCACGTTGCACAGAACGTGATGAAATCCGTGAGCTGCAAAGGCCGTCGTTAGATGTCGATCTATTACACCGCTACCCCGCCATTCAGTGCTCGTCATTGCTGCTATTCCATAAATACCTATGTCCACTTCCCTAATTTTAGTTTCCCAGTTTCGCATATAAACTTCAAAGGCGCACGTTTTCTTCAGATTAAATCGTTTTTGTAGTTCTTCCGTCAGTAGCGGGCCACCCTCTAAGACGTGAACAATTCTATTCCTGCAAGTATTCGAAAGCGCAAAAACCCTCTTTAAAAAGAAAAACCTCACCCCATCAATTAAACGCAATTCGCCTACTCCCAACTTATCCCATATTAGTGGAATGCCGTATGTGGCTATGGGTGATATCTGTATCCCGAAAAGAGCAATTGCTGCATGAACTGAAAGCATATGTGGCCATTTAATTGCCACAGCTGCGATGGTGGCCTTCCTGACCCTCTCCTGGATGTGTAATCGAAAACTGCTGCCGCTTGTTGACAAGGTTATGCCTTAGGTATGTAAATTTGTTTACAAATTTAATTTCTGTTTCCCTGACTTGGATCACGTCACCCCTGGCCATACGGCCGCCCCTTCGGAATTTCATAGCTACTGTCTTTCCCCAGTTAACCTTCAAGCCCTTCTCATCCATGAATGTAACTAGTCGATTCATGGCTTGTTTCACCCTGAAAAGACTGCCACCAAAGATGACCACATCATCAGCGTACAGTAAGATTCTGGCCCACTCTTGGGTCCAGCCCGCCCTTATCCACTCTGGTAGTCCACCCAAAAGTACGGAAAACAGCAATGGGCTCAGTCCATCCCCTTGTGCGACGCCTGTGGTTTGAGCCACTTCTCCCGCAATACCGACCCCGTTATCAATCTGCACCGTGTTCTGCTTTAACATATTAATAAGTAACCTCAGAACTGCTGCTGGCACTCCCGATTTTGCCAGCTCTTCAACTATTTTATCCCTTGGTGCTATGTCAAACGCTGCCTTTAAATCTACAAACACCGCATATATACAACTTCTTGGCCTAGACAGCGTTTCCCAGATTGCTCCTAGCAGCTCCCGAATTGCTGAGTAAGTTGATTTTCCCTTCCTAAATCCATGCTGCTCCTCCGGTATTACCCCCCGCTCCTCCAAGAATGACCCCAGTCTTCTAGCTATTATTCCCGAGAATATTTTATACGGACAGCTTTTTATTGATATTCCCCTCCAAGCTTCTGGTTCAGTTTCTACTCCCTTTCCTTTTGGAATGACTATTAAAGTCGCTTTCCTCCAGGCCTCTGGAATTTCCCCCTTGTTTAAACATTCATTGAATAAGGCTTGCCAGCAAGGTGCGAGGATTAGGGTATCTTTCATGTGTTCATTTCTTATCAAGTCTTTCCCGTGCGCTTTGCCCCGTGGTGCTCTGTCTATTGCTTCTATCACTTCCCTAATTGAGATTTCTCTCCCTATCCAAACCCTCGCTTCTTCCGTTGTCTGATCCCACGGGCCTTCGTATTCTAGCGGCGCTTTCGGAGTTGTGTCCGCCCCGGCCAATATTCGCCTAAAATGTTCGACTAACCTACCCGTCTCTACGGAACACTGTCTTCTCCCCTTTCGTTTCAGCCATGTATGTGGACGTTCGTCAGCCTCCCTTATTGCTACCCACTCTATTTTTTCCCAGTGCTTCTTCTTCTCCTCCTTATACGCTTTCTTAACCAGCCGTTTAACCAACGCTGCCAACGGCCTCATTAACGGAACGGTCTTTACATATTCTCGCGTCAGCTTACTAGCTTGCTTGGCTGCCCTGCACCTTTCATTAAACCAGGGTCTTCCGCTTCTCTCCTGTGGCGGCAGCATCGCAGACCTCAATAAGCCTACTAGACTGCGTTCATAGGAATCTACCTGGATTACCCCTGGCACCGGAAGTACTCCGCTAAGCCCTTGTAAAAGGACGTTGCCGCTAAGCTTTCTCCCTGATCCTTCCCTCTTCCCTCGTTCTTGAACACTTGCTTCTAATTTTTACCCGGATACCCATAGGTATATGTTTTCTGAGTCCCGCCCCTTCCTGTAAAGGATTGTCGTCCCCTGTAAATTGTATGTCCTTTCTGTCTATATCGGTTGCAAATATATCAATAACTGATGTCCCGGAGTGGCATTCATATGTGCACACATCTGCCCTGTTAACTACCCAACAGCCGGTCTCCTCCAGTACGTCTAGCAAAGCCACCGTTCGTTCCGAGTCAATCCTGTCTAATCTCGCGTTAAAATCCCCTCCTATGATCATCGGAGCCTTTCGCGGTAGCGCTTCTATCCCCAGCAAGAGGCGCTCGACCATCGTCTCTGTAGACTCCGTCCCCGTCGGTTGTACATAGGTAGCCACTAGTTCTAGTTTAGGTGACATGACTGCGATTAGATTTTCTGCTACTATCCCCACGCTCATTTCTCCTACCGTCGGTCTAACGAAAATCGATACCCCCCCGCTCGGCCTACCCGGACCCTTTTTACACGATGCCAGCGCATGGTATCCATAGAATCCCCGAATATCGAACTGCTCTCGTGCCCAGGTCTCCGTCAGAATTAGAACGTCTACCCCTTTGTACGCATCGTCCCCGAGCAAATCTAACACCCCCCTCCCCTCGCAATTCCACATCACTATCTGAATACCTGCATTCACTACGTCTCCGAACTTATTATTATCTTGCTGTATCTGCTGGTTCTCGCACGCGTGCGGCCTGCTCACTGTTGTCTTCAGAAGTCAGGTCGGTTTGGGACGTGATGAAGATGACATTACATGATCCGCGCTTCTGTTCGCCCGTGTAGGTTGGGTGCTATCAGCGTTAATGGTCGTGGATTGTTGCAGCATAGGTGAGGGAGCTAACGGGGCGCTCATCAGTCCTCCCAGAATGCTCGGAATAGCTTCCTGAATGGCCCTTGCCACCGTCTGCACGATGATATCCGTTAACCTCGGCATAATCGTCGCAATCACCTGTTGCACTATATCCTCCACTCTTGGTAGCGGCACTTGCTGGTCACTCAGTTTATGTCCGGTCATTTTAAGTGGGGCACTTGTTGCTGCTGGGTCCCGTTCTGGTTCAAGTCGTTGAGGTTTGGGCGCTGCCTCGTTTATCTTGATTCCATTTCTTACTACGGAAGACCAAGTGCGCCTTGAGAAGTTGTCAGAGGCCTGTATGTGGCCCACAGGCGTGCAGAGTGGTACCAGCGGGGCATCTGAGCGCTTGGTGATGCTGTTTTGGGACGATTTTTGTAACAGTTCCATACGCTTCAGCCTATGTGGACATGAGCCCCAAGTGGCTTCATGTTCACCAAAGCACAGACTGCATCGAGCCTTGGCCTTGCAATCCTTCCTCAGGTGCTCCGTAGAACCACACCTTCTGCATCTCGGTGTAGAGAGTTTGCAGTTTGCTGCAAAGTGATCCATGCTATAACACTTAAAGCATTGCATGGGCTCTCGATATAAGACAACGCCGTGCCGTTTCAACCCTAACCGAACCTCTGCTGGAAAATCTCCACCTGCGAAGGTCAGAATAACTTGCTCAGTGGTCGATACAATATTTGTCTTCGCGTCTTTAGTTTTCACCCTTATCGCTTCGGAAACCCCAAAAGGCTTCAGAGCAGCCGATATTGTAGCCTCCGATATTGATGGATGCACACCAGATATTTTTCCCTTTACTGTGGATCGCCCTCCACTGATTCTCGCCGACACCTTTATGTTGGCTAACTCCTGCAGCGACAGTAGCGTAGCTCTATCCTCTTCGGCCTCAACAACAATTAGAAGTTCCCCACTCCTTGTGAAACGGGGTTCTTCCATCTTTCCTTTGATGTGTTTAGCGATAAAGTCGCATACATCATTAAAATGGAGCTCCAGGGAATTGTCTTCCGACAAAAATATTACTGCTTCGTGCTTTGCCACGACAACTTTCGGCGCACGAGATCGCCTGGACCGGGTCACCGTTGTAAACCCCGCTTCGTCCGGTATCTCTTCACCGTCTTGGACGCCACCGGTTGTCTCGCTAGTGGTTTCAACAAAAGCCTGCGAAACGCGCATATCCTTGCTGCGGGAGTCTTCCACAGGACTCGAAGCGGCACGTTTCCCACATCCCGCCTTTGGACGGTGAGCCGGACCGCCCGCATCGCTGATTGATTCATCAACGCGTTCATCCGCAGCTCTTTCCACTTGCACGTACGCAGGTTTGTCACGTTGCACGATCTGCTCTTTTGTTGGCGTCCGTTGCACCGACATAGCTAGCTACTGCTATGCCGCGCCTGTTTACAAACAAGATATTGTTTATTTACCATGCAGTGTCAGGCTGAACTGTAGTTCGCGTTCGATTTGAAACCGTGGTGGTGGTATCCGAAGGGGAGGTAGTGACAACGGCGGCGTCGGTGATGAGAGTCGTGATGATAACTGGCGATAGTGAGTAGACTGAGGTAATTGTGAAGTAGAGCTGATGAAGAGAGAAAAAGATGATGATGCTGCTGATGGTGAGTATAATTAGGCCTGTAACTCACGATGATGCTGATAATGATGACGGATGGGGTGATTTCAATGAGGTTAACGGTGGATGTGGGGATGCTAGTAAACACGAAGCTGGCAATAATGAAGGTAATGAT
Organism: Dermanyssus gallinae; assembly: GCA_003439945.1. Taxonomy (NCBI): domain Eukaryota; kingdom Metazoa; phylum Arthropoda; class Arachnida; order Mesostigmata; family Dermanyssidae; genus Dermanyssus; species Dermanyssus gallinae. The sequence goes on from QVRM01000499.1 coordinate 19,372, forward strand.
AGTAGAGTGATGCTGGATACGAGATAGTAATAAAGCTACGAAGATAGTGGTGAGAAGTGAAGATGATGCAGGTAGAGGTGAGTGATGATGATGACTATTTAAGTTGACACTGCTTCTAATGAATTAGTTCCGAGGTACACTACAGATGTTCACGCTAACCGACTTCGATGATCTCAACGATGTTATGCTCACTTATGCACATGGATTTCCACGCAAAATTCTAGAATTTAGCGGTACTTTCCGAGAGCCACACACGAACACGTCTGCACCGTTTGAGAACAACTCAACTACTACTAAGTCAACTACTAAGTCAACTACTGAAAGTAAGTTATAACTTCAGTACAATGGGCAATTTGTATAAGAAGTACAAAAGCATTAAAGGTAGAAAAAAGAAGCTTATAAAACTGGCAAAATAAATTAAGTTTTGTTCTACATAAAGCTCGGCAACATTAAGACATCTTGTTGAGTGTCTAAGAAGTAGTTACCTGTAACTTAGTCAAAACCAAGTAGGCTTTGTTAGGCGAATAAAGACAATTTAAAGTCGCTTTAGATGTTAGGGACTTCATGACAAGTGGTCAAGCTTGTTATTATTAAGCGCTATCTGGTAATAAGGTTTTGAACAACAACGTCATTATTTGTCATATATATATATATATATATATATATATATATATATATATATATATATATATATATCATTTTTTGTTTTTTTTTAACAAGATCATTTATCTATTATATACACGTTTACAACGGTATGTTTCATACATTTACAAATACACATACAACGCATACATTGAGTAATCATTTGGCCGAAAAATAAACTTGTTGAGGGAGGCCCGAAAGTGAGCACGTGTGAGCAACACCAAGGCTTCTACACGGAACAAGCCGATTATGCTTCTTACATTCTTTGGATGTGTCAAAAAATCATGTTGAAAAGTGATATTTTGTAATAGGGCTAAACCACGAACAGTTGTACATCCCAATACGGTACATAATAGTCACGGAGATACAAACACACTCTACCACGGATACCTACCTTAAATGAGGTAAGATCAGGCATGACCGGTTGAATCTTAATGGGGTGAGACTCCGTCGCGTTGACTTGAAAGCAGGCGCGCTCAGGGTCATGTGTTGCAGCATTTGGGACCCACACAATCTGGACGAAATGTCGTTTACACACATACAAACCAGACCAGATAATCCTGTTAAAATGTTATTATAGCCTATGACATACCAGCTTATGTGATATGTGCTTTGTGTACTATGTATTTTGTGTTTCTCAGGAGGTAAAAATGCTACCGGGACTACACTCACACAAAGGTGCCTAACTCGCAGCCGAAATCTCTCAGCTCGCACACGAACGTAATCCTTCAACATTGCAGTAGTGGCCATTACATGAAGGTTCATCTACGACTACACGAAACTGCTCGATGTAACGCTTTGATAGACGGGATCGGATGCCAGGTTTTTTTTTTCTGAATTGCGTGAAGTGTGCCTACCATTGCTGTAGACGCTTTGCGTACTGGCGCGTAATGAAACTGTCAATATCTGTCAATGTTCACCATCAATAAGGTAGAAGGAGGCTGTTTACGTATTAGCTGCAACAAGGTTTAACTTTTCATTGGTACGCCAGCTAGTGTCTGGGCGTATCTAACTAATATACGTACTACAAACCCCTATCGATTATTATTCGGGCAAGTGATCGGCACTGGCGTACTGTAGGTGTCATCTGCATACAGGTGGCTACCTTAAAGAAAGCGCCCCCAGGAGTACGTGCTGAATCGGTCGCAATCTGGAACGTTTTCATGAGTCCACGGTAGTAGTCAATGCGAGACATGTTTTGGTGTTGGTCGAAGTAGGCAGTAAATGGCTCCGTAAGTTCTGCGTATGGCAACTTGATAGTGCCGGTGGCGGTGTAGGCGGGGGCAAACGTTGGTGGCGGTAAGGATTTGCTTGCTGAAACAACGTTGTAAACATTGGACGATTAGCGTGAGTCGTCGACTCGGTCATAATACACTCAATAATCGATTGGATACCGAGGACCTAACTTTGTGTTCCCGGCTCTTCTTACACGAACTCGATGTGGCAGTATATGGTAAAAGCAAAATTGATGTGGAGCCTAGCCCTCCTACGTTACCGGTGCAAGGGCCCGGGCCACCAAGTGTCTTCTCAAGTATCAGCCGCATGTAATTGTTAGGCCCTGCTTAGAGTATTTTCGTACTCACGTATTCGGTGCGATTTACGTAGCTGCGTAGCCAGGGTGAATTGAGCCGCAATTAATAATAGATGGTGTTAAGAACCCAGACACGGTGCCACCCAACATCCGAGTCTGGGGTTTGCCAGTCAAATCCGTGTACATCATCTTTCAGCTGCCAAGTCGGCTTCAAACACATAGTATTTCCGCTGAGCGCAAAGCCCGCGGGATTCGTTTTTCGTGTAACCTCTTTGGTTCACGAACAGCGGCATAGCGCTATTGCAGTCCTCTTACGATCCTTACTCAATGCCGTCATATGTTTATAATATTTGTTTCTTTAATGATCCCTTCATGTAAAAAAGATGTTTTCAAACTACATCGTAAATACTATTGATGGCATTCGGTTGCTTCTGTCTTATTTGACGTGCAACAATTTTAATGCAAATTTGATAGGGTTTTATACAAGTAAGTTCGATTATATATATATATATATATATATATATATATATATATAATCTACCAATAATGGTGAATAAACAAACATCCATATATATATATATATATACATTATAGGTAGTATATCTATTTAATATGAAACGGTTTTACTTTTAGTTGATATTTTAGTGTTTTTTCATTCAATCGTTAATAAGCCTACAAACAAGCTATATTTACCAGGAAGTCCTGCGCTTCAGCAGTATCTAAATTACTACTATAGATTAAAAAAAAACGCACCGTTTCAAATACAGCGGGGCGCTGCCATGCGTGGGATCAAATGGTACGTGTGTAGATGTATTTCTTTCTCTTTAAACATGGATGTCGTTAAGCGTAGTTTTGCAGCTACATTCCTCTGCTGGGGAAAGCGATAAACCCAACGGGAGCATAGCATGGCCTGGTTAAACGGTAAGAATGACGCAACGGCATATACGGATGTTGTGTCCTACTATTCAGCAGAAAGAAAAAGTGATTTCGAATGGGTAAACATGGGTTTGTCAACGAATAGCTCGACACATTACGAGAAGGGTTTGCTTTATAAAGACGCCGATTTTTATGAAGCAAACCCTCCTCGATTGATATGAGCATTGCCACCTTTGTGACAGCCCAAAGGTAAGAATTAGAAAATTCCGCTACGCTTCTTAGCAAAGCTTTCACGAAGTAATTCGAGTTTATTCAAAATAATAACGATAATTACAATAATAACGAATCGCTCGCGGTCATCCCATAAGTGGCGTAAATTCTTCTGGAGAACATGAACCTGCTATATTCAGAGAATAATTTTGTAGCCCTTTCGTCACCCACATTTCTGTTTATTGCCATGTACAGCAGTGCTAACTCGGAAAGCGGTGACAGTACTGGAGAAGTACCTACAACAGTACTACTACAATTGCTAGAGAAAATTAGCACCTCAAAGAGTCTCGTTTGCCTTGGGCAAACTGGGGATCTCAATTGTCGACTGGAGCAAGACCCCCGAGTGAACAGATTACCGTCCTGTCAGAGTCACTCGATGCGTATGGATTGTAAGTGTGTACCGATAGGAGAATCCCCACTTATTATGCCGATGCCAACCTGCAGCGGGTTGGTTCTAGGGGTAGAACGAGATGCTTAACAATCGTGTTTTTGCAATCTCAGCCCCACCAAACTGTGCGACGTATGAAACGGCCGGCTTTTCGCGTCTTACTGACGGGGATTAAGAAACATACCCCCTTAGTGTTTAGGCTCTCTATCAAATCGATTAATACTATAAAACGATGCGCCGGCGTAGGGAAGCGTCTCGATAACAACAAGTTTGTTTTGCGGCTCGTTTGGATTAACCCTGATAGACTGCAGCACGGCTATTGCCTTATGCGGCAATAGCTAAGGTTACCTTATAAACTCAGCTTCTAAATCATTACCAAAATTGAATTATTAAAATTATGCTAGATAGTGCTTTGCGCTATGGCAAGTTCTACTTAGAGCCCCCAGCAATGTCTTATGGCCCAGCTGCAGCGGCCATTTACTTAACTTTATCGAAAGCTTCAAGACTTCAGAAAACGGTCCTCTGCCGATTAGCATAAGCGCCTCTCTTTATATTAAAAGCGCTACAAGAACCTCACCTCATCACACGACAACTTTACAACTCTACGAGCTGTCCGATTCGATCCGGAAAACTCCTAAAAAAACTTTTAATCAGCGTTCACGCACGCAGATACGGTACCTGTCGAGACTCCTATTTTATACGAGCTCGAAGCTTCTGAGAGATTTTTTGCTGAGGCTTTTAATGAACCGTTTAGTCTAGACAAAGTCAATATTCCATCGCTGTGAGGAATGAATATCTTTGGCAGGGTCGTCTCCTCGTGCCCATATGGCATTTTCTTTTTAACAGATGCCTCTCTAAGACCGCTCTGCCAGCCAGGTGGTACGAATGCCTTCTCAAAGTAATCCCAAAAGGAAAAGGAGTCCCTCGGGACCCTTCTGCGTAGCGGCCGATACCAAAAAAGAGTTGTGCTTACAAACTACTGTCAAGCATACTGTTAAGGCGCCTCACGGATTTTCTGACAGCACTGGCGCTTCTTTCAGATCTGTAGCATAGCTTTAGGTCTGGGCGTTCCACTATCTCAGCTTGCAAAGTACGCTTTGAGCAAATTATAATTTCGTAAAACCGGAAAAATCTGTTGTCCGCGGTTTTTATTGATTTGAAATCTGCCTTTGGCGTCGCACCCAGTGCTATGGTCTTGAAGAAGTTGGGGCAGGCTGAAGTTGGACCACGATTGCGTATTCTACTCAGCGCACTTCTAAGAGCTAATTCGATAATTCTCTGTGATGCTGTGTGCGAGCATCATACGTCTGATCAGGCGACTGGGTATCCACAGGGCGACAATGACAGCCCACTGTTATTCAGTCAAGCATTATGAGAGAGCGGTACTCAACAGTCGTGATCCTGCTCTACACAGATGGCCTAGTAATATTCAGCAGAATTTATACTGACCTGCAGGCTGTTAGCCTGCTTTATAGTAAATGTGTCAGAAATAAAGGCTGTAAAGATTCGGCGTAGCGGGCAACGAGCCCGCGCAGAGAAACTACGATTTTACGGCTAGCAAGTCCAAGATGCTTTTGCTATGTTAGGGTAATTTTCTCGTCTGGAGATACAACCTTTTTATAACATAGAACCTATAAGACCCTAGGGGACGTGCGTAAATCAATGAAAGCTGGGGCAGCACCGCGGCCTCGGCCCCGGCTGTACAGCAAAGCCAAGGTGGTGAGGGCCTATCGCCTCGCCTATCCTATCCCTGGTTCAATTACAGGCAATCTTTGCGGCTAGCCTGCGTAAAGTGGAAGAGCAATCGGCCTCACTGACCCGACCTTCTTTTGTAAGGCGAGGAGCCTCGCTCCAAAGATTATAGGCAGCATCTGAGATGGAGAGGCGCCCCACAAAAGTAGGTCGACGACTTTTGCCAGTGCGCTCGCCAGCCGACCGGCTGTGTTGCCCAGAGTCGGAGATAGTAAGTCCATTAGTAGTCGTATAAAGTCAAGACCCCCGGCGCAACACCGGGAAAAACTCATAACAGCGATTGCAACTTCTTCTTCTGACGTAGTGCAGGAAAGCGGAAGGCTCGGAGGGGCTGGCCACTCTAGGTCTGGTAGGGCCTTGTGGTGTTTTTCGCAAAGGACTGTCAGGTGATCCGTGCTGGGAGCCAGGACCTCTGACGATCCAATCAGCCTGTCGGCGCTCGACACGTCACCCTCGGTTAGCCTGAGAACGGTCCGGCGAACGCGATTATTCGTGAAAGTACGGTTTTTTGTAGACCTCGGATAGGCGTAATCCATTGGAGAAGTAGTAGATTATGGCGGATGATAACAGAGTGCGATTGGGTATCATTGCGGGTGAGAGGAAGACGGAAAACCACTGGGGCAAACAAGAAAAGTGCATGCCATGCCTCGTTGTTGTTATCGGCTGAGACCCCCAAGAGAACGTTTGCTAGGGCCTCTCCCACCTGCTTCCTTACCGGTTCCGGGAGGATCCTTAAACTTTTAACTGCTTCGCTGCACCCTGCATATATCTGTGTCGATCGGTATGGGCGTAGACGTAAATATGTTTGCAGAGGCCGATGGATGTTTAGCTGCTATATGCCTCGTGAGCCCTCTTCTTGTGTATTGCCTGTTGCATAGTGGACAAGCTATACGCTGTGAGTATGCCGACGACTCTAACCCGCCACTGGCTTTATTATTGGGGTCCTGTTCCATCATCATTGCATTACTTGTTTAAGGCTTTCCAACACCGGCAACAGCTGCAGGAGGGGCTCTAAAACCACCACTAGGGCCTTAAGCTGACCCAGCATGTCGGATCCGCCCCTGATACGACTTACGACAAACGAGTTACAGCATCAGCCGTAGGGAGAATAGGGCGCGCAGGTATAGGTGCTCGATGACCGGGGCACGGGTTAATCGGCGTCGTGGGGCGAACGTCCCACGAGCGTTTCTTGGGCTTCTTGATGGGGAGTGGCCTGCGTGCAGGAAGAAGCAGCTGCGGGTCAGGGTTCTCGGGCGACTAGGACTACCGCGAACGACGTTGGCGTACGTAAGCTGCCCACATGAATTTTGCGGCGAGGTGTCTAATCGGGATGTAGGGTTTGGCCGACTGCTGGTGATTTCAGCATCCGGGTACGTTACCCGAACCTGTTGCAGAGTCCTGGCTTCAAGGAAAAATCTGTTCCTCTCCCTAAGAAAGATAGACGAGGGCAGGATGGCTACCCGGACGGGTGAGCACCCCGACAGTTAATACACCACGTCTGATTGGTGCAACTTGCGGCAAGATGGCCTGCGTTGCCGCATTTCCTGCAGACCTGTTGTTGTGTGCACCGTTCCGCGAAGTGTCCAGGCCGTAGGCATTTGTGGCAAAGACTAGGCTTGCCAAGTTCGAGCACAACCTGGTGCGACTGAAATTCTTAAAATATTGATGTGGGGGGTTGTCGGGTAAACTGCAGGATCACTTTACCCAGAGGCATCCTAGCTCCGAACTGACACCGCGATGTCTGCTAGTGACTGGAAACAACTTCTGGGTGGATTATATATCAGGAAGCCACACTATGATTTCTGTCTCCGAATCTCTTCGACTTGGGTGACAAAGCGAAGATGAGCTTGTATATGGATAGCAGTGAACCCTCGGGGAAATCTGTTTCAGCACCTTCCGACGTCTATTTTCTTCTGATTATTACTTTAAACGCGCCCACCGATCCCGTCGATAGATCTTCTTTAAGTTTCTTTAGATTTCGTTGTTCTCTTGAGAGGGCTTTTTTCCTTCGGGATGCCACGGTCCCAAATCCATCATTTAAAGTCTTCTCCTGTGTGCGAAGCCGGATTTTTTCGCTTGACGCCAATGCTTAGCTGGTATGCCGGACTCGTTTCACATGAAACATTAGTGTCCATTGTTTTCGGTCGTGCCCTTTGGCGGATGCTCGTTGGGCGCAGACACGGAATACGCGCACTGTCGCAGGCGAGCTATGTCCAGAGTAGGTAGAGGCGAAAGCCCTCCCGAACTGCCGAGTGGCATCTTAGCGGCTTTCCGCTGAGAGTTCTCGCAGTAACCGACTAAATTAGCAAAGTGGTACTCGCTGGTGCGCTCCCACTGGCGTAGATAAAATAATAATAATAATAATAATAATAATAATAATAATAATAATAATAAATAGCCGTTCTACCAGGCTGTAAGCAAGTTAACCCGGCCGAGTTAGAAGTTCTTGGGGCTCCACTTAGTCCACAAAGTATTTACAAGTCATTAACAGAAAAACGCCGGGCGTTGCTGCAGACACGGCCTCGTTTGTTGGCCATGCACTCACAAGCTGCACTATGTCTTTGGAGATATAGTTTAGGGTCCCCGAAATTCAACTACACATTGCGCACCTCACCGACAAGCCAATGCCCCGACGCCCTGCAAGCGTATGATGACTCTACGAGAGACATACTGAGTGAAGTCCTTAACATCGATTTCACGGACGATACGTGGCGAAGAGCAAGCCTCCCCATAAGAGAAGGTGGACTGGGTGTTCGGTCAGCAGTAGAATTGGCACCTATATGTTACGCAGCGTCTGTGCTAGAATTCAGCCCGCTGGCAGAGGCGCTAGTCGACCCGAGTGCTCATCACCGGCTGCACATAGCTAAGCAAGAGGCAGAGTCGCTTGTCAAGCTGAAGTTGGATCCAGGTCCTTGGGAGAAACGTGTAACGCAGAGAGTGCTTGATAACTACAGATGTAAAGTTATAGCCCGTGAGATCACCGAAAGCCTTGAGTCTTCTACGGAGAAGGCAGTCTTCTTGGCCGCACGAGACTTCCTTAGGGCTCTCTAGTCGCCACAGCTCGGCACCATGCTGAACAACGTCTCATTCCGCATGGTGTCGGCTCTTAGAATCGGCGGGTCGATATGCGAACCACACATTTGCAAGGCCTGTGGAAAACCAGTAGAGAAGAATGGCCTCCACCCGTTGAGCGGCATCAAGAGCCAAGGTCGGGCTCCCAGGCACACAGAAATAAATGCGGTGATTCAAAGAGCTCTCCGGAGGGCGGGAAAACCTAGCATGCTGGAATTCAGACTAGGACTTCATGACGATAAAAGACCCGACGGTGTCACTATTCCGCCGTGGAAAAAAGGCAAATGCCTGGTTTGAGATGCGACAGTCTCCTGCACAGCCGCACCGTCTTATGTGTGCCACAGCGCTACCGAGGCGGGATGGGTGGCCGAACACGCAGAGAAAGAAAAGCGGCGTAAATACACAGAGTTAGAGTCTAGATACAATTTCGTGCCGATTGCAATGGAGACAATGGGCCCAGCCAGCAGAAGAACAAGGACATTTATTAAAGACTTAAGTGATCGAATACAATCATACACCGGAGATGCACGCAAAGGTGACTTTCTGAGGCAGTTGCTTTCATTGGCAGTTTGCAGAGGAAACGCCACGTCGATATTAATTGCGATGGGCTGACGACAGCAAAAAAGAAACTATACAATAATGAGGATACACATTCACACCTCACAACCGTATTGCTCTAAGACATATTAAATAATAATAATAATAATAATAATAATAATAATAATAATAATAATAATAATAATAATAATAATAATGATAAATCACACCTTGCAGGGTTTAAACCATGGCCATTTGGCTGGCTAACGCCTGCGCCACCGCCTAGGCTGTGCTGCCTATTTATTCCCAACACCGCACGCCTTAGTACATATTATGCACCGGCGACTGTTGCCACATGTAAACAAAGATTATTTTCAAGTTTATTATCAGAACGAACACGTATAGACCTGCGCGCTAAAGGAGGTTACAACTCCCGGGCAAGCTTCGAGGCCTATAAAGCACAGCACTCAAAACTCAATTGTACGGGTAATCACTGTGGCAGAGATCACCGTAGACGAGACACTCTAACTTGTTAAATTCGACTAATTTAAAAGAGCGAATTGATGGCACGTCCGCTCTCGACGAATCGAACGCGAGAAAAATTATTATTATTATAAATGCCGGAGTTTCTTATATGTTTAGATGTGTACTAGAATTATCAACAAAATAATACAAAACTAAACTTAAACAACATATTTGTGCGTAACATATGCCTGCGTCTGCGGAGACGTCGTCCAGTCAGATGGACGCCACGGGCTGTCCTGTATTGTCAGCGCAGGTAGGGGAGCAAGACACCAAGCCTTGAAGAAACATTTAGCAGAGCTCTGCGATCCAGTGGTCTACCGTGCGTAGACCACTGGATCGTAGCCTGGAGCCCGTCGGACTAAACAGAGAGGGCGGGAAGAGACCTGACGGTCTGACCTTAACTCCGTTCGGGCGCGGATGCATGCTGGTTTGGGACGCGACTGTTAATGACTCATTAGCCCCTTCAATGGTCAGTGCTGGCGCGGCTCAGGCTGGTCATGCATCGGCTCTCGCCGAGGCAGGCAAGGTTAGAAAGTATCAGAACATCGGTTACCCGTACGAGTTTCACCCACTTCCGTCTACTCGCAGTTTGCTACAGAAGGTCGGGAAGCGGCTAATTCTAGCGAGCGGAGATAAGCGAGCAAGTGATTTCCTCAGACAGCGTCTGTCGCTGGATGTGCAACGAGGCAATGCGGCCTCGGTTCGAGGAACCCTCCAGAAATGGCTGGTCCCTACGCTGTACCCCCCGTAATGGTGCACACGTTCGCAGAGACCAAAATGTCCTGGTCCGACCGTGAATGATTGATTACATTGAATAAATATTAAATTATACATATTTGTTTAATTTCACTGAATATATTAAAAACATGTGTACTTGGATGAGTCTCCCAGCACGAATAAAACACCAAACATCTAATAAATACCGTTAATTACCGTGGTTACCATAGTATATATGATATTGACACACTCTTAAAGTCGGACGGACACGGGCGATAACCTTTTCTGCAAAATGCTATTAATTGTTACAAATGTGTTATCATGGAAATTAGGTTCAAGAAGGAATTACTGAATTTAAATACATTTTCCGCTTGGAGAAGACGGTCCCCAAAACATATTACGGTCGTTCTCTATTTGAACTCCCAGGCCTTATATGCCTGCCGTCAATGCTTCTTGGCGTTCATTTTGCTTCGGCAAATTACAATTCGCGTCACCTGCGACAAAAATGAATTTATTCGTATTTATACAAAGCATGACGCATTCTCCTGTTTGATGTGAAACATATGTGACTTGCTTTTCTGATATACACATATTAGGTAATAGAACACTAGACTATACATACATTATATGTAATAGTTGCTAGTTTCTAACATGATTTCTTGCAATACACAACGCAATAGCTGGCCCACTCAACGGTTCTGACCGCTACACAGACACCTCATTTTGTGGCTCTCCCTCTTTCTTGTGGCTCTCTAGCTTGGGCTACAAAACCTCGGTTAAAAAATAGATTCGGCATTCGTAAAAAGACGTTCCCCGAATAGCGCGCATAACGAATCAAGGGAATCTACGATCCACAATAAACACTTTATCCTCTATTGAGCCGGTTTTCTGTGTGTCGTCGCCTGTAACTGTTTGCACGGCTCCAGCTACTCTGTATGGCTTTAGGTGATCCCGGCAGGGACGAAAATGGACCCCTGCGGGCCATACTGCTGGGTCGAGCAGTTGTTTGAAGTTCACTGCGTTGACTTAGACGTGAACACTGTTATAGTAAGCCTGATTGAGTCTTGTCAGTTTGGTTATCTTTACGTCCACATCTGTATCTACGATACGGGTTACGTACTCCTTTAACACGTCTGAAGGATGTGACAGTTAGAGTCAGTTGACAAATAGTGCCTTAGCGCAGACACGGAATACGCGCACTGTCGCAGGCGAGCTATGTCCAGAGTAGGTAGAGGCGAAAGCCCTCCCGAACTGCCGAGTGGCATCTTAGCGGCTTTCCGCTGAGAGTTCTCGCAGTAACCGACTAAATTAGCAAAGTGGTACTCGCTGGTGCGCTCCCACTGGCGTAGATAAAATAATAATAATAATAATAATAATAATAATAAATAGCCGTTCTACCAGGCTGTAAGCAAGTTAACCCGGCCGAGTTAGAAGTTCTTGGGGCTCCACTTAGTCCACAAAGTATTTACAAGTCATTAACAGAAAAACGCCGGGCGTTGCTGCAGACACGGCCTCGTTTGTTGGCCATGCACTCACAAGCTGCACTATGTCTTTGGAGATATAGTTTAGGGTCCCCGAAATTCAACTACACATTGCGCACCTCACCGACAAGCCAATGCCCCGACGCCCTGCAAGCGTATGATGACTCTACGAGAGACATACTGAGTGAAGTCCTTAACATCGATTTCACGGACGATACGTGGCGAAGAGCAAGCCTCCCCATAAGAGAAGGTGGACTGGGTGTTCGGTCAGCAGTAGAATTGGCACCTATATGTTACGCAGCGTCTGTGCTAGAATTCAGCCCGCTGGCAGAGGCGCTAGTCGACCCGAGTGCTCATCACCGGCTGCACATAGCTAAGCAAGAGGCAGAGTCGCTTGTCAAGCTGAAGTTGGATCCAGGTCCTTGGGAGAAACGTGTAACGCAGAGAGTGCTTGATAACTACAGATGTAAAGTTATAGCCCGTGAGATCACCGAAAGCCTTGAGTCTTCTACGGAGAAGGCAGTCTTCTTGGCCGCACGAGACTTCCTTAGGGCTCTCTAGTCGCCACAGCTCGGCACCATGCTGAACAACGTCTCATTCCGCATGGTGTCGGCTCTTAGAATCGGCGGGTCGATATGCGAACCACACATTTGCAAGGCCTGTGGAAAACCAGTAGAGAAGAATGGCCTCCACCCGTTGAGCGGCATCAAGAGCCAAGGTCGGGCTCCCAGGCACACAGAAATAAATGCGGTGATTCAAAGAGCTCTCCGGAGGGCGGGAAAACCTAGCATGCTGGAATTCAGACTAGGACTTCATGACGATAAAAGACCCGACGGTGTCACTATTCCGCCGTGGAAAAAAGGCAAATGCCTGGTTTGAGATGCGACAGTCTCCTGCACAGCCGCACCGTCTTATGTGTGCCACAGCGCTACCGAGGCGGGATGGGTGGCCGAACACGCAGAGAAAGAAAAGCGGCGTAAATACACAGAGTTAGAGTCTAGATACAATTTCGTGCCGATTGCAATGGAGACAATGGGCCCAGCCAGCAGAAGAACAAGGACATTTATTAAAGACTTAAGTGATCGAATACAATCATACACCGGAGATGCACGCAAAGGTGACTTTCTGAGGCAGTTGCTTTCATTGGCAGTTTGCAGAGGAAACGCCACGTCGATATTAATTGCGATGGGCTGACGACAGCAAAAAAGAAACTATACAATAATGAGGATACACATTCACACCTCACAACCGTATTGCTCTAAGACATATTAAATAATAATAATAATAATAATAATAATAATAATAATAATAATAATAATAATAATAATAATAATAATAATAATAATAATGATAAATCACACCTTGCAGGGTTTAAACCATGGCCATTTGGCTGGCTAACGCCTGCGCCACCGCCTAGGCTGTGCTGCCTATTTATTCCCAACACCGCACGCCTTAGTACATATTATGCACCGGCGACTGTTGCCACATGTAAACAAAGATTATTTTCAAGTTTATTATCAGAACGAACACGTATAGACCTGCGCGCTAAAGGAGGTTACAACTCCCGGGCAAGCTTCGAGGCCTATAAAGCACAGCACTCAAAACTCAATTGTACGGGTAATCACTGTGGCAGAGATCACCGTAGACGAGACACTCTAACTTGTTAAATTCGACTAATTTAAAAGAGCGAATTGATGGCACGTCCGCTCTCGACGAATCGAACGCGAGAAAAATTATTATTATTATAAATGCCGGAGTTTCTTATATGTTTAGATGTGTACTAGAATTATCAACAAAATAATACAAAACTAAACTTAAACAACATATTTGTGCGTAACATATGCCTGCGTCTGCGGAGACGTCGTCCAGTCAGATGGACGCCACGGGCTGTCCTGTATTGTCAGCGCAGGTAGGGGAGCAAGACACCAAGCCTTGAAGAAACATTTAGCAGAGCTCTGCGATCCAGTGGTCTACCGTGCGTAGACCACTGGATCGTAGCCTGGAGCCCGTCGGACTAAACAGAGAGGGCGGGAAGAGACCTGACGGTCTGACCTTAACTCCGTTCGGGCGCGGATGCATGCTGGTTTGGGACGCGACTGTTAATGACTCATTAGCCCCTTCAATGGTCAGTGCTGGCGCGGCTCAGGCTGGTCATGCATCGGCTCTCGCCGAGGCAGGCAAGGTTAGAAAGTATCAGAACATCGGTTACCCGTACGAGTTTCACCCACTTCCGTCTACTCGCAGTTTGCTACAGAAGGTCGGGAAGCGGCTAATTCTAGCGAGCGGAGATAAGCGAGCAAGTGATTTCCTCAGACAGCGTCTGTCGCTGGATGTGCAACGAGGCAATGCGGCCTCGGTTCGAGGAACCCTCCAGAAATGGCTGGTCCCTACGCTGTACCCCCCGTAATGGTGCACACGTTCGCAGAGACCAAAATGTCCTGGTCCGACCGTGAATGATTGATTACATTGAATAAATATTAAATTATACATATTTGTTTAATTTCACTGAATATATTAAAAACATGTGTACTTGGATGAGTCTCCCAGCACGAATAAAACACCAAACATCTAATAAATACCGTTAATTACCGTGGTTACCATAGTATATATGATATTGACACACTCTTAAAGTCGGACGGACACGGGCGATAACCTTTTCTGCAAAATGCTATTAATTGTTACAAATGTGTTATCATGGAAATTAGGTTCAAGAAGGAATTACTGAATTTAAATACATTTTCCGCTTGGAGAAGACGGTCCCCAAAACATATTACGGTCGTTCTCTATTTGAACTCCCAGGCCTTATATGCCTGCCGTCAATGCTTCTTGGCGTTCATTTTGCTTCGGCAAATTACAATTCGCGTCACCTGCGACAAAAATGAATTTATTCGTATTTATACAAAGCATGACGCATTCTCCTGTTTGATGTGAAACATATGTGACTTGCTTTTCTGATATACACATATTAGGTAATAGAACACTAGACTATACATACATTATATGTAATAGTTGCTAGTTTCTAACATGATTTCTTGCAATACACAACGCAATAGCTGGCCCACTCAACGGTTCTGACCGCTACACAGACACCTCATTTTGTGGCTCTCCCTCTTTCTTGTGGCTCTCTAGCTTGGGCTACAAAACCTCGGTTAAAAAATAGATTCGGCATTCGTAAAAAGACGTTCCCCGAATAGCGCGCATAACGAATCAAGGGAATCTACGATCCACAATAAACACTTTATCCTCTATTGAGCCGGTTTTCTGTGTGTCGTCGCCTGTAACTGTTTGCACGGCTCCAGCTACTCTGTATGGCTTTAGGTGATCCCGGCAGGGACGAAAATGGACCCCTGCGGGCCATACTGCTGGGTCGAGCAGTTGTTTGAAGTTCACTGCGTTGACTTAGACGTGAACACTGTTATAGTAAGCCTGATTGAGTCTTGTCAGTTTGGTTATCTTTACGTCCACATCTGTATCTACGATACGGGTTACGTACTCCTTTAACACGTCTGAAGGATGTGACAGTTAGAGTCAGTTGACAAATAGTGCCTTAGTGCGTCACTCTGTTTGTGTCGGCTAAAGCCATGGAGCCGTAGCTTCTATACTGGAACTAAACACACCGTCGTGTTCGTAAGAAAATTCTGCTTCTTCCGAAGAACATATAAGGCCGGCCAGAAGATGCGACCTGGTCGCTTAGAATTCGCAAAAACAATAATTTATTTATAAGCCTCCACGTCAAATACCTCAAAATCATTACCCTATGACCACTCACAACGCTCACAACTAACACATTTTGGCAAATGCTTTCATGACAATCAATTTGGTACCAAGCTTATGACAATGCGAGCTGGGGTTGCAAAGTAATTAAGATTCTTTAGTACCACATAGATTTGGTACCAAAATTATCGTCACGAGATGTGCGTTTGCCTGAATGTGTTCGTTTTAAGCGCTGTGAGTGGTCGTAGGATAATGATTTTGAACTTTATTTTTTGCAAACTCTCTTCTGAGCGACCACGTCGCATCTTCTGACCGGCCTTATATGTTCCTCGTGTGTTTAGTTTCTGTCTAGGGGGACTACTTGTCTCGCAACAGCACATTGTATGCTCGTATGTCTGGCAAAAACACCAGTGTCACAAAATGTAGTAATTTAACTCTTATTCCGAAACAAAACTTCTTAGAGACCGTGTTTCATTGAAAAAAAATATAACGAACTCTACAATTCTAACTATCGATATAAAAAAAATTATATATATATATATATATATATTCTACAATTAACTTATATGTATATATCAAATCATTCCTTATTAATCTTAAAATGTCCTTAATTACACATTTGCAACAATTAATAACATTTTGCAGAGAGATTATCACCCGTGTCTGCCCGCTTTTGTAAGTGTGTCAACATTCTATATATTACATAACAGAATTCATTAGATTTTTAAATTTTTATTTGTGCTGGGAGACTTATCAAATACACACATTTTAATTATATTCGGCGAAATTAAACAAATCTGCTTTTTTTAAGTTTCGTTTTGCATTTCTTACTATATCGTACATATGATTTTATTCGTCTTTTGTTGGCTCTGTATATGAAAGTTTGCATTTGTCGAAGCGGGGAAATTTTCTTACTAGATAATTATAATATACATCCTATGTCGGGCAAAAACACCAGTGTCACAAATTGTAGTAATTTAACTCTCATTTCGAAACAAAACTTCTTAGAGACCGTGTTTCATTGAAAAAAATATAACGAGCTTTACAAGTCTAACTATTGATTAATATATATATATATATATATATATATATATATATATATATATATATATATATTCTACAATTAACTAATATGTATATATCAAATCATTCCTTATTGAACTTAAAATGTCCTTAATTACACATTTGCAACAATTAATAACATTTTGCAGAAAGATTATCACCCGTGTCTGCCCGCTTTTGTAAGTGTGTCAACATTCTATATATTACATAACAAAATTTATTAGATTTTTAAGTTTTTATTTGTGCTGGGAGGCTCATCAAATACACATGTTTTATATCCGGCGAAATTAAACAAATCTGTGTTTTAAGTTTAGTTTTGCATCTCTTACTAGATAACTCTAATATACATACTTTAATACTCTAGTAGGTATTCTAATATAAGGAAATCTGGCCTGTATGTTCACCAGGCGACAATTAAGCATCGAATATTTTTTTCACAAGCCTTGCATATGGGTGTGCTACAACATTGTTTACAGCACTTCTGATAGGGTAAGCCTTACTAGAAGTGGCCCCAAAAGGGACACGGTTTCTGCTATATTGTACATATATTGTATAATATCTTAGTTCTAAATAATATAGGCAAATCCAAGTACATATCGTATGTATCTTTTGTAAAGGGTCACTAATAATTCAACATTCGACTTGACTAGGCCATCATACAAAAAGACACTATATTTTAAGTGTGAAAAATAAATGCATAATACGCGATTTTTTTAATTCGAGGGAGGCAATATGTCGTAACTTGCGCGTAAACTTAAATGCCCTGTCATAAGTTTGCTCATCATATGTCTTTTATGAATTTAATTATTTTGCCAACGTGGTGCCTCTTGGACGATCGAGGTTTCTGTGTGCTCTTCTATCATAACATACCTTGTGGCACAAAATTGTGCAAAAACTATGGATCCTGCCATGGTGAACTGGCTCGCAAGCCCGTCCGGAGTCCAAGTAAGTACTAAAACCATCTTGACAAACGTGGGGGACGCCTACCCAAATGCACCAACCCCAAATCCGCCTTTTGAAGCCAGAGCTGTTGCACTACTACTACGGGGTAAGCATCGAATTGAATCCAGGACCTCCATCCGCGACCTGCAGAGGTCAATTCCAGCACGTCAAAGACCGGACTATTTGCGAAGGCTGTAACAAACCAGTGCACACTCATTGCACCTTCTTCATGACCGGACGTTGAACCTGCGCACAGCACCCAAGTGGGATGTATGTGTTGCAATGAGAACTACTGAATGGGCCCAGCTATTGCGTGCAACAGATCAACACGTTGTAATAGAAATCACTAACTACTATCTCGTAGGTATATATAGCCCCCCAGAACGACAAGTAGCGAATATTATTGAGGACATTGGGGATCGCCAGCATCGCAGTCAGGGGTCATAATCCATAACTTTCGGTCACTACCCTCAGCTCTCCGCAAACACTGTAAGGTAACAATAAACTTATCTCGCACCCAGGCACCTATCGCGTTCTTAGTACCTAGTTGTAGAATCAGCCGATCGCTAAGCCCCCACATACTGATACAAGCAATATAATCGATGCAAATTTCGACATTCGGGGGTCATGCACATCAACGGAGACTTAGCTCTCTCCGTTAGCGAGCGCAGTCGCCTTGTTTTACCAGTGTCCCTAGGAGTCTTGAGTGTTAACAGCTATCAGGAATCGTTGGGTGGCTAGGGGGCCCTTGGACTCTCCACTGAAGTAGAAGGCGTCTGAGTTTTTAAGAACTACAACCCTTCCGGCGTTTCTTAAACTTGCCTGTCGTAAACCAGTTCGCTAAATCCGTCAATATTTTTGGTATTTCCTAAAAACCCCTGGTCACCAGGATCACCCAGACCTCTTGCTCTCAATCAAGTCAGTGACAGCCATTTCGTTTCTTATCATGCCGCCGCCATTCTTGATTCAGGGTTTTCTTTGCAGTTTTTGCCTGTAAAACCCTTGCCTCGAGTTATTCCCCCTTTCCTGTATCTCCTAGACCCGGAACGCCACGTGGTCTTCTTTGAGTGCTCTTAGCTCGTATTTTAATTTTAGCGGGCATCTTTTGGTCTTGCTGAGCGCGTTTATGGTATTTAAAAGCCTCGAAAGCGTCTGAGCAAGTGCTTTATGTCTCAACTTTGTATTCTGTCTTACACACGGACAGGTCAGGCGTGTATCTCCATCCATGGTCGGAAGTTCCGCTGCCCCTTTTTTCTCTTTGTTTAGTTTATCTTTCTAGAGAGAAAGATAAACTAACATGTTTTTTAGTTGTTAGTTTTGTTCGGGCTTAAATAGCCTGCTAGGGAGAGCGATGAACGAACCATGCGTAAGACTTCTGGATACGTCTTCACTGTTCAACAGACACAGTCGCTTGAGGTTAGTTGCATTCAGTTTTTATTTTTATTATGGTTTATTAACACCCAGGTTGGGTAAAATTATAAAGATATTGCTTCCTTCACGTCATTGGGTTCTTCTCTCATCTTGCTAGTTTAGCTACTGACTGAACTGCAGGACATGCTGCGGCATGATATCTATCGCACTGGCCTCAGCACCTCGTGCACCTGCATCACTCCTGAGGATCGTGGAATTCTTCCGTGCTGCATCATCGCTACCGTAGTATACATTCCTGAATCGATTCAAACGCTCTCGTCCTAGGTAAACCCCATCGAAGCTGTAATTCCTGTGTCATTAAACTCCCCCCTCTAAGATATGAACTATTCTATTCCTACAAGAATTGGCTAACCGCAAAACCCGTTTCATAAAGAAAAATCTGGCTCTATCTAGTAACTGCAGTTCTGCTTCTCCCAACGTTTCCCATATCAGTGATATACCGAATAGTGCTATTGGTTCTATTTTAATTTTGAAAAGAGCGGAGGCGGTATGTATTGACAACATTTGCGGGCTCTTAATTGCTGCTGCCGCTCGGATTGCTTTTCCCACTCTGCTTTGTATATGTCTTCGGAAACTACTACCATTCGACGTTATAGTAACACCCAGATAAGTAAATTTCATTATTTATATATATGTATTACATTTCCCCTAGCTCAAAGAGCGTCGTTTTTTGCTAATCTTTTTCTTCGTCGAAACTGAACTGCTACTGTCTTTTTCCAGTTTATGCTAAGCCCCATCTCGTATATAATAAATTATTCTTTCCAGTCCCTGTTTAACCCTAAATAGACTTCTACCATATATTGCAATTTCATCTGCATACATTAAAGTACTTGCCCACTCTCGAGTCCACCCCTGTCTTACCCGGTTAGGTAGCCCTCCTAATAATACCGAAAAAGCAACAGGCTACGTCCGTCTCCTTGAGCCACGTCTGTAGTTTGCTTTACTGTTGCCACAATTCCTATACCGTTATCGATGCATACTATGCTCTCCCTAAGGATGGCCCCCAACATTTTTAACAGCTGATTCGGTACTCCCTCCAAGGCTAGCTTCTCCATAATTATGTTTCTCGGCGCTAGATCAAAGGCGGCCTTAAGATCCATAAATACCGCATATAACGGTCTTCTTGGCTCGGCTAGAGTTTCCCAAATCTCTGCTAGCACTTGGCGCAGGGCCGTATGGGTCGACTTTGATTTTCTAAACCCGTGTTGTTCCTCTGGTACTTTGTTTCTGGTTTTTAGGAAGTACTCATGTCGATCTGATATTATCACCGAGCAAGGTGGCTTAGTGGCAAAAGCCTTTGCCTTGCATTCGGGAGGACTGGGTTCGAACCCCAGACCGGCCACTCTTAAATTGGTTTGCATGGTTTCCAATTTTAACAAGGTAAATGCCGGAGTGGAGTTAACTTAGCCATGACATAAAAAATCCGTACACGGGCAATTGCCTTACGGGAAATCTAAAAAAAAAAAAAAAAAAAAAAAAATAAAAATCTTATAGGGGCAACTCTAAAGTGTTATTCCCCTCCAAACTTCCGGCTCTGTTTCTATGCCCTTCCCTTTAGCTATAACAATAAGAGTATCCTCCTTCCACGATTTAGGCATTTTCCCGGACTTTAGGCATTCATTAAATAGAACTTTCCAGCATGGTTTGCTTTAGGTGTTAATCTTATTTCTTATCATATCGTTTCCGGCTGCTTTGCCGGCTGCTTGTTCTTTCAATTGCGCTGACAACGTCTTCGATTGTGACTTCGCGAACTACCCATTTCCGTGCAAGTCCTGTGTCTTTGTCCCAAGGCTTATTGTATAATATTATTCTTTGGGAGTGGTGTCGGCTCCTTGTAGTATACCAGCAAGGTGCTTAATCAGTCTCTCAGGCCCCACTGGGCACTGTTGTTTTCTTTTATGTTTTAGCCATTTGTGCGGATGTTCCTCTGCCTCTTGTAACAACTTCCACTCCCGGCTTTCCCAGTACTTCTGTTTCTCTTCCTTGTGTGTCATTTGCGTCATTTCCTTTACCATTATAGCAAACGGCCTCATCACCGGAAAAATCTTTACGTAGTCTCTACTTAGCCTGTTTGTATTTTTTGCTGCTCTACACCGCTCGTTGAACCAGGGCCTTCCTTTTGTTCTTGACGCGAAACTATTGCACTTTTGATTAGATTTACTAGTTTACGTTCATAGGACTCTATGTGAATTTCCCCTGGTGGACACACTTCCCCAACTTCCTTTAAGAAAATCCCACTATCCAGTTTTGTTCCGGTCCCTAGCCTACGGCTACACTCCACCCTACTGCTGCTAATTTTGAATGCCATTCCCATCGGTATGTGCCTTCTAGGTTCCGCTTCTTCCCGAAAAGATGTATTTTCCCCTAAAAATGTTATATCATTCACGTTCCCGTATGTGACAAAAACGTCGATAACTGACGCTCCAGTGCTACATTCAAATGAGTTTAGGCCTGGCTCGTTGACTAACCAACAGTCTGTCTTCGTTATAATCTCCAAAAATGCTTCACTTCGTTCAGAGTTTCCCTTGTCCAACCTGGCATTGAAATCCACCGCTAGAATCATAGGTGCTTTTCTCGGCACAGCTTTGACCCCGAGCATAATACTTCTGTCATGGTCTCAGTAGACTCTACACCTGCCGGTTTTACATAAGATGCCACAATCTCAACCCCCGCTGCCTACTGCTGACGCTATTGCTACTAAATTTTTCGATATTATTCCTATTTTTATTTTTGTCTTGTAAATACTGAACGCCCCCCCCCACTTGGCCTACCCCGTCCCTTGCCTTTATGTGCAAGTGCGCAATATCCGTAGAAGCCCCCCGAAGTAAAAGGTTTTACAGCCCAAGTTTCCGTCAAAATTAGAATATCCACTCTTCGAAGTGTTTCCGCGCCTAACAGTCTTAATACACCATGCCGTTCGCAATTGCATAGCACTACCTTGATAACTTGCATAAGCTTTTGTTCCTTGAGTTTGGTCTTTCCTGAGCGTCACTGGGTTTTCGATCTACGGGCCCTAATGCTGTTGTAGTCAACGCAGTCATTTTGATTCACGGGGATGCCGCAGTTTCATTGGCATTATTACACAAAGCTAGCTGGATCGACTTAGCTAACGAGGTAGCGTTCATTATGCTCTTCTCTGGCTGGGCATTGTCCCGCTTACTGCGCGTATGACAGCTGGCAGTACGGATTCCAAAACTTTTGAGATAACGTTCATTATAGTTTCTTGTATGATTGGATGCAGTCTGCGGAGCACTTCTTCTACAATACTGTGCGTTGATGGTTGCGCCGATATGTCTGGCTGTTGTGACGGAGCTGCCGGCTTTAATGCGATACGGTCAGCTTCCTCTATGCGTGTGGTGGGGATACGACTTCCACCGTCAATTTTTTTACCCCCTTCAGTCCAACCGAAGACCAGCTTTGCTTTGTAAAATTGTCGGATCCTTGCACGTTAGGTACGCATATTGGGACTGACAGGGCGTCGTGCTGCTTATGTACCATGCTTCGCAAGGCTCTCTTTAGTTGTTCCATGCGTAGCAGTCTTAGCGGACATGCTCCCCACGTAGCCTCATGCCCTCCGTTGCATAAACGACAGCGGGCCTGAGCGTTGCAATCTTTTCTGAGGTGCTCCATAGAGCCGCACTTCCGACATCTGAGTTTTAAGGCCTTACAGTTGGCGGCGAAATGGTCTAAACTATAACACTTGTAGCACTGCGAGGGTTCATGATATAGTATGACTCCATGCTGTTCAAGCCCCAGACGCACCTCAGCCGGAAACTTGTTGCCGGAGAATGTCAAAATAAGGTAACGTGCTCCGTTGCCGACACAGCGTTGGTTCTTGAGTTTTTGTTTTCACCCGAGTCACTTCTGTGACTCCAGAAGACTGCAGTGCCGATAGGATCGCCGATTTTGAGATAGAAGTATGAACCCCGGTGATCTTGCCCTTCACTTGCCCGATCGTGTTCCGCTTATTCTCGAGGAGACTTTAACTTCCGCTAACTCTGATAGCGAGAGTAAGGTCGCTCTGTCGTCTTCCTTCTCCACCACTAAGACAAGTTCACCGTTCTTTGTGAAGCGAGGCTCCTCCATCTTCCCTCCGACGACCTTTGCAATCTCGTCACAAATCTCTTTAAAGTGGAGCTCAAGAGCGTTGTGAGCCGCGGAGAAGATTACGGCTTCCTCTCAAACGTCAAACGTTACTTTTGGCGGCACGACCATCTTTGGAGCACGTTTACGCTTATGTCGGGTCACCGCGGTAAACTCCAAATCGTTCTGAGGTTTCTCACCGTTACGAACTTCCTCGGTTGCTTCGGCGGCACCCTCCACGATTGCAAGCCTGCGATGCACGCATCCCTCTGCTACGAGTATCTTCTGCGGGGCTTGATGCAGTCCGCTTCCCGCCGCTTGTTTTTGGACGGCAAGCCGGGCCGCCCTCACCACTGGCTGCTCTACCAATGCATTCATCTGTTGGCGCCGCAGAATCTACGTGTAGCGATGCACGGTGTACCAGCGGCTTCTCCTCTTGCCGTTTCGTCGGCGTTCGCTGCATGACCAGCTGCTGCGCCGCGCCTGTTTACAAACATTATTTGTATACAGGCAAACACAGGCCGGGTTGTATAATAATAATATGAATGCTGCTGACCGTAACGGGGGTGGTGGCAGGGAGGGCGTCGATAATAAAGTGAATGATGGGGTCTGTGGTGAAAATGGTGGCGGTAATGGAGATGACGACTATGAGTGGAATTGGGATGAATGATGACGGCGATAATAATGCACTAATAATGATTGCGCTAAAGTTAATACCTGATGGTGAAGTGTAGTAACACTCGGTGTTGATAGTGATCATGGCTGTGGTGGTGATAGTGATGAAGGCTATGAGTAGTAGCTAACAGGGATGAATAATGATGCAGAATTTGTGATAACGCTGAAAGTTGTACCTGATGGTGAAGCATAGTAATACTGGGTGTTCATAGTGATGATGGCTGTGGTGAACTGAGGCGAATGATTATGATGATGATGAACGTGCACTAATGATGATGATGAATCTGCAGATGGCCGCTGATGGAGAATACACACGGATGATGATGATTGAAAGTTCGGTTATGAATAATGGTACGCAAGTTTCTAGGCAGCAGGAGATCTGGATATTCTCCAGACGATCTTTTTAACTGCGCGCTATCCGTCACGGTACAAATTCGCTTTAGGAACGCTGATTAACTCTCGAATAGACAACAATTTTATGGACTGATACGAAAACATGTCCTCAGGGCAGTTTGAACAGCTGACTTCTTAAGTTTTTATGACTACAAGTAAGGATAATTACGTCTCACGTGAAGAAATTAAAAGTCCTCCGTCGTACACACTTCTAGAAAATTATTTAGACGCACCGTTGCATCTGTTTTGCAATAAATTATATATTGTTCCGATGCGATTTAACTCCCATCATACTAGGATGTCCCGACGGTTGTGGACCTTTTCAAGGCGAAAAGCACAAAGGTCGAGCTAAAGAAGACATCCTGAAGCTCCACATTCTTCTTTGTAAACTCGCGTGGGTAACAGACGCCATTAACCTGACTTTGCACGGCGCACGGCGTGAAGCTAAATATGAGACTTAGAGCCCTGGACGCAACGAACTGGGAAAGAGACAAGGCCTGAGTGCAGATCATCCTTCAGTCCTTTGACTCCGAGACATGCCCGTTGCGCTTCCGCGAACCCCAAGTTTACTTAGAGCGAAGGGGAATCGAAGCCCTTACGAAGCTCTACCGACCCCTGGAGCCACTTCAATCAGTACACCCATCTTCTAAGCGCATATTTGTCCCCAGAGCGTTGAGTGTGAGCGCCGGGGGGGAAATCGGACGCATCTCTGTGCCTTGGCAGCTGAGTTCAGCCTGCGTCGCTGGAGTACTCACCTGGAATGGCGGCACTGCTGTATGCACTACTAAGAGTACTCCTGGTAAACATCAGCCGCTGCAGGGTTGCGTACAACATGCTTGAGGAAACGGCTCAAAAGCTAGGCAATGGCCTTTGTTTGTTGTCTAAGCTAAATATCGCAATTACTAGAAATTATAAACTAGACGGCGTTTATTGGCCTCACCATAGTTAACGAAAGGAGCCTCAGTCTGGTTATGGACTGGCGGGTAACAGATAGAGAGAAGACCGTAAATGATCACAGGAATCTCTCTTGCACTCTTACGGCTGAAGATTTTGGCGGCAGGATAGGGGGCTGGATAAGAAACAACTTTGCACCAAAATAAAGCCTGCTGTACGATACAGAAAGCGAGTGTGGACTGCCCGTGACGTGTATGGTTCAGGCATTCCCGATATCGCCCACATTTTTAAGCAAATGATTCCTATTCTCTCTAGACAGCTCAGAGGTGAAACGCATTGGCACTATGGTGCACGAGTACATATAATAGGGCAGTTAGCAGAGGCTAAGTGTTGACGTGATTAATTGATCTTCTTCGCGCGTGTGACTGGTGGGGAGCCAGACTCGGACTTTTTAAGCTTGATCAACTGGCAGCAAGGTGCAGGACAACAAAATGGTTACAATTATGCTGTTAACTTTGACTTTACTTCTGTACGGTCGCAGCGTTCCCATGGTCAACTCAGGGTCCCCGGTTTAGACTCACCCCTTTCTCTTTATTCTCTGGACGCTATGCTACCCATCATGTGCAATTAGCTATCACTGAAGCTTCGAGCTGCAGAACGGGTGGTTGTTTTAAACGATATATTTTTGGAGATAAAAATGAGGAAACGAACGACTTAAATAAAAATGTGTTCTAAACGTTTACTGGCGTAATTATTTGTTTGGCTTTTTTGCTTAATTACACTCAAGTTCATTAACCTGGACTTGCACTTATTTTCCTGGGCACATATTATAAATGTTACTCCTTTGTTAGCATTAACCTGTTAAAGGGAGGCTATACTGTCAAAACGAAGGGTGCAGCAGGGCAACCCATGTAAACCTGCTCTTTTCTGCAGTAAAATAAATGCGCTCTATTCAGAATTGTGGCCGTAGTACTTATACGATGGACTACTTGCAGATAAGTTACCAACTATCCTTTCCGATATTAAGCCGACTCATGACTTTGAGGCTCGGGTTTTCTGGGCAAACAAAACTGCCCAATATTAAGCAGAAAACGTCGAATTGCTGAGCGCGCTATTAGCTGACGCAACAGTTGTGAGCGCCCTCTAAAAAACATCGCGTATACAAAACGGTGGTGCAGTAGATTAAAACATTTATTCGCACATCTAGCCTTACACTTTGCACGGCAATGTCTTTCAGCGCCTTAATTTATCTTCTAAGAGGTTCTCCCACAAACAAGAAAGATGACTTGCTTCGCGTTTACGTGTTCCACCACAGATTTAAACATCTAATAGCTACCTTCGGCCTGAAAGGTACACCGGAAGTGATCAAGCGGGCTTTGCATACGGGCCTGGATAAAATTGAAGCGCGATGGAGGTCTCTCTCCATGCCAAGGATCTCGCAACCGCATTATCGTGAAGCGGAAACCAACCTCGTTCCTGTCTCAGATACAAACTACAATTTACAAGGCTAGACTATGAGCTTAGATCCGATGAGTGGCAAGTGGTTGCAGTCTCTTCGCTCGCCACAACCAGATGCAATGCTGGACAATAGCAAACTCCGCATTGTGTCTGGTCGGCGGCTGAAGGAGACGGTCTGTGCCACTCATTCTTGCAACCTGTGTCGTTTCCTCGTAACAACAGGAAAACACACTCTACCGTACTGATACAACGCTAGTCGCCACCCACGGCAATAAACGCTATAAACGACGTCGCCTACCCTGCACTGCAGATTGCACGGGTGCCAGCCGTGAAAGAACCACTCGGCTTTTGCGTCAACAGTAGGCTACAACCAGACGGTAAAACACTAACCCCTTGGGAGAGCAGTCGCCTACTAGAGACGTCATCGTGGATTGTACACTCGTCAGATTCTATGCTGCCCAAACTAGCAAGGAAGAGTGCCTCTGCTTGCCCTGCGAAGAACCGCAAGTTGGCTAAGTGCAAACAACATCCGCAGTGAATCGTCCAGCCAATCGCCATAGAGACGTATGAAACCAATGGACCAGGAAACATTATTTTTTGAAGAGCTTGGAAAAGGCTAAACGCGGTCACAAAAGAATCCAAGAGAATACCTACTGCAGGACGTGTCAATCAAGGTCCGGCGGGGAAACGAGGCGTCAGACGAGGGGTCCCATCCATCCGCCGCAGGGCTCCCTGAGATCCCATAGAACAACTAATGTTTCGAGTTTTGAATATTATATATTATATATATATATATATATATATATATATATATATATAGTTTGTATTTTTCAATATCCGCAATGTTTTTTATACATAGTGGAACGCTGATTATTCCGATACTTATTAAATGTGTGCATTTAAAGAAAATATGACCGACTGTCAACTTGTTGACACGTCAGTAAAACCTGATTGATTGACTAATTGTATTGTGCAAAAAACTTGTTGAAACCTGAATATATATATATATATATATATATATATATATATATATATATATATCAAGAGTTTGCAAGCCGGCTAAGGCTGCCTAAAGCTCGGCAGGTATCAAAATCATATAGTGTATGTCATATCATATGTGTACACTCATCAGTTAAAAAAAATTACATATACAGCCCTCTTTCAGCACACGAAAGTTTTCAAGCCGTAGGCCATTCTATTGAAATTGGTACTACTAGAATTTGGGTGCTTCTTAATTTGACTTACTTATGACGACTGTTACCCTACGCAAGCATATATGATGCCCCACTATGTCATAGAAAGCGGGTCGACTATATGCGAGGCAATCAGGGGTACCTTCTTGTTGTTCTGCAGGATATCTGTTATACTAGCTGTTCCTAAGATGCAAGCCACCTTCTCTGAATGCCAAGTAACTTTAATATACGAAATAGGAACGCCTACACCTTAATTTTGTTTAATCTGGATCAGTGCATTAGGAGCCTTGTACACATAAGAAGGGTCGATTACGACTTTTAGTTCTAGAAACCGATAAGTACATACGATACACTCTTCCAACTCGCGCGAGGTCAAGTGGGCAGAAGATTGGCATTTGAATTATCCCATCGTCATTTGAACCGTCGGCAACATATCGTTATTAGACTACTCTGTAGACGCTGCCCAATGTCAACAGTTGTAGCTTTTACTGTCCTTCTAACACATGGTTTAATAAAATCCGAAATTATATCGCTGATCGAGTAAAATATTTAAATACAAAAATATTGGCCATACGTACGCTCTTACGCAGACATGATAGTTTCGCACTCACCCTTAGACTCTGCGCCGAAGCAGCACGCTATGGCCAGAAGCACCAGGGAAAGTGCGACGGACATCATGGCAAATAAATGCGGCTGCAGTCACTCTACTTAAACATTTCTTGGGCCTGAGAATCGTCTCGTCGGAAGAGACGTTCCTCTAGTGTTACGTCTTGACCAACTGCGTCGGCTGTTAAGAAGTGTCGACTTGTCTTGCAGGCAGCCTACAGCAGAAACTGCCACATAGCAAAAACAGTCTTGGCACGGTTTAAACACAAATCTGTGGCGGCTGAACGATGTTTTTTGTTGACCACCCGATCGCGTTCATGGGCCATATAATTCAGTTAACGTTTAAGAGTGTAAGCGTTTCTATAAAAGCTGTTCTACTTTATGATTAATCGCTTTCTTTCCCTATACTTAATATGTTTGCTATGATACAAATGCCTATATATATATAGTCCCCGGAAGTGGGTGTCTATTACTTATGCCAGGAGCGTAAGTGTAACGTGTTAGAGAAAATATGACACATTTGAGTGCCGCACTTCTTCTGTGCTTGGTTACTCCACGGTGTCACAAGGATTTGTTGTTAAAAAAAAGTAGCCAGAAGTAAAACATTCGAGACAACGTCAACGAGGACCAATTAGGCCCTAAAGCGAAATAACTCAAAAATGTTAAGTAAAATCCAATAAACATCGCGTCTTTGGCCCTCTAAGGTACTTACCTAAAGTGTATTTCAGGAGGTCACGCACCAGAAAGAGTACAACCGCGGTGGAGTATAAGGTTATTAGTACTTTCGGAAGGATAAGAAAGACAACAAGATTTGCGCTAAATAATGATATCAATGCCTTGTTCTACCTCCAGATTTTCTACCCACGTGAGGTCATTTATTTAACCTCAATAGCTCTTTACGCACAATAATGTGGTGCCAGCTGCAAAACGATTGCTGAGCTCCTTGTACTGAATTCATGATATAATAAAGTTAGGAATCATCACGAACGTAACAGGCTTAAGCACCGAACCTTGTGAGATCAGTGCACCGACTGCTGCCACGCGGATTCAATCCGTCCAACTTTAACAACTTGCCTTCAATCAGATACGTAGAACCTCATCCTGATGACCCTTGTTGCAGTGCATCTCAGGTGAGATAGCATCTTCAACTGAAAATAGCGGTTAAGAAAGTTCAAAGCCGCCACAATTTCAAGGAAGACTGCAAAGCAAGTCGTAATTGTATCCGTCGGTCACTCATTGTCATAGGTAAACCAAAACCAAGGCAAACTTTATTGATCGGCCCTTCCAAAGGCCGACTTGCTTTACCGAGAAATTTATCGCCTTGAGATGTCGATCTCATCGCACCAATACCAGCGCTTAGGAATTAAACCAATAACCGATATTAACCTATAATTAGATGGTAGTTATTGTTCAGCTTTCTCTTCGTGTAAGGGAACTGTTACTGCATGCCTCAGCTTAGATAGAAAAATACCACTCACAAAGGAACGTCGAATAATACTCCTTAGCAGGCTTTCAACATATGAGACTGCCAACTTCGCTAATTTTGCAGACACTCCCACGACGTCCGGAGTCAGTATTATTCTAAGGCTGAGCAGAGGACCAAAGACCTCGGAGACAGAAACGCCAGTGAGTGTTGCCAACTGGCCTAGTTTACCCACATATCACCAAGCAGAGCAAAGCTTTGCCACAACTCATTCTACGGTGTCACTTAAATGTCACTCAAGAAGCTTCTTTAGTACAGTTCTCAAATGTTCTTTTTGCAGAGAATAAGTGGCTCAGTACCGGCCGAATTCCCGCAACCGCAACATTGCCTGAAAAATTAAAATGACGCGGCAGTTATGTAAGAATAGCAACAACACCAGAACTATTGGTTGGACAAAAGAGACGTTCTAGCTGTTTAATACTGTAGTATCATTTGTACATGTGCCCGGCAAGCGTCTAGGTTTCCGATGATGAATGACAAGGAAAACTTTGCTTGCAGGGAAGAATTGCAAGTGGTCCTTGTTTTGCGGGACCCGAAAAAGATTGAAGTTTGTAACATCCATAACACCGCACGATAATTAGGAGCTTATAGGTAAATATTGTCTAAAGCGTTAAGTAAGATAAACATCACAAGGCTACTTACAATGAGCGAAGACAGAATGTTACAGATGGAGCGAACGTAAACACCTACACGCCCGTCCGGCCTTTTAGAGTCTTCATGTGCCGCGACAAAATCAAAGTCGCTGCTAGAGCGAGGCGCTAGATTACAATGTTGTACTGCCAACTGCTGCGTCGAAAATTTTGCTTTTTCCTTCTAAAATTTGATGAATGGTTATAACTGACTAGATTTTTTAAGTCTTCAGTGCCCGCATTTATATGGATAACTGCTAAACTAGAAGAGACACACCTGATATCATTCCGTGAATATCCTACTATAGATCTGGTAAATATATAGCGAGCTATAGCCAAATACGACTAGTTATAAACTCGCTGACATGAATAAAATAAGCGCTCTAATTAACATATTTCAACTATTAAAAATAGTCGAGATATTTAACTTTTTCTGGCGATAAGAAGAAGTTTAAATTTCTGAGAAGCGGAACTGAGTAGAGTCGTCTTCGGCGAAGGAGTGACCGAGGAACCATCATAGAATTCTGCATGTTAAAGTGGTCTTTCTTCTTGGAACAAGTGGCAGATCCCAGGAGATTTACGCGAGCTTTTTTCTCAACAGCAGCATAGAAACCTGCTGATAAAGCATGCGACACATTAGACGACAAATTAAAATCCATCTCTGTTTCTCCATTCTAATAACCGTTGCGTCCAAATGGACTGATCCGCTGCATGAGCCGGCGTTCTATCAGCGCTATTCATTTTTTTACTTTACTTATTCCGAGAAAGCCAGTCATTCACAAGTAGGGACGTTTACAGTTTACACAATTTGTCGCTTGTCTGCAGTTGAAAGCCTGGCTTTACGACCAAATTTGCCTGTAGGTTTATTCATACAACGCTCGGCAATATGACCTAACCTTAAGCATTTATATTAATATCTAGGAGCAACCGCCTATGTAAGAGCTTTATGCGCCCTAAATGCTGAACATGTCTGCTGGAGGACTAATATTAGTCTAATTAACTGTAACACTACACAATCAGTATGGTTTCTCCTCGTAATACTCTCTCTTTCTGCTGACACAATTTGTCAACTCCGTTTATTTTCATAAGTCATGAAATATCTCGTCTCGTGGTACTCTCTTGATGGTCACCGCGTTCGCTTAAGCCTGGCTCATGTCAGTTCAGTTACTCCACTATTATGGTCACAACAGGGCTTTCTAAAGACCGCACATCTGTTAGCTTGTCATTTATTGTCAGGTGTGTCAATAATAGACTAAATATATATATATATATATATATATATATATATATATATACGTTTTTGTGTCAGAAATTGCCGATGTTGAAAGTAAACAAAATGTATAATTAATCCTGCTGTTATAAATACAATCTACTTCGTTTAGTTAAGGGTAATTATCATTGCTCTATTATTCTGTTTCTTATACGTAATAACGCAACTTACAGAATATGTTTTGTTATGACGTAGAGGGAAGCTTTTTAAAACCCGTTATTCAATGTATTTTTATAGGCTCGTTTCTTTATAGCTGGCCTTGAAGTACAAATAACTCTATGTTGGGATGGTGTCTGTCTATATTTGCAAACACACACACAACACGAGTAGATGGCAGCCAGGTTTGCGTACCTCGTTTTACATGCGTCATACATAAATTGTGTCTTTATTTATTATGAACAAATATCCGTTTTCTGTGCCCGCCATTAACCAAATTGTATAACGTATGCCTACGCTGCGGCAAAATACCGGAAGAATGGCGAAAAAGTTTCTTGCAGCCAATTCACAAAAAGAAGGGCCCCAAACAACTACCGCGAAATTGCACTTATTAGCGTCGTTTATAAAATTTTAACTTCACTTGTTGTAGAACGCTTATACGACGCCGTAGGCCCAGATTTACCATTCGAGCAACACGGATTCCTAAGACGACGATCTACGTCGATTTTAAAACTGCATTCGACTGCGTTAGAAGAGACATACTATTAAACGTACTTCGAACCCGATACTCTATAGAGGGAACTATGTATAATCTAATACGTGACATGCTGCAAGTGAACTTAATTACTATCAAGAACGGGGGGGGCTTATTATGTCAGCAGGCCAGTAGCACAGAAAAATGGAGTCGTCCAAGGTGACTCCGCAAACCCGTTCCTCTTTATACTGTATATAGCTGGCTTGGCGGACGCCCTCAGAAACGTAAAGGCGATACATGCATTTTATGCCGACGACTTAGTAGTGCTTGCAAGGACACGAAGCCACCTGCAGTTTTATCTAAAGGAAGCCTCAGATTGGTGCCAACAAAATCAACTGACAATTAACATAGCCAAAACAAAAGTACTACGATTTAGTAGAGGCGGATCGTACGCTGCAGAAGATCGGTGCATTAAGATAGGGGGAGTAAATATTGAACTCGTCAATCACTTTTGCTATATAGGAATAACAGTGACCCCCCGGCTGTCATTCAGCAGACATATAGAGGAAATGCGTAGCAAGTCCACCGCGGCTACCATTCTAGTGGGAGACGTTACTGACATAGAACTAAACATCGCGCTAAAACTGTTAAGAATAAAAATTGTTCCTATAGTAAGATACTGCCTTTACGCAATTGCCCCTTATCTTACAATGTCAGACCTTAAAAACATAGATAAAATAAAATTGTACTTTATAAAGCGCACGTTAGGCTTGCCGAAGAACGCATCGGCAACGCTTGCACTAGAACTATGCCACGAACACATACTAGTAGAAGATTTAGTACTGGACAAGATACCGTTCAGTACACAAATTTTAGAAACCTACAGAGAACATAGAGAAAACCGCAACATGGCATTTGTGATGAGCCGCTATGTCGAAGGTCCTGCGTTTGGCAGCAATAAATGGAAACTATCGTCACAAAAAACAGATCTATAATATGCCGAACAACATGGCATGGTTACCACCACCTTCTATGCTTAAGCGGAAACTGTTATAAAATCGACGAGTGCGTATGTAAATATTGTGGAGAGTGCAATATCGGACGTTACCACATACTCACCTGCTCGTTCATTGACACATCGTCACTACAATCAAGCGTCAACGATATTCATAGCCTACAAAATGATATGTGGACTATTGTACTATGCTACCAATTCATGGTGCATAAACCTGAAACTATTTATTATGAAACGTACATTTCATTTATTTGGAATTCCTGGATCATGCAAGAAACAAGTTCTTGGCATCTACTAATTATCTCTCGTATTGATAGCGAACTCAAATCTCAATATATTAGAGTCCCAGAGCATTGCCACTAAACCGCTCTGCTAACATATAGTCCAGAGGATTTAAGTCTGGACTATGAAGGAAACCCGTTTACAATATGGGATAACTTCCCTATTTTGGCTCGTGTAAGACGACGCATCGTCCTGCTAAGCTGTGCACAAAAAGGCGGAGGTCACGGCGTTAATTCACGATTTCATTGCGATAATCGGAACCTCTCGACAGGTCTTCGTAAAGATTTATTTATTGTTCAAGCGTAGCTGTTAGCCAAACTTGGTTTAAGCTATTACGGGAGCGCCCAATGTATTGCGGACGCGCCAATTCCTGCGATGCACGTTGGACTAGACTGGAATAATTTAAGTAACCCTTGATGCGATTTCTTTGCATTGAGTTTCAAGAGCGCTCAATTTACGGCGAGCCCTTTTTGTCATGCTTCCCTTAGACAGCATCAACATAAAACGTGCTTAAGATACTCTTAAGCTCGTGTGGCATACAAATCGTTTTTATGCTGAGGATTATTTTTAATAAATCTAGCAAAATCGAAATATCATTTGCACTTCAAAATAAAACGGCACAATGATCCCGCCAAAATGAACTAAACATTTTTATCTAAAACTAAGATTATGAAGGAGCTCGTTCGCCCAGACGGATTATATCATGCCATAGGACATCTTGGGATCACATGAAAATCCCGACTTTAATTTACGAAGTATCTGGAAATAAAGAAAGCAAAAATAGTGTTAACTATACTTCTTTTTGGAGGCCGTTGTAAAACAGTTTAAAAATTTGCAAGACTAAAATAGGTCTCTAGGGCCACATACTGTGCAGAGAATATATTATCTAGCTTTACCTTGCGGAGACCAGCAAGATAAGAAAATACTCATCAATTGGGTATCCCCACGAATTCTGGCCACTTGCGTTTGAGACCATGCGTGGTCCTGGTGTTCGGACCAGACAGCTGATCCGCAAAGTCGGCACTTTGTTAGATCAGTCAACCGGTGATAACAGATCGTCGTCCTTTTTTAAACAACGTCTGGATCTCGACATACAACGTGGAAACGCGGCCTCCGTTCGGGGCACACTTCTGAAGTGGTCTCGGCCTAGCCTAGACGAGGCGGACACGTGATAGTCACAATACATACCCGCTAGGCACACTAGGCTTAGCTAATCTCTTGTATATGTGTCCCACAAACATAATGTAATATACGAAAAATAAATTTGAAAAATACTTTACCTATAAAGCCTGATTTAGCTCGAAAAAGTCAAGACAGTGTGCGCCTATGCAACAATCTAGAACTAAGTAATTATGCCTTTAGTTAAGGCCTACATTCTTAGGGAAGACAGAAGTATGATGTTTGTATTAGTAGATTATACAGAAGTGCCAACGTTTAGAGCAGAACGATGGAAGAATAAACTCAGGTAAATAAGTTTTAGTCTATCTGTGCTAAAACACAATCACCTATCGAAAATGACATTTTGGAACGATAGTAAAATCATTGTACTGTATCACTGTCTCTACTAATCATATAATGTATAAAAGGGCAGCCAAGTGTCAACAATATTGTTAGCTTACAAGATGATACATGAATGATTGTCTATACGAAATATTTATGGTGAATAAACCTAAAACGTATAAAAAATCGTCCTCAGTTGTACTCATGGACTACTGTTATCTGCAAGTTTCTAGTTAAATCTGTTATGAACCGTTTTCTTGTCCTCAGCAGCATTTTCTGTAGATGCACTTTGTGTAGGACTTCTTGTGCTTGACATAAATTTATTTTTCGCTCCCTATCTTTATATACAAACACTTACAGACAAAAACTGCATCGCCTATTATGCTTGATTTTAGGCATATTTGGCACTCACAGTAGTGTGTCACAGTAACACTGAACCTGCATAGAACAAACGCTCTTAAAGAGAGCTTGTTTACGAGATAAGTTCCACTATGTGCCGTCCGAATGCAAATGCGTCGTAGGATGCAATGCAATGTTTACCATTTAAAGCTTGCCTTAGAGCTTGTTGAACACCACCGTTAAACAAACTAAAGTAAGTACTACCCTTGTGCAATATATGTGCAATGGTTGAAAACAACAACTACTATATAATAATGCGTCGTATTTAACACGATTACGCTATTCGAAAATAATTAAATTAGCTTTAAAATACGCGGTGGAGATCAAGACTCGACCGAAATACCAAATAAAAAAACTCAAGTTTTCATTACTAAATGCATTTGAGTAAAACGCGAAAAATAGCTATATTACAATAATCTCAGAACTGAATATTGACTCTCTCACTGAAAAATATTACTGGCTGACTGACAAGGAAGGCGTTACGTAAGCGTGTAAGTTGATACCGTTAATTTGAGCGCTCCCTAGTTTACTGTTAGATATAGCTAAGCATTGGACGTATTTTTTATTTATTTTCACTTTCTAGACAGCCGGAAGACGACACTGCTTGCAGAAGACCGGGTACACAAGTTTTTGGGCAAAACGTGTGTGCTGAGGTGGGGAACCCGGGGGTGACCACGGCCGCTTGATCCGATTGGCACCCGCCACAGCTCTTGTCAGTCCGCATCACTATTAAATGAAGATCCAGGCTGGCAGAGTGTGAATCTTAAGGGAGGAGGTCTGTTTAGTAGGTGTGGGTCTCGATGGAACAAGATCCAGCCGTCGGGGCCGAGTCCCACACTGCGTGGGTAGGCTTCCATGCTATGCCCGTCGCGCCAGTGCGTAAATGCATTTTACCCTTCTCTGAAAAAAAATTGTCGTATTGCCTTAATATTCTGGCCGTGCTTAAGAGTAAATTGAATCATCTTTTGATTGGTGTAGTCAACGCGTTTTGGCGGTTCAATCACAAAGGTAAAATATCGCCTTAACATTATGGGCAATGCAATGTTGCTTACCCAAACGTGTATATACAGGTAGTTCAATAAGTTCTTAGAATGAGCTTTTTAGAATACGAATTTTGACACGCTTTCACCGCTAATAAGAACTGCAACTTTTCGACTGCTAGCACTCAATATATTATGGTGATCGGCCGTTGCGATTTCGTTTGATAGCTTTTCCCGTGCAACGTATCGGCGTGATTTTTAAAAATGGAGAACAAATAGTTTCGAGTGGTTATCAAGCATTTTTATTTCAAAGGTTGGAATGCGACCCAAGTAAAAATTGAGTTAGACGAGACGTACAGTGACTCTGCGCCATGTTTTGCCACTGTTTCCAACTGGATTAATGTGTTAAAAAGAGGTCGCAGGAGCACCGAGGATGAACTACGTCCAGGAGGCCAAAAAACGGCAACTGATGAGGAAAACGTAGAGAAAGTGCGAAAAATTCTTGGCACAGATAAGCGAATGAACATTAAAGAAATAGCGGAGGCATTAGGGATTAGTTTAGGCAGTGTGCATTTTATCCTACACGAAAACTTGAAGATGAAAGAGCTTAGAGCAAAATGGCTGCCGCATTTGCTCAACCAAGGCCAAAAAGACGCGCCTGTTTTGGCTTTACAGCGAAATTTGGCCAAGATGTCGAATAATCTGTCGGATTTTTGGTGCAGATTCATGACCGTCGATGAAAGCCGGGTTCATCACTACACTCCCGAGACTCAAGAAGCATCTTGCCAATGGTGTGCAACTGATGAAGGACCTCCGAAGAGGGTGCGGACAACGGCATTGACCGGAGGGTGATGGCTACAGTTTTTTAAGACCAACGTAGAATAATGCTGGTCGACTACCTTGAGAGCTGTAAAACGATCACAGGAGAATATTATGCAAGACTGTTGGACTGCCGTTAGCAAGAACTCATCGTGAAACGGCCCGCTTTGCAGAAGAAGGTTGTCCCGTTTCACCAGGGCAATGCTCCTGCACACAAGTCCCGGCAAGCATCGGCAAAACTGGCCCAACTGAGGTTCGAACTTATTGAACAACCCTCCTATTCTCCAGACCTGGCCCCCTCTGATTATTTCCTCTTCGGACATTTGAAGAATAGTCTCGGTGGAAAGCGTTTTTCCAGCAATGAAGAGGTTAAGGCTGCTGTCAATGCCTATTTTCAGTCTAACGACGCGGAATTCTACTCAAGAGGTGTGAAAGCTCTGAAATCTCGGTGGGAAAAGTGTATTGAGCTTCTCGGGGAGTATATCGAATAAGAAAAATTTAAAAACATGATTTGGAAAATTCTCGGTTTTCATTCTAAGAACTTATTAAACTACCTGTACTTTATATTGTTTTTCTCTTTATCGTGTTATCGTGCTAAAGAAGTACTGTAGGAACTTGGTTCAGTACACATACATTACATGGTTACGCTCTACCTATGCGCAAAAGGCCGGAACGGAGAACCCCGCGCAGAGAAAAGACAGTGCTAGACATTCCTCAATGACAACGACCTCTGCACACATGGACATAGGGCATAGTCTCATCTAAAATCAAGGAAAATTTAATCCGGATGACCCTGGAAACACGGCGGGACTTAGAAATTCTAGCTCACGCTTCTTTCAAGCAGGATGAGAATTCGAGGTAAGTTTGCCTCTTTAGTGATTTAATTTTATCATCACTGCAATTCCTTCATGACGGTTGCACAGACAAGGCAGCGACATATTTGTACATAATACACGAACAAAACAAAGGTAACAGCCAAATTTCGACATAACGAATTTGATTAAATAAACAATTGAATTACCTTCAAGCTTTCGATAACCCACGACTCTGATAAGTTTTAAGGATCCTCCGGCACGCACTTCTAAACGCCACACGGCAGTAGCAGTGGTGCAGTAGTGCAGTAACAGCGGCGAATATCATCGAGTTTGGCAGCCTACAGCAGACACCGTAAAGCAGTAAGATCAGCCTCGGCACGTTCAGCACACAAAACTGTGATGGATGAACTATGATGAGAAGCGGGTAGACCAGATGCCCCTGCTCGTGAATAGACATCTTTTGTTACCGTTTCATCATTGCCCACCACATATATTGTATCAGACACCAGTAAATCAACAATTTGGAATTCTAAGGTCTGACTGCTACTTAGTGGAAAATAAAAAATTGCTCTGAAACTGGAGTGAAGATTGCCAGAAGAGGCCAAGCATTTACCACGTCACTTTTAGATCGACCTCCGGCGTCACGAGTGCAAATAACAGCTATGCTATATTCATGTAAAATAGATACATATCGATATATGTGCAAGTGAGTAGGAATATGCATATATATGGTGTACCTATTGGTCTGTTTATGTTGTAGATATTTTGTGTCAAACACGCGCTAACTGGCCTTAAATGTAAAGATTCAGCACGCAGTCTAACACAAAAGTAATATTTATCTAATATAATTAATTACCGAGCAAGATGGCTTAGTGACAAAGCCATTGCCTTGCATCCGGGAGGCCTGGGCTCGAGACCCAGTCCGGCCACTCTTAAAATTGGTTCTCGTGGTTTCCAATTAGGCAAGGTAAATACCGGAGTGGATTAAAAA
Organism: Dermanyssus gallinae; assembly: GCA_003439945.1. Taxonomy (NCBI): domain Eukaryota; kingdom Metazoa; phylum Arthropoda; class Arachnida; order Mesostigmata; family Dermanyssidae; genus Dermanyssus; species Dermanyssus gallinae. The sequence goes on from QVRM01000499.1 coordinate 58,428, forward strand.
TCAGCCATGACATGAAAAAAACCGTACACGGGCATTTGCCTCACGGAGAACTTAAAAAAAAATCTAATACGGCATTTATTATCTTAGTATAAATTGTTCTGAATATATTGTTTATTAACTAATATTTTGTTTATGCACATATGTGCTACAGCTCTCTCACACCACTTGTATCAGCAATATTGCTTTTGTACTTGTTGAAGATGATACAGACCATACGATTTTCTGCATAGCTTGCATTTGCATTCGGTCAATATATCATGCAACCCATCTCGTATATTTATTTTGATTGATTTATTGTTCGCTTGGCATGTATACCTAAATACACATGTCACTCTTTTAAATCAGGGGCGCATAGAGCGGCAGCACATTTTATATATGTTTATTAACGTGCCTGTGTACATAGACCGCCAACAGCCGTCGGGTGCGCACCAGGCTACCTACGGACAAGTAGCAGGTTGCATCGTGGACAGCACTGGTGGCTATAGAACCCCCCGAGACAAGATCGGTGCGAGTGCAAAACCCAATTGGTACTTTTTAATATTTTTATTTGGTTTTAATTTATAATTGCTGACTTTTAAACCAGCCCGGGCTAAAAACATGTGCCGTTTACCGCCGCCCAAGGAGCGCGGCAAAGGCACCGACGATGCGTCGCAACCCTCGGCGGACTCTACGACGACTTTTGTCAGGGAAAAGGCTAATTCCGGCAAAACGGCATTCAGAAACCGTCTGGACTAGATCACAAAGTTAGCGGTCAGGCTGCTTTACCACACGACCAACAGGAAAAACCTGGAAACGCAATTAAGAGCCTGTCGAAGGAGCTCTGGGTCGCCGTGAGGGAGGACAGGACACAAAGAAAAGATGTCGGCACCTGGGCCGCTTCTGAGACCACTGACTGTGGGTACCAGTGCACATTTGAAGAGCGTCCAATGGACAGGCAGGCCAAAAGAATATATGCTCTGATCGACTCATGCAGCACAAAGGAGCACCTCAAACACCTCCTCGCTAAGGCTGTTGACTCTATTACACAGAGAGATCTCCAGAAGAAAGTAACGCTTCTAGAGGGACTTCCTTAAAAAACTGGAGGATGACCCCCTCGAGTCGCTCAAACAAGATGGTAAGCGGATGCCCGGTTTTCAAACGGAGGGTGGACCTTACGTTGGAAAAGGCTCATAAAGCAATCCCAAAGCATCCTCCCTTCGACCGCGCCCCCACCTGGAGGTCCCAGGGACGGATGAACAGGATCTTCCAGAAGTCACCCTGCAAGAGGTGTGTGACGCGGCGGCACAACTCAAAGGTAGAGGCACCGGGCCCTGTTGGTGTACCAGTCACTGCGATTAAGTTTGTGGCCCAGAGGGTCGGGGCTCTCAGGGTAATCGCAGCGTGCACAACGGTTAGCGCAGCAGCGGTTCTCGTCCTTGCCGAAACGATTCCGGGTTATCTAAAGGAAACAAAGCGCCGCCGCTTATAGGACATACCCGACCTTAAGCAAGACGAGGAAAGTCAGCGCATAATCGACTTCTGGCAGGAGGAGTGGGACGGCCTATAGCAGGGTGCCTCAGGCGCCAGCCTCTGCACCCTGATCCCAAACATCAGGTGCTGGTTCAATCGACCGGGGGGAAAGTTTACATTCTACACCACCTAGGTTCTCACAGGTTATAGCGACTTTCAGTCCTTCCTGTTTAGGAACGGAAAAGCCTCCAGCCCCACGTGCTTCCACTGGATTTGAGGTGAACGCACACACCTACTGGAGCTTTTACGGAACATCACAACTTTTAACCTACGTAACCTGACTGTTTGGTCCTATGCGCACGCAGTTCCCAGTCAAACGGGGGACGGGGACACGACTGGATTTTAGTAGGTTGGAGTCCCACACTACCGGCCCATGCTTGCAAAAGGCTTCCTTGCCGCGATGTCTACGTGGGCAGCCGCACTTTCCAGTTAGTCCTCTAAAAAGTGAGGCCATATGACCTGTATCCTGTAAGCAGTGGTCAGTGGAATCTTTAAATTTTAAAAGTTGAGAGTTACAAGTAGCGACTACCGATGAGGCTCTGGAATATTATGAAAAGATGCAGTGCCCTTGCAAACTCTTACCGCAATATGTTTAGTAAAAAGTGATCTATGCGTTGAAAAGCCTGCTCCAAGATATGAAAAAGCTGAACAAAATCTATTGGTGCTGAGCTCAGGCGTAATTTATCTTTTTTGGCAAGTCTATCTCCGCGGCAAAACTTTAGCGCTTTATTTCTTGATACTGGCTTTGATTCTGTCAAGTACATCCAAATTCCCTTTCGATAGGCGGTTCCATATGATTTGTATCCAGCAGCGGTCGGTGCAACCTTCAAATTGAAAAGGTTGAGAGCAACATCCAGCGACAGCCGATGAGACCCTAAAACAATAGAATGCCTTTGCGAGCTCATATCTCGACATATTTATCAATCTGTACTTCATCGCTTCATTTCTTGATACAACTATTACTAGAGCGTTAAGGTCAACAGACGTTTGCAGCGAATGCAGGTGAAAGCGACTCCGGGAGTAGAGGGCAAGATCATCAGCGTTTATAAATGTACTAACTTGCGACGCTGGATTTTATCCGGCAGATCGCTTACCAATATTGAGAATAATAGCGGGTTAAGATTATCGCCTTGTGCAACTCCTGTAATCTGTTTAGTTGGGATGTGTCGTCGGTGATTACAGACCTCTCACGCAGCATAGCTTGAAATAACTTTAGTATTACTGCTGGGGCACCACATAGCGCTAACTTATCTAGGATTATGGTTCATGACGCCGTATCGAAAGTTGCCTAAAGTCTACGAGAACAGCAACAGGAAATGTAAGTTTAGCTTGGAGGGCCATTTAAATGTTATTGGGAATAACAGCGCAAGCCATCATCTTTGACCTCCTTCGCCTAAAGCCGTGTTTCTGCTCTGGCAGGCACTTAGTGCTTTTCTTCCAGTCGACGCGCTACCAATGCAGATAGTACCTTGTGAATAATGACTTTCATGACTATGTCACGGTACGGCGAAGGTGTCAAGGGATCCCCTTTTTCTTGTGTCACACTTAGGAGGTTGACTTTTCATTATTCAGGCAAGTAGAAGGCTTTTATGATTTTGCTGAAAAGAGCAGCGAGGCAAGGATCTATCTTAGTAGTAATCACACATCGAAGATTTTACACTTAAATACCACGTATCTGCAACAAGAACAATCCTACGAATTTTGAGTTACCAAATTAAAATCTGACTACAACATATATATAAAAGTCTATAAAGGCACGTTTATCCACATCTCGGTTGTCCGTAGTATCCGCGTATATTCAAGCTTAAATCTAAATACATCCTAAAGCCACTTATTTTGTCCTTGTTCAATCCGAAGCAAGCATTTTATCACTTGCGATGACGTCTTATTTGTAATCAGATATCGATTATGTAATGGCTGGTAAGACGTGCCTGTATGTCGTTTCTGTTTCAATAAAAAAACGATATTCTATATGTGCTGTCGGTCTAGCAATATTTTGTACATAACGTGCGTGCGTACTTTTTACTATAGGCAGGCGCAAGTGACGCCTTAGTTCGTTTTCCAATGTAAAACGACTGGGGTTGAATCTTGCATGTTTTGTAGGTACGTCTAGCGTCATCTGCTTCTTTAGAGAGCCAGATTCGATATATTGGCGAATTAAACTACTTAGACTTATACAACAATAGGTTTAAATGATATCGACTTATGTAGGTCATATTCCGTATCGTGCTAACCCAATGGATTTGTCAGCGAGTTATCTGCTCTTTCTTGTTAATTTCGAGCGTCTGTTTTCGTACCTTAAGTGGTAAGAGAAAAGAGTCTTCCAGAACCTTGCGACCTCTATAAGTTATAAGATATGCACCGTGCAAATATCTAAACCTCACTACGACTGAGATTGCCAAGAGATTTAACTGAACATTAACGATTAATTATTCGCTACATGGAGCTTAAGAAGTTCCTTATGCAGCAATTACTACTAAACGTTCTGGAAGAACAATAGGGTACGTGATTCCGGTAACTGTTTTTGTTCGATCTTATACGATACGTCACATAGTGCACGTGCATCCCCGTGCCTATCTTCCGTTCTTTTAAACCCTAGTAGACGTTCTAATCGAAGGGAGTTTTTTTTTTAGATAGTGGTGTAGCTCTGTAAATCATACGTAAAAAACGGCAATTATGTAAAAATATGTATATATATTTTTTAGAACGACATGCTTATTGCTGCACAGCCGTATTCCGACTAGGTATTGCAGCAGCCTTACAGCGTTCCTTAGAAAGAAAAACCTTAGGCATTGTGCGTATAGCTGCCTTAGAGACCTTGCTGCTTTACCTATACGAATTTTTGCAAGCTCTGATAGATTGCTTTGAAGCTATAAGTTGCAATTACACAATTTAGCAGATTGAAATTTTAAAAACGCATTTAACTCTACAAAGATTACACGAAGCGCGGGGCTGCAATATGCAGACAGTGCGGAACTATCATTTTTGTGCTACAGGATTTTAATATAGAGAAGTGGCTTTAGATAAGTAAAATTCCTGAGCGGTTTGATGACGTTGGGAACTCCTCCTGTTGGGTCTTCGTTGTGTTACAATTATATAGCTACTTTACTTATTAATTAATATGCTAATCTAATACAGTTAGCTAATCAGAAAACAAGCTACGGCGTTTTGCCTCGATTCGTAAATACCATGTGGCGTTTTATTATGGTTTATTGACACCCAGGTTGGGTGTCAATGTGGTATCTGTCGCACTGGCCAGAGCACCTCGTGCACCTGCGACACTCCGGAGGATCGTGGAATTCTTCCGTGCTACATAACACGTGATTAATCCGTGGGCTGCAAACACCGTAGTTAAATGTCTACTCATATTTCCGGCTGCTCGCCAGGCCGTGCTTGTCATCGCTACCGTACTATATAATCCTAAGTCGATTTTCTTTCATTTTTCCGTCCACTTTATAGTATAGGCTTCAAATGCCCTCGTCCTAGGTAAACCCCATCGGAGTTGTAGTTCCTGTTTCATGAAAGTCCCCCCTCCGCCTGTAAGATATAGGTTATTCTATTCCTACAAAAATTGACTAACCCCAAAATCCGTTTCATGAAGAAAAATCTGGTTCTACCTAGTAACTCTCTCCTAATGTTTCTCATTTAAGTGATATACTGAATGTTGTTCTACTTTGATTTTGAAAAGGGCGGACGAGGTATGCATTGACAACGTTTTCGGGTTCTTAATTAGTGCAGCCGCTCGAAGTGCTCCCACTCTGATTTCTATATGCTTTCAAAAACCATTCTACGTTATAGTGACTCTTAGATAAGTGAATTTATCTACAAAATGTACTAACATTACCCTTTGCTCGAAGAACGTCGTCTTTTGCCAATCGATACCCTCGTCGACACTTATTTGCTACTGTTTTTTGCCTCATCTCGCCCATATAATTCAATATCCTTTCCAGTCCCCGTTTAACCCTAAATAAGCTCCTACCATAGATTGCAATGTCATCTGCGTACATTAATGTAATTGTACCACTCTCGACTCCACCCCTGCCTCACCCGGTTAGGTAGCCCTCCCAATAGTACCGAAAAAAGCAACGCGCTAGGTTCGTCGCTTTGGGCCACGCCTGTACTCTGCGTTACGCTTCTCACAATTCCTATACCGCTGACAGTGCATACTGTGCTCTCCCTAAGAATGACCCCAATTTTTTTACCAACTGATTCGGAACTCCTTTCAAGGCAAACTTCTTAAAAATTCTGCTCTCGGCGCCAGGTCGGCGCCGGCCTTAAGGTTCATAAATACCGCGTTTTCTTGGCTCGGCTAGAGTTTCGCAAATCTCTGCTAGCAGTTAGCACAGGGCCGTATAGGTCGACTTTGATCTTCTAAACCCATGTTTTTCTTCTGGTCCTGCGTTTCTGGTTTCGAGAAAGTACTCGAGTCTATCTGATATTATCACCGAGAATATCTGATAGGGGCAATTTTTAAGTAGCAGTCCCCTCCACGTTTCCGACTCTGTTGTCTCTCTATGTCTTTCCCATTAACTATAACAATTAGAGTATTCTCCTTCCACGCTTTAGGCATTTCGTGGAAGAAGGATTTATTGTCCTTGGGACAAAAGATTTTCAAGCATTTGCTGAATAGAGCTTTTCAGCATGGTACCAGTGCCAACGTTTGCTTTATGTACTTGTTTCTTATTATATCGTTCCCGGCCGCTTTGTCTGTAGGCGTCCAGACGACGTGTTCGATTGTGACCTCACGAACTACCCATTCCCGCGCGAGCTCTCTGTTCTAGCCACTTGTGCGGATGTTCCTCTGCTTCTTGTAACAACTCCCACTCCCGGCTTTCCCAGTACTTCTGTTTTTCTTCCTTGTATGTCTCTTGCGTAATTTTCTTTATCATTATAGCAAACGGCCTCATTACCGAAAAAACCTTCACGTAGTCCTTAGTTAGTCTGTCGGCACTTTTGCTGCTCTACACTGGTTGTTGAACTAGGGCCGTATTTTTCGTTATTGAGGCGGAACCATTGCACTTTTTTTAATTAGAATACCAGTTCACGTTCATAGGACTCTATGTAAATCTCCCCTGGTGAACACACTTCCCAACCCCTCCTAAAAAATTCCACTTTTCAGTTTTAGCTCCGGACCTTAGCTTACGGCTACACTTCTACCGACTGCTGCTAACCTTAAATGCCATCCCCATGGGTATGTGCCTTCAAGTCCCGCTCCTTCCCAAAAGAATGTATTTTCTCTTAAAAATGTTTTATCATCTACGTTTCTGTCTTAGCAGAAACGTCAATGACTGATGCCTCAGTGCTACATTCCAAGGTGTTTATGCCTGGTTCGCTGACTAACCAACATCCTATCTTATTTATAATGTTCAAAAATGCTTAAGATTTGTTCTAAGTTTCCCTTTTCCATTCTCACAATAAAATCCCCTGCTAGAATCAGCAGTGCCTTTCTTGGCACCGTTTCAACCCCAAGCATGCTACGTTCTGTCATGGTCTCACTGGACACTACACCTGCCAGTTTTACATTGTGACAATTTCAATCCCCCTTGATCCCTATGTGATGTTTTAGCTAACCGCTAAGATTTTTTTGGCTTGTTTGCGGACCATAACATACTGCTAGGCCATAATCTTAGCGCTTAGATGAAGGCCTACAATAAATACTTGGTACCGCGCCGATTCCCAAGACCGGACCTTCAAAGTTAGCGTAGCTTAAATTGTTTCGAGTCCTGGACGTTTTACCTCCAGAGTCCTGCAAGGTAGAACCGCTACCAAATGCCATGTGCTCAGTTTTTAAATGGTACCACAAAGCAGAATATATCACACAAACCCTATATTGACGATCTAAAATGTATATATTAAAGCGTCTAGTAGTGATGATATTGCAATGTTAGAGATGACAATTGACGCTGTTTTGGCGTGGACCCAAACATGAATGAAGACATCAACGCCAACAGGTGCTGATCTAAAAACGTACAAGAAATAATCTGTGTGCACGCTTGCCAAGGAAACGATACATGTCTACGATGAAGGGAACATATCTCAGATCGGGGAAATGTGATGTTGAGATAATGATAATGAACATTTTCTGTACGCAGTGCGAACATTTATAGTTGACTAGATTAATTACATATTCTTCCAAAGCTTAGAACTGTTTACCTGTGTGGGCTCCACGTTGATCCATACCTTCCAAGTATGGGTAAGTAAAACCAACTTGCGGAACACTGTAGCCCTAGGGACCGCCTATACCGAATTTATTGGTCGATGATGGTGCGTGATATAACCTATTTCAACGGACTTTTACCCACACCGTGTGTCCCGCCGCCTGCCAGCAATTCCGATGCGAATAATAACGGCCACACAACCAGGCTATTTAATGTTGACGAAGTAGCACAATTAGTATTACAAATAATTAACGAAGCATCGGGTAAACTGTTTTACGAATATAACCATTATATGTTCGAGGATATACAGAAGCCTGGAGACGTTGCGTGTTAGCGTTTATATTTAAACAGAGAAAATGCTCATGAGATACTGATGACTAGCGAGGAATATCATTTGCAAGTGTCACATTCAAAATCCTAGCATTGGTCGTCGGTCATGGAATTCTCTTTCACTGCCAAACCCATATATCAGAACGACAGTTTGACTTTCTGTTCTATCGCAACACTGGTCAGGCGGAGCAGAAGAATTTTAGATACGTCAAAGCCTAGAGCAAACTTAATTAAATGGCATTTGCAGTATGAGTAAATCTTCGGTAAGCCTGCGACTTGATTCCTTGAGACAAATCATTTCTGATATTATGAACCACTACGAAACTGATTCTTCAACTTGATTCGTGACTGCTTACGCTTGGATTTACAAGAACATATGAGACTATTACATAGGCAGGATTGTCTGCCAATCGCTGGAGCAGTCAAGGAGAAACAGCCAGTCGAATATAAGTATAATATAGTCCTCTACGTAACCAACCTAACAAAATAAAACATACTCAAGGTTTAGCAACAATGCCACTAATTGGTGATCTTAAACTAGTTAATACAACTACCGGCATTTAAATATTTTGCATGTAACTGTCATAGACAAATGGCTTAATTAAAATTATTATTTAAAACTGTGTATTTTGAAGAACCTTAATAGGACAAAATAATGACTTATAAAAGAAGTCAGCTACCGAGGCCCTGATTAATATTTTTTCATTCAGTCAAACAAGCTCCGCGGTGGTGTATTATTCCAAACACCAGTAATTGCGCGTTTTAGTATTGGGACTAACTAATTTGCTTAGAGAATCGCAAGAGACTATGATTATCTGAAACTCTGATAACGGGGTAAATCAGCAGGAAACATAAGGGCAAGTGCATCCTATTTAACTGAGATATTCAATTACCTGAACGAATGGGTTTCTGCAACCTTGTCTAAGCTAAAGGGGTTTCTTAATTGTTACATTTGATGAAAAGTGCGACTAATTTACAAGAAAACACTACAAAACAGTAACCTAACTGCACGGATTAATGTCTGCGTCAATCTGCATGTAGTACAAAAATAATTGATTCGAAAAAATAAATCCGCGTTTATTCCTTCTGGCCAGCGCTATTAATTCTAAAATTGAGTAAGGTGTGCCTATAGGCCTATATTTTTGGCCTGTAGGTATTTAAGCGTAATGTTTATGTGTGCGTCTATATAAATAGATCCTTTAACAGAAGCAGACAGCAGTAATTACTTGAAGGCCCTTTCAAGCACATGCCTTTAAAGTGTGAGTAGGGCTTAACTCGTTCCTGAATCCTCAATAGGAAGTACAGCATATGAAGCGGCCGTCGTTATTCCACACCGATTCTCATACATGGCGATTCTCGCGTAGCCATTTTCTCCCCAGTGTTCGGACCACGAATTTTTGACGATCCAGAACTCGACACCATTTTCGTCTTGTCCATAGCCGACGAGCAGTAAGACGTGGTTTAGCATGGCTAGACGGACCGGATTCTGCACGACGTTATCAATAGACGAGAATAGTGCACATTAGAACCTTTCCTACGGCTCGTTAAAGTTGCCAATACATTAACAAATTGACGGGAAATAAGTATAGTTGCGTTATCTGAATAACAAGCATGATATGGTGTGCTGGGACTTGCAACTACTTATGATTAAATGGTAAATGTTGGTTATGGATTTAGCATGCGCAACACTGGAACTTAAGTTAATTTGGTGGAAACTTAAGTTAATTTGGTGCTTCACACGTCGCTAATCTTAATCTAGCAAATTTTACGTGTAAATAAAAACGCACGAATGTCATAAGAAGCCCACCATCAATCGATACGTTGATTCCTTGCCAATATTTACAGCTAACAGCAGTTGGGCAAGCACATCAACCTGTCATCTGCATCCTAAAGTCTAAGTTGCAATAAGGTATATGCGTTTTGGAAATGTATCGCAAATACAAGTTAGTAAAGAAACATTTTCCGGTAGTGACTCACGCAAATCGGTACTTCAAACCGTCGAGGTGGAGCTGGAAAAACACTTCTAAATACCTTAGAGCTCTCTATCGCTTTGGTTAGCTATTAGCCGGATTTCTTGCGGAAATATTTAATGAATACTACAGGCAACAGGTTTTTGAATGGAAAGGCCTTGTTTTGAAGCATAGGGCATGACCTTCGACTGGTCGAATTTCTATGGTCAAATGAATGTCCAGCCAGAACAAAGGGTCATTAAGAGTATATATATGCGTCACCCGCACTTGCCAACCTTAGAGGCAGACAACACTGACATTAAAGCAGAAAGACGCTTTTTATCGCTACTTACTGCAATTGGGGTCATCGTAGATTCCTTTTGAGTAAAATATGAACGAATGCAGTGAAGCATCCATTTCAACCACGAGGGGTCCATGGTTGGCAAGAGCTTTGAGTACGTTATGGTGGCCGGTCACGTTCACGAATCCAAGCAGTCTCTTCAGTTGTAAATCCATTCCTTTAGTGTGACACTTGCCCTCCTATTAAGAAAACGCGCAGTTGATAATCATAATCAGCCGATAATCGTCTCGGGTCAGTGCTTTCCGCTAACCACTTTCAGCTATTGTAATACCGGTAGTAGTGTTTATATGTCGTTTCGATATTACAAATAATAATATAAAAGCAGCATGTTAAAATGTGAAAAACAAAAAATATTTCACTCTACGAACAGGGAACGATTGTGGTCCCCGTATGTTTTATTTGCAAGTGCGCTTTATTTACAATATCTTATGTATTACAGCATTATAGTCGTGTATTTCATAAGGCTGCAAGCCCGTGTACGCAAAGTTGTACCAAAGTTGAGTTCAGGACGAATGTAAAACACTTACAAGATTTAAACACACCAGCGTTTAATAAAAAAAACACAGTTTGAAATTCACTTTAGTGTTTGCAATTAGCTTCGAATATAAGATATTTTCGTTTCCGAGATATTAGGCTTTAGAAACGTAAAGGCTACCATATACAATTGCTGAAAAATCGATACTTCTGATTTTATTTTGTGTTCCACTTTTTGTCATAGTCGACCAAGCCTATTTTTTGAAATCCAACATAGGTGTAGTTCTGTGATTCCCACAACCCTAACCCTCTAATGTGTAAAACAGTAGCTTTACAAATAAATCACTTAGTGTTGAGCAATAGTCACAATATTTAAACATACACTACTCTCAGGATTAGCCTTTTTGCTCAGCGGATAGCATTACTTCCAAGCTCGTTGTCACTTAACATACTCAAGTCAATATTGAATATCGGTGAGCATAGGCCTATTGAACGCTCACTGGAACACAAAGACATTCGATAGTAGCAGGTAGCCGGGAGTCAGTAAATTCCTTTTTCACAAAAAAAAACACTAAACTCAAAGTTCCGCTAAGACACGGTCACCCGGAACGCAAGCCGACTCTCATTCTGTGCTTAAACGGCCGCCTGGCAGGCCATTTTGCCGACCGATGTAACGTGCAAACGGCAACTGCGATAAGTGTAAAGAGCTCGCCGCTTGTTACAGTATCCGACCATGTTCGCGGCGTCGACGCGGTTAGTTTGGAGAATCAATTTGATAAAGAAACTATAACATAATTATATAGGTAGTCAGAAGGCCGTATTTATGAAATTCTCTGTCAAAAACAAGGGCAGCCTTGTATGGGCTTCGGAACGCCTATCGTCGTGGTCAAGTTTACTTTGGCATTGAAGCCGATTGCCGCATAGTCTTCTAACTTGACCAACATTAGCTGACATTAAATGCTTGCCACTCGCATGATGGAGGGAGGATATATTGTATCTCTGCAGTGCGATGAAGAATAATCTTTTGATCCCTCTCTAACGTGTGCATAATCCCAAATTTGTTTACGGTCACGGTAAGCCTTACACATGTTTCTCATAAAAAAAATCATTAACAACAGTACTGGCTCCTTCTAATGCCACGTGCCCCTGGAGTCCCCTCATGAACCAACCAGACCAAGAGTTGAGCCCTTTTCTTTTCTTCTATTCTCTGTTCTTTTTTATTTAGATTGCTGTCAGCTGTCATAGAGTGCGGTCGTGTTTTTGTCATGGCTCTGTGTGATTGACATGTTATGAGAGTATGATGAACCGAAGCTCGGATATCGTCATATCAATCGACTCTTCGTAACTCCGTGCGCCCGTCTGGACTATATAAAGGTCGGTACCCCAGCGCAAGCTAGTCTTTTAGTGCTCCGCCTATAAGTACGGGCAACTGTGATTCCGTCATTTTGAGACCTGGATAGCGCGGACAGACATGACTCCTATTGCTCGGAACAGCCCGGGAGACACATCTGTAGGAATGTCAGCTGCGGCACCACAACAACAACAGTGCGTGACAAATGGAACATCCATCTATGCCGGCGGCCAAAAGCGACCGCTCTCCCCGCCTAACCTCAACCAGCGCCTAAAAGAATCGCGCGTGAGTCTGGTATGTGCAAGATGCCAAGAAACCGCTCAGGGTGGGCTCAACCTGAGCTGCTCAAAGTGCAATCGAACCATCCATGCAGCATGTTTGAAATCAGATGAGACTATACCTAGTGCAGCAATTACAGCTGGCTGGCGTTGTCGTGTATGCAAGTGTGGCAACAGCTGACTTCACGGTGGATCGTTTCACAACCTTTCTGGATAGCCTCAACGTTGAGACAGAATTCATGGGCTGTGTTATGTTTCTATTCCGGCGAGTGCAGTTGCTTGAACATGAGGTTACCGCTCTCAGACGTAACCAAGCTCAAATGCCACCCGATCAACCGCGCGAGGACCCTATGGATGCCACTGACGGTCGAGATAATGCCGCAGTGTTGCCCCCGCCGAAGAAATCTGTGTTGGTGCTGGGTGACAGTGTCGTTGGTCCACTTGGGCCTGCTCTTAAGGAACTTCTCCCTAATGGGACACCTGTGTCGGTGCGTCCGTCCTCGAGAAAGGACATCGATACCATAGTGGCAGAGGCGGAGAAGCACATCAATGCTGCCAGTGGGCCAGTGTCGATTCTCCTGCAAGCGGGATACCACGAATGTATGGATTTCGAGAAAAATAAGTTTGTGGCAGCGGTTGAAGCATTGGCCGCAAAAGTGCACGTCTCCATGTCCTGTCCGTACCTCTATTCGGACAGGACTGTAAGGCGGCCAACGATATGCTTGCGGCTAAAGCTGTGCAAGACAATGCTCTCTTTTCAGTACTTCCTTTCACTATCACCCAACGACAAGTAGTCGAGAGCGGCCGATATTCGTACAAGGGGGGAATCGCCAAAAAGATCGCGTACAACATTGCCAGACAGATCAAGTGTTTTTTAGGGGTGAAACTCAGGAAGCCGAAAAAAGCAAACTGGACATCCGCGCCCCAACCGAATCCGGTATCGAGAGCGACGTCTCAGTGCAACGAGAGTCAGGGCCCCCGCCCCCCGGTCAAGGATGCCAGGTCCAACAGCAAGGTCAGGTTTGCCGGTTGTGCCCATCTTCAAGGAACACCGAGATTGATCAACCCGCGCCGCACCGGGACCGAGCGCCGGGACCGATCGGTCAGGCCCGAAGAATTGGTACCAGCTTCCGGCATCTCCGACAATCCTGGACTTTCTGAGCCAAGCCCTAGCGGCTGTATCCCAGCAACCCGCTACCAGACGCAGCGTCTCCAACAATCGTAGGGAACCCACCGGCCGTCACCGGAGCAGGGGTCGGAGCAGGAGCCGTGGACGTCGCTAAAGATAGTACAGTGGAATTGCGAGGGCGCTGCAACCGTAGCGCTGCTCGCATCCGTCGGCTCTGGATGCTGTGGATATTCTGGTTCTGACGGAGACGTGGGCGACCGCGCCTTTTGATTACCCAGGTTTCTACGCCGTCCACTGCATGGCTCAAAAGAGTGCTGGCCCCGGACGACCCAGCGGTGGAGTGTCCGTGCTGTACAACCATAGAGTGGGGGACCTCACCCCCTGCCTTGTCGGAGACAACCTCGTGGCCCTACGAGGCTCCCGCTTTCGACTCATAGCGGCCTACGCAAGGTCTGCGGACTCGGAACCTACCCTCGCACTCGTTGAAAAGTTGGTCGGCGGCATTCAGGCCACGCTTCCGTCTGCTGCCCCTCTGATCGTCGCGGGAGATTTCAACGCTTCGTCTTGATTGTCCCTCCTCCAGTCGCACGACAGCCTTACGTGATACCCTAGCTGACTATGGTTGCTGGATAGTTACCCCAGCGTCATGTCCGACCTTCCTCAACCATTCGGGGAGCTCGGTCATTGATTTATTTGCGGTCAGCGAGGACAGAGTAAACTATATTGGAGAAAGGAATTCGTTGAGTGAAGGCGGGCTTATTCGATCACATATCCCAACTGCGCTAGAATTCACGGTACATGACGACACGTCGAGAGCCCCCAGACGAGTGCCTCGGGCCCGCAATCTAGACGTTGCGGCTCTACTGGAACGTTCGCATGAGGTCCTGCCGATTCCTGATTCCATCGACGTCGAGCAATATGCTGATCGCCTCGTGGAGATCCTTCAATCGTCTACTTGCTCCCTTAGGAAAAAGAAACATCGCCCTTGGTTCAACCACAACTGTCACGTTGCTCGAGCGACACAGAAGACCCTCCATTTGTTGTCAGAGCTGCAACCTGCCGTTAAGCCGCTTGCTGATGTTTTCCGAACGATCTGCCGGAAGACATACACTCAGCAGAAGAAACTATATCTCGAACAACAGGAGGCTATCCTCCTCACACACGCAGGAACGAGCTCCATACAAGTGGCTTACACGCGGTGGGCAGACCTCCTGTCCTATTAACTCTATCACCCTCGTTGGACATTTCACCGAAATGTTTGCATCGAGTGACACGATCCCCCGCGAATCACCATTGTTCGCTGCTGTTTGGGACGAGGAAACGACAAGACATCAGAGCGAACTTGAGAAGGACTTCACGGTCATGGAAGTTCTGCAGGCTCTTCAAGGGCTGTGCAACAACAAGGCATCAGAACCGGACGGCGTTCGGAATGAGCACCTTAGAAGCTCGCTTGTACTCGCTCCGTGTTGGACAGCATTGTTCAACGCTTCTCCCACCACAATGGAGAAATGCGACCCTACTGGTGATCCCAAAAGGCAAAGGTGACCCTACCCACCCCTCGGCCTGGAGAGGCATTGCAAAGAAGAGCGTGTGCTATAAGCTGCTGTCGTGCTTGATCACGAAAAGACTAAGCGCCTTCTTGGAGGCCACGAACGTTATACCTTAAGAACAACATGGATTTCGGAAGGGGCGTTCCTACGCAAACAGCGTGCAGAATTCTCCTGGATGACGTCAAAGAAACCCTCTCCCGACCAGGGCAGTCTCTGTACGCGGTATTCGTCGACTTCAAAGCCGCCTTTGACTCCGCTCCACGTGATCGTGTGCTCAACAATCTGGCAGAAGTCGGCGTTCCCTTGAAGATGCTGAACCTCATAAGAGAGATCTTACAGGAAAACCGGGTGACAATCGACGATGGAGTGTCGGAACTGCCGGCGTTTTCGCAAACAACCGGGTTTGCCCAGGGGGACAATCTGAGTCCACTTCTCTTTTCTGCCCTCTTGAAGGACCTGCCAAAACGAATTCGGGGGTGTAGAGATCTCGTTAAGGTTTTATTATACGCAGACGATTTAGCTATATATGGAAGTAGCCGTTTCCAGGTCCAACAGGCGCTGGCCAGGCTCAACACAGCCGTTACAGAGTTGAGGTTAACAATTAATCTTCGTAAGACGGAGACACTAAAGTTCCGTAGAGGGGGCAGGGTCGCGCGTGACGCCTCTCCTCATATCGGTAGCTTTCTCTCGCCTACGTCAATAAGTTCCCTTATCTGGGACTAATCATGCCGTCAAATGGGGTAGGGTTCTCGGCGCATGTTATGGAGAGATGCAGGAAAGCCCTTATAGCGGCATCTTCCATCAGGAGCCCGCACCGCCTGTCCCTCGTCACAGCCAATCGCCTCTTCGACCTGAAGATCGCCCCCGTGGCTTCATATGGAGTGGAGTTAATATGGGCGCACCCATATGCGCGAAGCAATCCGCCAGAAACGCCCGGATTTGTGGAAGAACAAAAATTGGCTTTTGCACCACGATAACGCCCCTGCTCACACATCGTTGCTTGTGCGCGAGTTTTTGGCCAAAAACAACACACTAATGATGCCGCAGCCACCGTATTCCCCAGATCTGGCCCCCTGTGACTTTTTCTTGTTCCCTAAACTGAAGAGGCCCATGAAAGGACGACGTTACGCTACGCTTGACGAGATAAAGACGGCATCGAAGGAGGAGCTGAACAAGATAAAAAAATGGTTTTTTGAAGTGCTTCGAAGATTGAAAAACCGTTGGCACAAGTGTATAATATCTCATGGGATTACTTTGAAGAGGACAAAATAGATATTCATGAATAAATGAATATTTTTTGAAAAAACACAAACGTCGCGATACTTTTTGAACACACCTCGTATGCCACCGCTGCGGTGAACACTGCCGAAGATACCATGCCGCAAAATGCATCTTGTGCAATCTTTAAATGATTAGCCCGTCATTGTGGGGCCTTGTAGCTTATATATTGTGTATATATGTATGCGTATGTATATGTTTATATATGTGTGTATATATGTATATATATGTGTATGCGTATGTATCCATACATATGCAGATCACCCGGTGATAGTCTTGACTCACTGTCCTTATAGTTGTTAAAGAGATGTATTTGTGATTATAATCGCTACTCAACCTGAGTGAATAAATATGAAATGTTATTCTCTGTTCTGGCCAGCTAATACCTTGTAAAGTAAAACGTTCAATAATAGCATGCGATGTTGCACCCAACAGTGGTCATACAAACAGGGTGACTCTTGTAGGGCGCCGCAAAAAGCTATGCGCGGCCGATACGTTTGACATAGAGGCGGTGGCGTTCGCGGCATCGCACTACATCGCTATGGAAGACGTCTTTGTTGCGTTACAGTTTTTCTCAAAACATATTACTTAATATGGTCGTAATACAGGTCTAGATTGCGATTTTGCAACACGCGCCCATTTTCTCAACTGAGATGGAGTAGCCCAAACACAAGACTTAGCTATTCTACAACGGCAGCATTATCTTTGACGGATCTCAAGGAAGAGTTTGAGGCAAATCTGATCATGTTTATCTGGTATCATTATGGTTATCTGATCAAAAAATATTGGTTCAGCGAGCTTTTACTTAATCAAAATAGTATTAAGGGCACCCGTTCTCCTACGGGATCTGAGATGGAGTAGCCCAAGCACAAGACTTAGCTATTCTGCACCATAAGCATTATCTTTGACGGATCTCAAGGAAGAGCTTGAGGCACATCTGATAATATTAGAAAAATATTGGTTTATCGAGCTTTTACTTAATCAAAATAGTATTAAAAAAATCGGTTTTCCTACGGGATCTCAGGAAGTCATACGGCGGAGGGAAGGGACCTTTCGACTGACGCCGCGTTTTCCCGCTGAAGCTCGATTGATACGCGCTGCAGTAGGTACTCTCTAAAACCAGGATCCTTTGTAACCGCGTTTAGTCTTTTTCCAAGCTATTTTAAATATTTTGACGTTTCCTGGCCCATAGGTCCATACGTTTTTATGGCGATTGGCTAGAGGATAAACTGCGAACTGAATTCTATGTATTTCACCAACAAGCGGTCCTCCGCAAGACAAGCAGAGGCACCAGCTTTCTGGCTAGTTCAAGCAACATAGCTCCTGGCTAATGTACACAACATGGTGACGTCCCATACAAGTAGGCGACCTCTTTCCCAAAGGGGTAGTGTTTTTTTTTGTGCCTACCGCGACGGACAGCGTGCGCAAATTGTACAGCTCCCTGGTTATGTTCCACAGTTGCTCACTGTCTTGGAAAGTAGACACTATTTTTTAATCCACCTTCCATACGCGGTTCTGTCCACGCTGTACCACTGTAGCATCGATTCAACCGGTTCAATTGAGTAGCAATAGCGTTTCTGACACAACAGTGACAACAAAGCGTGATACGGCTGATGGTTATGGAGATTGCTATCTATGTACAAGTACATAAGTGGTCAAATGATGGACACGCGCTACTAACTACTTGCCGGACTGTTGCTAGCCTGACGTATGTAACCCAGTGAAAGCGCGATCGACCTGCAAGATTATATCATTCAGTTTATTCACCATATCATTGGTAGTTACAAGTAATTTGCATGTCTTGTAATTCACTGTTTTAACTAAGCAGGTAATTCACACGTTCCTGCAGTGATTGTGCGTCGATTGACGCGCATCGTGTCAAGTGGTAGCGGTTGATGTTACATTCTCTACAAAATTTGCACACACATTTGTCAATTTCATAACACGCCTGGCATGGTGATAACCATGCCAGGTTATTCTACACAACAGAGTCTGATTAGTTTGTATAGCCTTTTTCCACTTATCTGTGGAGAACGCTGGTTCCCTCTGTAAATTAATATTTTTTTCTTCTCTAAACTCTAGGTATCAGTCCAAGGCATCTGCACTAAATGGTATTCCGTCAGATATGAGGTCCTCCGTAAAGATTTTCTCTCGACATAGTGCTAATGCTAGTGTCGCCGATGCATTCCAAGGTAGTCCAAGTGCACGTTGTATAAAGCAGTTCTTAACTCGGTCTATGTTTTTGAGGTCTGTCAGCTTAAGGTGAGGCGCAATTACTTGTAAGCTATATCGGACGATTGGTGCAATTTTTATTTTAAAAAGGTGGACGGCAATTTTTAGGTCGGTGTCACGAAGTTCTCCAAGAAGCATTATAGCTGCCGTTGCTTTGGCCCGTTCTTCTTCTATGTGCCTCCCAAACGAGAGTATTGAAGTTAGCGTCACTCCCAAGTATGGGAATAACTTACTAACTCTACAGGGGCGCCGTTTATCTTTATACAGCAATCTGCGGTGGCCTTGTCGTGTTTATATTTAGTGTCAGTCTATTTTCGTTGCACCACTTTGCCGATTCACTGAGATAAAACTGTAGGTGGTCTCGGGATTTTGCGAGAACGACCAGGTCATCAGCATAGAATGCATGTGGTGTTTTTACTTTTCGTAGAACTTCCGTCAGACCTGCCACGTATAGGATGAAAAGAAACGGACTTTCTTTTCGTATCCGGGTGTCGCCCAGGGAGAATGCGTCTCTCTGGGCAGCACCGGTTCTCTGTATGATTAGGTCCCTGACGTAATGGTCGCCGTTTTCAATAAAGATGTGGTTATAAACTAACATGTCATGCACGAGGTTATACAACGGGCCCGTAATTGCGTATCTGCTGTGAATGACTTGCAAAAGGCGATCCCTAGGTACGCAGTCAAAGGCGGTTTTAAAGTCAACAAATGCTGCGTAGGTCATTTCCCCTTGAGCGCTTTCGTTCTTCTACGTGGTCCAGTACAAACTTCAAAGCGTCTGCAGTTGAGCGTTTTCGAAGAAATCCGTGTTGTTCAGTTGGGAGTTCATCGATTGTGCGCTCTTAGAGCCTTTGAGGCGATGAACGACGTGAGCACTTTATGCATCACGCTTGTTAAGAAGACGCCTTGGTATGATTTTAAGTCTGTAGCATCTCCTTTGCCCTTATATATAGGTTGTAGGTAGCTTTTCCTCCACTCATCTGGTATTTTACCCTCGCGTAGGCACATATTGTAAAGTTTCGCTAATGGGGAGCATAACATACTTATGTTGCGCTTTAAGTGATTATACACGATTTGGTCTGGCCCCGCTGACCTGCTATTTTGCTTTGATGTAACTGCTAGTCTTACTTCGGCTTCCGTAAAAAAGATGAACTCAGATACGAATCGAGTGTTTTACCGGTCGTAACACACTATTGGCCTAGTCTAGTGATCGAAGGTGTTCAGAGAAGATTTATAAAAAAGCTCTGTAGAAGATGTGATATCGAGCCAAATGCTGTAAACCTTCCATCGCTGTCGATTCTACTGAAGAACAACGACACGCGAGCGCTATCGCAGCTTGCAAGCGCTGATCTTATCGACCGTTTCTTCGATGTGACAATGAACAATCGTAGAATTCAAATAATGTCTTTACTGAAATGTATTGCAAGACTTGAAACAATGAATAATATGTTCGCCTGGCGTGTAGCCAGAGAATCGCACAATAAGGCGGCTTCGTGGGCGTCATTGCCTACCTAGTCTTCTTATCCATCATTATTCGGTAAATAAAGGCGCTTTCTATTCTATTCTATTCTATTTTGACTCTTTCACGGCCGGCGCCGGTGCCCTATGCAGTGCACGGTAGACGATGTCGTTTATTGCGTAGTGTTGTGGGTGGCGGCCGGCGTTGTATCGGCACGATAAAGCGTGTTTCCCTGTTATTTTTACGAGGAACCGACACCAATTGCAAAGATGAGATGCACAGACCATCTCCCCCAACGAGAATTGTCCCTAGTCCAGCATCGTACGTAGTTGCGGCGAGGGAAGGGCCTGAAGCCACTTGCCACTCATCGGATCGAATGCATTGTCAGCCGGATACCGGAGCGAAGCCTGTTTCCGCTCCACGACAACGTGGCCGAGCCTAACGCGATTGTTGCGTTGGGGGAACCGAATGAGCCTTCCATCGCGTCTTTAACTCACCAGGCTCGTACGCGAAGCCCGCTTGATTACGCTCTCTTGTACGTGAAAGAACATCGTAAAAGATAAATCAGCCAGGCATGGAGAGGTTTTGCCATAGAAGGAACAGGGCTGGGTGTGCGCCTAGATGTTTTAATTTACTGTACCACCGTTTTGCATCTGTGAGTCCCTTTCGAAGAGCGCATAGAGCACAAGGATGTTTGGATCAGGTCGTTGTACGTGTACCTTGACTCCAACATAACCTAGAGAATCAGGTTTTCGACAGCTCTGAGCCCGTTTAAAAGCGTGCTTTCAACAAGTAAGTGGCGCACCTCACCGATGCGACATGTGCGGAGCCCCAGTAAGCGGAGCGGATGAGCATGCCTTGTCGCGTCGTTATAGCGCTGGGCGCCACACGCGTCACTTCGCCATCAGCGATGTGACCTTTTGTGCTTTTTAGCCGGCTTACATTCCAGCAGTGCAAAAACATACCGGTCTCAGTCTTGAGCGTCTCCTCGTTTGGAATGTTACGATGTTATGTATACTGGCCAGAAGCTACGTTCATCACATGAGCCGTGATGTGGATGCAAACGCCCGACTCGCCGAGAACCGATAGTTGACCAAAAATGCAAAGAATTAGCCTCGCAATTCCTAGTTTAGCTAATCTTCATAGAGGCGCTTGACTCAATCAGACTAGACTCTATGGAATGTAATAGGCAACTGGGCCGAAGGGTCATCGCTGCAACTCGGGACCGCCCGTTAGCGACTACTTGTTGCAGCGCCTATCGATCAAAATTCAGAAAGAAACGCTGTTGCTCTGAAAGAGTCTTTTTCGTCAGCCACATGGCTTCCGAATATCCCGTAGAATGTTATATTTATCCCCATTATTGCTAGTTAAGAGCAAAAAGAATGGACTATGTTTATATGACTTACGCTTGTTTGTATTCGAAAAACATCTTATGCTGGTTCCCCACCGTTTCTTATTTTTTCACCTTCGGTGTTTAAGATGATTGATGAAGCGACCCTGTACTGCCATGTGTTTTGTTCAAAATGTATGCAACAGACTAAATGAGATAACAAATAATGAACAAAGTGCAGTCGCTTTCTGAATTGGAACTTTTGCTTAAAAAAGTTGTCGTTATAGGAACATTAGTCTCTTCGGATAGGGCTATCCAGGAATGTATACGGAACAACGATCCGGCGTTAGTATATTATTACCATTTTTAATATTTTTACCTTTTTTATTTATTTAATATGCATTGGGGGCCGCATTGAACAATCTTTTGTGTGCTACAGCCAAGACAGGACTAGTGCGTAAGATTTCCTTGAACATTAGCTAAAATACTAACGATCTGGAGTATCCGGCTGAATTTGTTGTACGAAAGTCAGCTTGCATCTATCGGTCCCGCTAAGTGTTTCCTTAATCAAATGCTGGCATAAAAGCCAATTGCAGCCAAAATGTGAACAGTGGCCACCACCCAGTAGAAAAATAGGATTTTTACAGTTTGCTTTTGAAATTGACTGATGAGATATCCTTAGCAATTTTTCAATCGAACAAAGAATGGACAGACTGCAGACGCAGCGGTAAGGGCAGTTAAGAGTCAGATTGGTACTACTAAGGCACAAAATGAAAAATGTGCCGGCTTTGCTCCATCGAATTGATTGATTCATCGAAAAGGCTCGTATAAAGAATATACGCGTCACGTAGGCTAAATGATTTCTGATTGAGCGCGGAAAGAACTGAATAAGGCTCTTAGAAAGCTCAAGACAGATGAAGCTGCCACAGACGAATCGACATTTATCTCAATGAGGCGCTTCCATAAAGTTTGTCTAGTGCTGTTTCTTTCTGTCTTTTTAATCTGCAAGAATGTACAACCTAGTAAAAGCGGCCATGCCAATTATCTATTCATTTATTTGTTGCCAGACATAACTTGTATGAGCTAATGGGTTAGTTATTTAGCTAAAATAGTAACTAGTCAAGCAACTTTTAAACAAAACCCCCTCGAAAAGGTAAATTGTTGTTATAATATGGTACCTTATTATTCCTAACAGTAAACAAGCCGAGCAACGAATATATAACAAAGTTATTAAAAATAACGTTGACACATACGTCAGTTTAATTACTCTAGCAAACTAAGCTACTTAGCTATCCCAATATCAAATCATAAATAAAACTAGACCGCATAATCACGGTTCATTGAACAAGCGTGTGTAAATGCATCATGTGCGTTCCACCAGCTTCCAGCAAAAGCAACCACTAAGGTTGGTACTCGAACCTGCAATAGTCGCTAAGTTAAGTGGCACTGTGCACCAGTGTCAATTTATTTTGCAGTTGGTTCCCAAGTTTCCACCGTTTCCCTGTATATATATATATATATATATATATATATATATATATACATACATAGCGCGCATGCTTAGTACATAAAGTAGCACGCTTTTTAGTTGGCGTATCTCTGTAAGGACCACCCGATGGAATCAAACTGCCAATTACAAAACAGTATGTGAATCAAACTGAGACGTGAATTTAGTTCAGCGTCGCTATAAATCGCTATAAAGCATACAAACGAGAAATCAGGTTAGTGTTTAAGTTAGCAACGAGTCTAGCAACAACGACGGGTGAGGATTCTTGAGAGGAGAAGGGGAACAACGCACGTCAAGCAACTCTGACAAGTACTGAAGGCGGCGTATAAAAAGCGATAGTATCGATTTACTAAATTCAAAGAAGCAATGAAATATTGAATATTCGTTGAAAAGGTCGCTGGATTTAGTAGAGGAAAACTAACATAGACCACAAGATTCTAATCAAGAAGAGAAAGCACGCCCAATTGCCACTGGGCGGTGTAGGTGCTCACTGTACGTGACTTAAAGAAAGTAACGCACGTTTAACAGCAGGTGTCGCGGTGGAGGCAAATAGGTCCTCCGACACGTGGATCAAAACATTAGTTTCTGTCAGTAGGGTAAGCCAGAAGGCACAACTAATTACGTGCAATTACGTGCTACTTGACGTGAGTGTTCACTGATCACGGAAACGTTCAGGTATAAATAATTAGGATAGGACAAGGGCCGATCGCTGTATTTATACACTTTAACTTCGGCAAAAGCGCTACCTAGAACACAACCGAGCGGGGCGAAGCTTTAAAAAATACATGGAATAAAAATCTATAGACAAAAGCGCCAAACATGCTAGCGTTTAAACTGCTCATTTCTAAGGAGATTAGAGAAATCAGTGAGAGATGAGGGTGTTCTAGTAGACATAACATTTAACTGCTAAATGCGTGCTGATTTTTGATGATGTCCGCAGTCACACTAATAGGAGGAACAATTACCATAATTTGATAACTGTGAAATTAATAACTATGGTTGCCATGGAACACCAATCATTTGACATCTAGACACTGATTTTTCTTTTGTATGTATATATATATATATATATATATATATATATATATATAAATACATATCTGGTTAACTTAATAGAGCCACAGGGATGAAACAAAGCGCTCTCCTTTGGTTTGCAAGAATCAACATAAAGGACTGTGCTTATTTAAGTGAAATATGGACTGGAGAGATACCTTAGATAAGGAAAAAAAGTAAAAATTAAAAATGATACTTACAACGCCGAGATATGGTCCATACTGTTCCTTGGTGGCAAGGCCGTGATTTATGATGTAGTTAAAGGCTGCAGAGGCACTGCCGCCACGGCATCCATAGCCCTCGTAGGGCCATGCACACTCTAGAACTTGTTGTTCGGAGAAGTGCAGTAACCTATTATACTGCCGACAGTATCAGCAGACAGGCGAAGCAGAGGAAGCAGAAGACACATTACAATAATGTTTAAACTCTTAAAACTTGTTGTAAGAACTTCCTGTATGTACACATATAGCGATTTGACCCGTCCAAGATTTAACGAATTTCTTCATTTATGGCATATCTATATTTATTTAAAATGTGTTCTGCTTAGGCACGTTCATCGAATGCTAGCACTCTTTAAGAAACTGACGCGAGAAAAACAAACGCTGTCTTCCGAAAGTTGCGCACGTTGAAGAAAATGTTCTTCCACGCTTTTTGACCTATTATGGCGGCGTATCATATCGCTCCAACCGAGCTTGCAAAGCCCAAACGTGGAGGAGTACCAGCAGCAAGTTGATTTTCCTCGTTCTAAACAAATTGTTAAAGATAAATCGACTGTCAGAATATATGTTTGCGAAATGAAGTGTCTATCCATGCTTTTGCTGGAGCTTTCGTGAGTTATTGTCTGACTACAGGAATGCATTTAGCTGAATCAAAGGGATAATCTGCAAATAGCAGTTGCGTCCCAAGCTCTGCAGTGACCACACCACGCCTGGCAGGGTCCTCGTTCTCACTCGGTGCTGCCCGACATACATATAGTGTCAGCAGCGGAGCTGTTGGACGCGCACGGTCACGGAGGCGCGACATTGTCGAGTTGTTTAGGACCTCCAACGAGCAATAGACAACAAGCAAGATGCTTGCACATCTTGGCATCTTTATTTCTCGGTATCTTTGGGAGGGCGCCGCACACTCTAGCCGTCACGTTTACACGTTTTACGCAACATCACCAGTTCTTTTTTGCTCGAAGGCTTACGCTAAATACCACGCATTGAACTGCCAGACGCTTTAGTGATGGCGGATCGTCCCTCTCCACGTGAGGCGAACGCTAGCGTCGCAGAAGGCGTCATTTGTTTTGTAATTATCTTCGAAAACGCAATTGAGTTTTGAAACACATTAACATTAAATAAGGAGTCCATTGGTGAGGGAGGTGGTTCTTCGACTACGGTCTCGGACGGCATGCCACGAGCTTTCTCGTTGCTTTATTTCTGGTAGGCAACTCTTTCCAGACGAATGTGATTTTCACTTGATGAGTCCCAGGGCATCTGCGCCATCTGAGACAAAGGCCGTGACCTCCTACCAGGACGTAGGTTTAAGTTGCGCGATTTGAAGTTACTAGCTTCAAGAGAGCTTCAAGTAAGCCATCGAGCAGTGAACTTTTAAACCCTGTGTTTTCTGATAATTAGATATAATCGATCGATTGTAAAGCAGCGTTTAGGATTGGACCTAAAACGCAGAACTGCCGCCTACGTTCTGCGTAGCCTGCTGGGCTGGTTGACACCCGGCCCTGGATGAGCTAAAATCCCGACCAGTAGAGCATGGGTTTGTCGGAGTTAATTGTTTGCAAGATATCATTGGCTAATAAAAAAAAAATTATATATATATAATGATTTAGGCACTTCCCCTGTTTGCGAGAACCGGAAGACAGTCGCGAATAGTGGTGACCACAACCGATTAAATACGCGTCGACGAACCTGTTGCGCATATATAGATTCGATGTTATCGACGACTGCGAAACTCCAGGACGCTTCGCAGAGCGCCTGATCCTTGACCTGCGTCACAATGCCTTTTGTCCGCCAGTCGAGACGTTTCGGAATTTTTAAGTAATTGTATCTCGAGGTCTGAAATGGTTCGCCTCCATTGTAGCCTCCTTTCTGAGTTCTGCTTTGGTGAGGTCGTTTACTGAAGTCACGATCAGCCATATGGTTTATGGCGAGTTTGTAGGAACGGGTGCGTCGATTGTGCGAGTTGATAATACGCACATTTTTGCGAAAATGGCTCCTTCGTTTCTGCTCCTCTCGCGATGACCTGTATCGTTTCCTGTACACCCTCTGCTCGTTGTAAAATCGTGCAAAACATTCAAACGGACAAAAAGTCAATCAGATGCTACCAAATACCGTAAACACTCGTACTTAGCTGGTCCATGTGTGATCTACAGAGTACACCCGTCTTCAGACACTGCCTGCTAAGGTTGCTTCATTCAACCTGACTGAGTCGGAAATGCCCAGCGAAAATAGCCGGTTCTAACCCATTAGTGGCCTAGGCATGCTTTACCTTAAAAATATTACAAAATCACCGCAAGCATTTACGCAATGAACCCACGAACCTAAATATGGTGTCAAATACAGCATATAATCCTAGTTTTTCGTGCTTTCTTACTGTCGCTTATTAAGGCTTTGCATCGTTTTCCTTAGTTAGGATGTACTAAAGTACTCTAGATCTCGTTAATATAATTTTATGTTTAGAAACAATTGCCCTTATTTGCCAATAACTTCAATACGTTGGCCATGAATTGATTTACGTGTACAACATTAACATTTTGCACTATGAGCTTTTACTTTGTGCGAGCTCCGTGGCTTGCTAGATCTGTCCCGTCTCCTGTGATTTTATGCAGTCATTATTGTTAGCACTAAATGTTATTAAAAATAATTGCTGTAGGATTGTCTTTCAACAAACGAAAAAAATTAAATATAAAGAAAAGAAAAGCACAAAAAATCTGTAAGTACATTAGTAATTTGTAGCTATGCACGGAGCGATATAGCGCCTAAATAGACCATGTATGTATCAATTGCGCTAAGAGGAGTATGTCATATAAAAGAAGTCGTGAAAAAAAAGAGTATAAGCAAATATATTTATGCTGGAACTTTTTTTGATAACCACAGCCATATATGTCGTACAAAGATTCGTTGTAGATATTAATTGCAGATTCAAAATAAAAGCATAATATTCTATATTTACCAATAATGTCACTTACAAAAGCAACAATAAGAAGAATTTACTGCGTAAAGGTTGTACGATTTTTCTGGCAACGAGACTTAATAAAACCTACAGCTGGCTTCTCCTGACTTTTCAGACTGCCTGTTGAGGAATCAACATAGGCGTTATGCCAATGATATGGTATACGCTTTAGCAAGGTTAAGTGTCTGGTCTTGCCAAGAGATACTTTGGATTGCGCATCTCTGCAAAGGATGCGGTCACTTAGTCTTTGATGCAAAAGCGGAGCCAACATGTGTTCAAAATTCATGAATCAACGAACTTACATGTTACGTCTGTTTTTATTTAATTCCAATAAAGGACAGCGAACATATTTCTCCAAAAGCCGAGTCAAATCTAATTTTTTTTTTCTTTTAAAGAGCTTCAATCGATCAGGGACGATAAAGCCATGGTTTTAAGAACCATGTGGAAAAAGAGTGTGTATGGATAGTACGAAAATTTTCGATTTGGACATTTCAAGACCTTCGAGGAATCCCGTAAGGCACCAAAACGGCAAGTAATGAGAAAATTGTGGTCCGTGTGCAATTCACAAAAACTCCAACCATCAAATGCATATCGCCTAAGCGCCGTGTCCCTTTATAGGATCCTTTGTGACTACCACGGAATATCACTCAGATCACGTATACCCGTAATTGAATAATATGCAGAACACGTTCACCTCATTATGCGCAACTACTTCTTACAGACCACGCAGACATAAGCGTATTGGATATTATGATGCAGACAATGGCATCTAAAAAAAACATATATATATATATATATGCATTGGCGCGTTTATCCATTCTACAAAAATAAAAACATCTCCAGTATATTTAAAACGTCGAGATGATCCGCAACACGCATAGCTCAACGGAGTAGTTTCTAAGATTTAAACGCGTCATGCGTATGTAAAAGGTGTTGGCAACAATAGTTGCAGTTATTGTTCAAGTACTCGGAAGAGCTAGTCACCTTAAAGCGTTTGAATTGACGGCGAAAGTGTCTGTCGTCGTGAAGAATAAGCTCGCGCATCGGATTGAAATAGTGTTTGAGGTCGTATCCAGCTGAGGACGGTCGCCTACAGTCGCCACCGGGCTTTAATGCGTCGATATCGAAGACGTCCAGCGCCTGAGGTCCTGGCTCGTATGTTGTGTAGATCAGCTCGCATACGTCGACGTGCGAATCGAATAGTGTATTTTGGCCTTGTAGGACATAGCGCACAGGGATGAAGTCCGATCTTTGCAACGAAACAAGTGACAGACCGTGGACAAGTTAGTTAGCCAATTGGAGTCTCCGTTCTCTCAAAGGGAGAATTAAGCATTGTCTAAGAAAGCTATGTAACAAGCTAAAAACCGCGCCGGCGTTCTGCAGACAGTTTTCCATAGACACATCAGAAAAAGAACATCGTTCGAATTCAGCAACCAAGATACGCAAAGCTAATACTACAAACAAAACTTAATACTGCTGTTTAATATGATTATTTGATTAGTACAAATTGTGTTAAATAATTTTAGGTAGCCAGTTTATAATTAATACTACCATGAAGTAATACAAATAATCTATGTTACTTCATGGTAGTAAATCAAGGTAATAGTAACCTCATTACCTTGATTCACTACCATAAAGTAATAGAATTCTATTTGCCTGTCATTGCAAGATCTCATAGAAAATATCCTATTGACTTCCCGATTGCACCGAGCATCCAGATTGGTTTTTCGATAGCTAATTTACGAAATGTTATTCCAACCTGCTCGTATGTATGGCTCCTCTGTTGTTCAAGTAGGCTTGAGTCGCACCTGCCACCCCGAAATCTATTAGGATCCCGCGGGTACCGCCTAGAGTATTACGTGGTTCGTAGTGAAGTGCTCTAAAAACCCGCTGTCACAGATAGACCGAGCGCCACACAACCAAAGCAGACAACAGACAGTTATAGCGCTACACAGGTAGAGCAGACAATAATTGTACCGGAGATATAGAGGGCGCATTGTAGCTGACGACATTGTAATAGCGCGGACTGCCGCCAGGCGGAGGTCGATCAGCTACGGCATATAAGCGGCTGCAGCCGTCTTAGCTTCCTCTTTTCTCTGCGGTGCGCGCACTGCACGCACGAGTCGATCCACCGCCGGCGGCGTCCGAGGGTAAGCAGCACGCTACGCATCAGAGCCGCCAACAAGGGGTGAGTCATGAGCCGGGCACCACACGGTGCCGCGTTACAAGTGTGATATTATTAAGAATAAAGACGAGGCCGGAGTGCTATGTTATTCTCGATACACATTTGTTCTCGTTCCGCAGATTAGTTTGTAACACATTTGGCGCCCAACGTGAGGCTGGTGATTGTGCCGTTACACTAATTGCGGAAGAGACAGGCCACTATGGCAGACTCCGTAGAGTACCTCAAAGCCGTTAGGAAGTCTGCGCGTGCCAGCGTTTCCACTCTACGCAACACGGTGCTAAAATTTTCGCCTGAAGGACAAGCTCCACCGGCGAAGTCTGTGGCCGACGACCAGCGAGTGGCCACGTGGCAATTAAAGCTGGAGCGTCTAGAGAAGAAGCTAACCGAGCTAGACAATAAGCTATGTGCATTGTCGGTAGGTACTACTAATGAGGAAGTCCTAGACGAGCAATTGGCACGTTGTGAGGCATATGCAGATATGTTAGATCAGATAAAGCAGGTATTAGCTGCCTACAGGAACCAAGGCGACCCGGGCGGTGCTGAGCGTGATGTGAAGCCCTCGGACGCCCGCGCGCTGGCCGATGCAATGGCGTCGTTCCTAGAATTGCAGCGTGAGGCGGCCGGCAGAGTACCAGTGAATACCGGCGCGGCGGCGCAAGAGGGGATCGAGGCGATTTTGAATCGGCTAGTGTCGTTACAAGAAGCCGGCAGCTCGGGCGGCGCACAATTGCCGGCGCCGAAGCTACGAAGATTTTGTGGTCACCGACACCAGTTCCCAGTGTTCATCGAAGAATTTAGAACATTGGTTGACGAAAAAGAAGGGTTGTCCGATCTGCAGCGACACAAGATATTGCGTGACCTACTCGAAGGCGAGGCAGCGAGAGCCGTCGCCGAGATACCGCTAGACGCCGACAACTACGCTTACGTGCTTAACTACCTTATGAACAGGTATGGTTGCGTTAAGGCTATAGTGGGTGACGTATATCAAAAATTGTTAGATATGCCTAGGGTGGGTCGCGTAGACCACATAGCGCTGCGTGAATTATTAGATCAGGTGAATAGCTCAGTAGCGGCATTGCGCGCATTACAATTCAATGAGAAATGTTATGGCGCCGTGTTATATACTATTGTTTTGCGGGCTCTGCCGGAGCCACTGATGTTGAGATATATTGCTTCGGTGGAAGCCGCTAAGGACAACGGTGCTCGCGATTTCACCGTGAAACCCGTGTTGCGTGTCCGAGCTACTGACACCATATCAGAGGAGTTTGGTCAACAGTTTCAGGACTTGATACACTTCCTCTCGATCGAGGTGACGTCGCGAGAAAAACAAAAATCATTAACACAGAGAGATAGCAAGCCAGGGTCGGGTACCACGCCGCGGCCGTGGTCGAGTAGTCCGAGGCCGGCGAGGGAAGCCTCGCGGAATGACTCAGCACAAGTATACCAGACGCACGTGGAACCGCGATCCGGTAATAACCGCAACACTAACACCAATAATACTAGTAACGGCAATAGCAACTATATTAACAGACGAGGAGGTAGTGCGTCGCAGAATCACGCACAATGTAACAGTAACACGCAACAATTGGTTGGATGTTTATTTTGCGGTGGTAGGCACGATGCAACCGCATGCATGACTACGATGTCAATGAGTGAAAAACGCAACCGAGTAACAGAGGCCAAGGTATGCAGAAGGTGTCTGATGCCGGGGCATTGGATCCACACATGCACAAGTAAAATTACATGCAAACATTGTAAGGGTCCGCATGCACCCGTGATGTGTACACAAGCTGTAGGGAGCAACATTGTATCACCGTTAGGCTGTACAAATCCATTGTTGCCCACGGGGCATGTAGACGTTATAAATAATAATGGTAAACGTGTCGTCGCCAGATTTTTGTTAGATAGCGGCTCACAGCGAACTTTCGTTACACGCCGTCTCGCGGATTCCCTGCAGGCGAAGACCATCGGCAACGAGTTCACTTATCTGCATGTCTTCGGCGGCAGCAAACCTCAGCAAGCCAAGAGATTGCCTATCGTACAGCTGCAGTTGGTGCCGCGTAACGGTGAACCAGTAATGCTTACCGCGAGAGTAGTGGAGGAGATCACAGCAGCCCACTTACCCACCCCATCGCCAAGACTCCGGGCTAGGCATGGGCACGAGCTTGCGGAGAGGGCCGGCGGGCCGGTGGCCGTCGATTTGTTGCTAGATGCGAACAGCTCGTTTAGCATCATGGAGGGCGGGCCACGGCGCCTCGATACCCGAACCGTCGGCCTCGAGACTCGCTTCGGGCTCGTTCTTGCGTCGGAGGCGACCGGGGAGGTACGAGCGGAGGCCACAGTTGCGGCGACGGCAGCCGAGCTGGACAGATTTTGGTCGCTCGAGTCCATCGGCATACAACCAGACGAATTACAAGAGAAGAGCCCACAGATTGTGGCAAAACACTTCCTATCGACGGTAGAGCGGTCCACCGACGGACGCTACCAAGTTCGGCTCAATCTCAAGCCCAACGTATCGATGATCAACAACAATAAGAAAGCATCAGAAAAGCAACTAGAAGCATTGGCGAAGAGACTACGACGAGATCCGGAGCTGAGGACAGACTACGTACGAGAGATTCGCACGTTCATCGATCAAGAGTTTGCAGAACCTCTTCCACCCGGTGAGTCACCGAAATACGTCATGCCACATTTCCCGGTTATACAGCCTAGCAAGATATCGTACAGAATTCGGCCAGTATTTAATGCATCGGCGGCGGCCAAAGGTCAGTTGTCACTTAACGACTGCATTGAAGACACGCCAAAT
The DNA here is from genome assembly GCA_003439945.1 of Dermanyssus gallinae. Lineage (NCBI taxonomy): Eukaryota > Metazoa > Arthropoda > Arachnida > Mesostigmata > Dermanyssidae > Dermanyssus > Dermanyssus gallinae. Next base: position 90,535 of record QVRM01000499.1, read on the forward strand.
TTGTTGCCGTGTCCGATGGCGATGCTGACAAGATTTCGGCGACACAAGGTCGCATGGGTGGCGGACATCAGCAAAGCTTATCTTATGGTTCGTGTCCACCCAGATGATAGAAACCTGTTATGTTTCTTTTGGTTCGAAAATGACGAACAATTAACGGGTCGATCACTTTATAGGATGACCTCGACTTCGTTCGGTGTAAAGGACAGCCAACACAATACGATCGCCGTCATCCGAGCCCACGCGGAGAAATACGCAGCCAGCCATCACGACGCGTGTAAGAGTATTCTCCATGACCTGTACATGGACGACATGCTGACGGGCGCGGAGTCCTCAGGCGAGGCAGAACGGTTGTGGCACGCGGTGGTCAAAATACTGGGTGATGCGGGTATGGTTCTGAAGAAATTCAAGTCCAACTGCCCGGCGTTACGAGCCCAGTTCGGCGACGAGAAAAAAACCGTGCACACCGACGCAGCTCGCGGGGGCACGCTGCTGCGTCCAGCAGGTATAGAAAAAGTACTAGGTGTAGGATGGAACCAGGAGGCCGACACGCTCACATTCCAGCCAGACGGAATGTTGGAGTTCGCGACATCAGCCCCTCCCACCTTGCGCACGCTCATGGGCGCCTGCGCGCGACTCTACGACCCCCAGGGCCTGATCGCGCCGTTCACGACAAAGCTGAAGTGCATTCTCCAGGAAGCCCACCAGACCAAGCGACCGATCGGAGAAGCACTGTCAGCGGAGTTGACGCGGCGGTGGTTGGCCTGGGTGGACAAGGTGAAAGGGCTGGCGGACTTCGAGGTGAAGAGAGACCTGGGGCTCAGGTGCGGAACGACGGTCGAAATACACGCATTCGCCGACGCGAGCGACAGAGCGTACGCCGCCGTGATATACACCAAGGTCACCGACACCCAAGGTACTAGTTCGATTGGCTTGGTCGCGGCCAAGGCCAAGTTAGTCCCGTTGCAGCAAATTGAAGGGTTAACAATACCAAAGAAGGAGTTGATGGCTGCCGTGTTGGCCGTCAGACTTGCAAGAAAGGTACGAGAGCAATTAGAGCTTGGCGACGCCAAAACGTTTTATTGGTCGGACGCGCAGGTAGTATTGCATTGGATATACTCGACCGCACCACATAGGTGGGGAGTATTTGTAAGGAATCGCTTATTGGAGATAATGGAACATACGGAGGTGCGGCAGTGGCATCATTGCCCAGGAGAACAGAACCCAGCTGATCTACCCTCGCGTGGTATGAGCATTCATAAGCTAAAGGCGAGCGCCTTATGGTTACAGGGTCCAGGTTTCCTGATAGATCCAGCTGCGCAGTATCCCGTATTTAAGGCAAGTCCTGCATTGTATGAGGAGCTCCCTGAAGTTCGAGCTTTGCTAGCAGTGGATCAGCCTCCAGTCATCGATCCGGCCAAGTTTTCAAGCTTGCAGCGTCTTGTCAGGGTGTCGGCGACAATTGCAAGAGCGGTACGGCGCTTTAAGGGTGAAAAGTCTGCAACAGGGCCGCTGACAACGCGAGAGCTCGCCGATTCGAAGCAGCGTCTCATTTGTCAAGCTCAGCAACGCTGCTTGGGGGAGACTATAGCGAGCCTCGCCAAGAACGAAGCACCCGACAATCCGAAGATCGCAGAGTTTAAGCCGTTCATCGACAAGGAGGGCCTGCTGCGGGTCGGCGGCCGCCTGCAGTTGGCGGAGAGCCATTTGAAACCCGCCACCCGATCCTGTTGCAGGACGACCCGCTTGCGCGGTTGATCATCGCACATGCTCACGAGAGCAGAGTCCGCCACATGAAAGTTGAAGCAACGATGAATGAATTAAGAGAAAACTACTGGATCATCAGAATGAGACAACTAGTCAAGACAACGATCTACAAATGCGCCGCATGCGCAAGAGAGCGAGCAAAGATCGCTAGAATAGAAGAAGCGCCACTGCCAGCCTCGAGAATTGAGAGTTCTTTCCGCCCATTTAAGACAACCGGCATTGATTATTTCGGCCCGCTCGTGGTACGAGGAGACCGGGGCGAGGAGAAGAAGATATGGGTGGCAATCTTCACCTGCGCAGTAGTACGAGCAATTCATTTAGAGGTGGCGGAAGACCTAACGGCGGAAGCCTGTCTAGCGGCTATAAAGAGATTCACGGCGCAACGCGGGCTACCCGATAAATTTATTTCAGACAATGCATTAACGTTCCAGAAAGCGAACAGATGCCTAGTAGCCCTCACCAAGGCGATCCGCGACGAAGTTGTTCAGAATTTTCTGGGCCACGGGGGAGTCTCGTGGGACTTAACGTCCCAAGGGCTCCCTGGTGGGGAGGCTTTTTCGAACGAATGGTAGGAGTGGTGAAAAGCTGCTTGCGGAAGACATTAAAGAAGAACAAACTAAAGCTAATGAATCTCATAACGATAATGCACGAAGTAGCCGCAATAATTAATCAGCGACCTATCACGTGAGTTCCAGATCGGCCTGATGAGCCAAGGGCCTTGGCACCGAGTCATTTCCTTACACCAAAGGTGCCGACGACGTTCCCAGTCGACAAACTAACGTCGCTCGGCAACCATCCCGGTGGGCTCTCAAATATTTGGAAACAACAGGAAAGATTGTTAAATTCGTTCTGGAAGCGGTGGCGTAGCGAGTACATGATCGTGTTGAGAACAGCTCTACGACGCCGGGGAGAGCGAAACGACGTATTGAAGAAAGGCGACGTCGTCATTCTAGAAGATGAAGCTCTGCCGCGAGCATACTGGCGACTCGGACTCATTGAAGAGGCCTTGCCGGGGAGAGGCGGCGTACCGCGCGCCTACCGCATACATCTCGGCGAAGGACGGTTTGTCGATCGACCAGCGGGACGGCTCGCGAAGTTGCTGTGAGTCGGCATAGAGATACACACATGAATAGGAGCAATTAATGTTCGACGAGCCCCCCAACGAAATTATTTTGAGGTAACTTCGTTCCTCAAAAGGGGGAGGATGTCACAGATAGACCGAGCGCCACACAACCAAAGCAGACAACAGACAGTTATAGCGCTACACAGGTAGAGCAGACAATAATTGTACTGGAGATATAGAGGGCGCATTGTAGCTGACGACATTGTAATAGCGCGGACTGCCGCCAGGCGGAGGTCGATCAGCTACGGCATATAAGCGGCTGCGGCCGTCTTAGCTTCCTCTTTTCTCTGCGGTGCGCGCACTGCACGCACGAGTCGATCCACCGCCGGCGGCGTCCGAGGGTAAGCAGCACGCTACACATCAGAGCCGCCAACAAGGGGTGAGTCATGAGCCGGGCACCACACGGTGCCGCGTTACAAGTGTGATATTATTAAGAATAAAGACGAGGCCGGAGTGCTATGTTATTCTCGATACACATTTGTTCTCGTTCCGCAGATTAGTTTGTAACACCCGCTTTTGCTTAGCCATGCGTTCTAACAGCTGTTACTGGTTTATGGTCTTAAGTGCATCTGGGAGGAGCACCAATATCTGTACCTAAGCGCAGACCAAAGGCAATGCAAAGTGCAAAATCGCTCAGTACTATTTCCGGCGGAGGTGTCAGCAGGTACTGTCACGCATTACTTAACAGTAAAAGCCTACGCAAATCACTATGTTCCATTCCACACATGGATAAAAGGATCTCTGTTTCCCAAAAGAGTGTGGTTGGATGCCGGTGCATTTCCAGAAAATTGGTTCACTCTTAAATGGCTAGAGCGGCTTTCTGAAAAGCCAGCTTAATTACTTACATCGTAAACTTACACGATTTACAAAACGAGCGAACGACGTGTACAGGCAGGTCGACCTTTCCTGTCACTCTAGTTCGAACTGCATGGGTACGACAGTGAAGATCGTAGAGATAGAGGAGGAATATGTAGTGGATCTAAAGCTAAGCCAAAGTTACGATGACGAAACAGGTGATGTTGCTGACAGCAAAGGAGGAGACGACGGAGGAGGTGCGCGGAGGCGGTACCTGTCTAATGACGCCGCAACGAGAAAGAAGCAATGTTGTTGTTCCGGCAATGAAGGAGAAAACCCGCTTATAAAATAAATTGCAGCAGCAACAGCTGGGAAAAGAAGACCAGGAGCGACAGTGAGATGTTTTTTTTTAGAGGACTAAATGGAAAATGCGGTTGCACACACGGACAGCACAGCAGGGAGTCCCTGCTAGTAGTGGGCCGGTAGTGTGGTGCTCCAACCCACTAAAAACCAGTCATGTCCCAGCCCCGCAACTGACTGGGAACTGCTTACGCATGCATCAAACAGTCAGAGGGGGCGAGTCTTCTTACTCCTGGCGAAAGTTGTCCCTGGGAGCCGCAGGGAATTGCAAAAGTCGCAGCTTGTTGACCGCTGTCTTTGCTTAAAAAATTATGTTAAAAACCGCTGTTGTCAAGTCCTAGTGTTCCAGGGATTCTGTCATCTTTAGAACGAGTAGATTAGAAATGTGCGTATTCATTAGAGTCATCAAGGGGTGACGCTGTTCCACCCATGCGGGACACGCCAGATTTATGTGCTTTGGAGTGTCCTCGAGTCCATTGCCCCAGTGGACGCACGTGAGGTTGGAGGCCTTCCCGATCCTGAATAGGTACGACTGAAAGTCGCCGTGCCCCGTCAAAATCTGGGTGGTGTGGAAGGTGAGCTCCCCACCAAGCCGGTACAGCCAGTTCCTGATGTTAGGGACCAGCTTGCGGAGACTGGCACCTGGTTCCCCTCCGCCAGGCCATCCCACTCCCCCTGCCATAGCTGCAATGTGTGTTGCCGTGCCTCTTCCTTCTTAAGGCTCTGATCGCCCCACAGGCGGCGGCGCTCTTCTGCCTTCAGGTCCCATGGAATAGTGCCCGCGAGCACGAGTGCCGCCGCTGTGCTAACCGTCCGGTACGCCATGGTCACCCTAAGGGCTACGACCCGTTGAGCCCGTCGTAAGCGGGCTCTATTTGCCTTAGCCTTCAGAGCGTTGGTAGGCCAGGCCGGAGCCCCGTATAGGGCAACTGACTCGGCCACAGACATAATAACTCTTCTTCTTGTTTGTTTAGGGCCGTAGGTGTTTGGCATGAGACGCGCGAAACTATTGGCGATCTTCAATGCCCTCTTTGACGCCCGCCGTAAGTGTTCAGTACCCCGGAGGCCCCGGTCCAGACCCATCAGGAGAAAATCTTTGCTTTTAGCGGGGGCCAGGGTAAGCCCCGTCCTTTGCGGGCAGAGCCGCAGATTCTCGCAGAGCGCAATCCAGAGCGCAATGTCGAAGAGGGCTTCATTCGCACGCGTCATGTAGGTAGCTCGATAAAATCCGTCATAAGTAAAAGGGCACCCTTTTCCTGTGGAGATCATCGAGGATGACTCTCCACGGGAGGCTATTAAAAGCGTTCTTCACGTCCAGTAGTATTCCTAAAAATAGGTCTCGGCGTCCGGGCGGAAGGTCGCGGATACTTTCGGCCTTTTGTTGGATTTTCTTTCGCTGCAATGGTAGAGCGACCTTTACAAAACCCATATTGGGCCTTGGAAAGGAGGCCGTTCACCTCCGCGAACTCTCGGAGTCGTGATCGACGATGGACTCGAAGGCCTTGGCCATGCGATATCCATGCGATAGGAAACAAGCCCGTCCGAAGCATATCCGTCGCCGCGGCGGCCACCGCCTCTGGGTATTCCTTGAGCAGTAGCTTAACCGCGAAGACGGGGATCCCGTCAGGGCCCGGTGCCTTTCCCGGCTTGAGGCGTTCCCTTGCTGCGAGCACTTCGTGCGGGGTTACCTCTAGTATGCTGTCCTCAGACTCCCCTGTGTCTTCTAAGTACGGGGTTCGGTCAAAGGGCGGGTGCCGAGGCAAGAGTGCCGTGACTGCTTCCCGGGTTTCCTCTGACGTAAACTCCACCCTTCGTTTGAATGGGGGGAAAGCCCCGCACCATCTTATACGGGCGGCCCCATGAGTCGTCCTCCAGCTCTTCGAGAAAGGCTTTCTAGGAGCGTTCCTTGCTTCTGAAGATTTTCCTACGCAGACAGGCTTGCAGCCTTTTAGATTCCGCGTTGTGTTGCAAGGGCGGCTCGCTGAACGCAGGTGAGGAGACGCCGTGCCCGGCTGCACCTTTTCCTAAGGTCTTCTATTTCGGTCGTCCACCAGTTCTTCGGGGTCCTTCGATGCAACCGGTGTGTTCCGCGGCCCGTAACGACTCTGCAGACGACCTCGTCGCCGCCGCCGGCGTCGAACAAGTTCGACACCTTTTTCCATGCCTCCTTATCTCATCTCCTGGTCTTACCCATGGCGTCAATGAGGCATATGGGCCGGTGAGCCGAAGGCTCCGTCTTCCCCCCGAGTTTGGGGATCAGAACCAGGCTTGCCCTTTTCCACAGCCTCGGAAACCTCCCCTCTCTCAGGAGCATGTTTCAAGGTATTGGAAAACCTTAGGCCACCTTTTGACCAGTAGCCTCGCTACCTCTGGGGGAACTTCGTCTAGGCGGGCGCTTTGCCGGTTACCAATTGATTACGGGCTTGTTCAACCTCCTCCAGCGTTACCTCCGGGATGTCTTCCGGGGTGACCGAGAACTCCTTGTTTCCTCTCCGCGGCTGTGCCGGAAATAGACCAATTACATCCGGGGGGAGTTTTGGGGGAGATCTCCAGAGTTTGGCCATAACTATTCGGTACCTCAGGCTCCATACGTCGCTTTCCACCGCGCCAATCAGCTCTTTCTCCACTCGGGTTTTACTTTTGGCGATGAGTCCTCGGAGTCTCGATCGAACAGCCTTGCACTCCGTCAATTAGGATTCAGCTCTTGCGGCCTCCCTCTCGCCCAAGATCCCTCCCGTCAGTTTCTTCGCGCTAACCAGCTGCGTGTCCTCGTGCAAACCCTGTTTAGCCTAATGCGAGTCTTGCGGGCAGCTGCGATCTGTTTGTTCCACTAGTAGAGTGGCGGCTTCCGTGTTGATGTGAGGGAGCAGCTTTCTCGCATGCTGTAGAGAGTATGTTGATTATTTGGTATTCATTCCCCACCGTGTCTCCTAGTCGTTTGCAACCCTCGTCTATTTCAGCCACTAGAATCTTGGCGTCGAGTTTCCGCATTTGCCATCTCTTACTAGAGGGAGGGGCGAGGGCCACCTCGGGGGTGATGGTGAAACAGATGTATCTGTGGTCACTCATGGTCTCCTCCGTCTTCCTCACCATCCACTCTACCACAAGTGGAAAAGTTCCTTTATTGACCATTCATAATCGTCAATGAAGGCCGTCTGGCTCCCTCTGGAAAAGGTGGGCACCCTTCCGTCATTAAGAACCATCTGACTCTTTTCAACCATCCACTCCTGTAGAGTTTGTGCCCGTCTAGTTGTGGTCCGGCTACCCCATCCTATGCTGGCCGCGTTGAAATCCTCAATGATCACTACCCTCTTACCTGCATGTGCCCCGCCCCGGGATCGCCCTGTCGATTTTCAGCCTTTTCTAGTGGGGATTTATGTAGGAGTCTGGAGTGGCAGCTGTGGTATAGGGTCATTGTGTGATTGAGATATCCCGCGGGCGACTCTAGCGTAAGAAGGTTGTTTTAAAACCTGAGATGTGTTGTCTACAGAAAAGGCTGATATCGAAGACATGTGGGTGATCTCGGCTGTCGGGTGCACTCTCTTTTTATTTTTCCGCTTATTACACAATTGATATTAAGCACACCCCAGAACAAGCTTGCCTCGTGCAAATGTTATCCCTTAATAATAAATGTCAGTTTAAATATTCAACTGTATTTATATGTGTGGCAGCTAATTCAATAAGGATACTTGGTCCATTTGCACTCTACGTTGGTTAATTTTGGCTAGGTTTCCTAGGCGTAGGAAATTTAGTTCAACTAGTGGCAAAAGGAGTCACACGAATACGTCGGTTACTAAGACATATATGCTCGTCTAGTCTCGCCTGTGTTATGGATGCTAATGTCTCTCAACGATAAACAGATATTGTAGTTTTCTAAATTAGGTAGTGATAATATTAGCCCATACCTTCACTAAATGTGTATTATATAATGCACTAAAAATGCAGTTGCGTGCTCGTGCAATAGTCACCTTTTAAGTTGGGCGTAGTATGTGTAAGTATGGGTGCGTCCGTGTTTGAAGACGTGCCTTGTCCACGTATCGCAATTGCCAGGCAGTGTGCCACTCACAGCGTTCGAGCCTTTTGAGCAGTTTTGTACACCTGTATACTGTAACGTAGCGTAATAATCTTTGGTATAGATCAAGTGACCAGGAGACGACCTCTCGTAACTTAAATATGTTTAGTACTGCAGTCTTGCATGCATATATATATATATATATATATATATATATATATATATATATATATATACGATATAAACATTATAGTTTTATACGTATTTTTCAGAAAGTTATTAGAAGTTATATCTATTTATATTAGTAATTACAGGCTTAACTGTCTAATCTGACGCGTACTTTATTGCCTTCGTTTGGGCCTGCACATATAAATAAACATTAGGCAATGTCCGCAGACTGTCCGTTTTTTCAGCAGTGAGACTCTTCATGCTTAAGGTTGTTCCGGGGCTGATGTATGGCCTTGACAGAATGTGGAATCACCTCACACTGGCGAATTTTAGCCAGCTTGAGATGTGTTTCTCATTATATATGAAGCGAGTGTTTTGCTTGCCTATTCGAGCAAGGAGTCGCTTTGTATATCTCATGTCAGGCTGTCCACCGGCTGCTTAAACAATCCGACTAAGGCTGAAGATGCCGCGTATAGTACCATACGAATGTTTTATTTCAGAATGGGAAGTTAAAGTCGAACAGGCCAGACGGGAGGTCGGTGGTTTGGACGTTTTCAATGCCGTGCACCTTTGGTCTGGTCCTGCATGTGACAGTCGCCACGTATACACCAGGTACATGGTGCATGGTTATCACTACCTGGTATGTTCAAACGCAGCCTTTCACGGGGAGTACGAGTTGTGCCAAGTACCATGCAGTGGAATGCACAGCGCTGGACAACAAATCGTTGCACTACTTCTCTCGCCGAAAACGTGAAGAAGATAGAGTATTATGAAGAAATATCTTGAACTGTATATTCAATGTGAGTGAAATCAATATAATTTATTATAAAAAATATATATATTTAGACGATATTTTACGTCAGTCGACAGGGAAACGCCTGACGATTTGTATTCAATGTAACTGCCGCTCACGTTAACCTTACTTTACCAATTTGGGGCTTAAACCATATTCAAGCCTGTGTTAAAAAGTCCTTGATTTTGAACACTTCCTTCAAAGCGGCCGTAAGTGATACGTTAGCATGTCGAGACAAGTTAGACTTTCGCTAAATTATGTCTCAAATACAGAATTTCAACGGCTTAAACAGGGACTGCTCGGCGGCCATACGTCATTGCTCCAAAACGTACTTATATGCTAAAATAGGCACTGCACTTTGTACCAAAGGGCTGGTATGCGCGGGAGCGCCATCTTGCTGAAAAGCCTATAGCATTTTATTCACGACAATTTATAAAACACAAAAGTAAACCTATTTTGTAATGGTTTTGCTTTTCTAAACAAACTAAAGCGACATGGCATCTCCTTCACCGGACAATGTACCTAGAACGTGAACACTAATGTAGAATTTGTTTTCATTTTCTCATTAATGGGACATGCCAGCAGTCGTTTCTAAAATTGGTTTTGTTTTTTGCGGTAGATATTTTTACATCAAACAAAGACGGCCTAATGCCTGAGAGAAGAGAGGCGCAAATGACATTGAGCTGTCTTAAAGGGCATTTCCTAGGATGTTGTGGCTAGACGGTTGCTGTGATGGTTATGGTGGTTGCAAGCCTGAATATGATGGTTATGGTCATCAAAAAATCAGATATTCGTAGTTGGACTGTTTCCGCACTTTATCGCGAATCTTCGCCATGTAGGAACCTGGTTCTGTTTTTTTCGGTAACCGTCTAGCCGGTTGCGAGCCGCTGAACTACCCATAACCTAACTCCAAGGAGATTTAATTTTTGGGCGCATGACCTTTCGGACTTTAGTTTGGATATATAGTCTAAATAAGTAAAACCATTATTTAGGGAACATGTTCACCAATTTTAGTACATTAATTTGGGGCTGGATGTACGCATCAAAACACACATCTAAAACCTCATGGTATCCAGCACCGATCTAAGTAAATAGAAAAAAGTCTACCTCTTTACTATTTTCGGAAAAAGAAAGAAATAGCACGAACCAAGTTGGGTAAATAAGTTGCGTGCTTCACCAGCGTGACTCCAGACGCAGCGAGATGAGCCTCCGCCCTTTCAGCCTGGGCTGCCAATTTTTCTGACGGAGCCACCATCATCTAAAAGACTCCTTAGCGCTTTTCCTGGTGAGCGCGATAAAACGTTTCTGTAGGCATTTGGTAGTATGCCAATCCTTGTCATTGAGGTTTGCCTTTTTGCATCGCCACATTTTTTTCTTCTGGAGGAGAAGATGACGTCTGACTTTTATGGGTAAAGGCGACTCAACGACTGACGACTGCGAGCGCCAGCACGTGAGTAGAAAGTCGTAAGCATGTACCCACATTTCATCTCCTGTGAGAGTCTCGAAACACAGAAGACCAGGCAAACCCGCGTCAGATTTTCTTGTACAGTGGCAATCACAAAGTATACATCAAACCTATTTTTGGTGAGTCCCAGGCGCTCCTACAGATCTTATGGACGGACTTTGCATCCAAATCAAAGTGTCCTCTAGCGATGTATAGTTTCGATCAATCATAGCCTTCACACTGGCCTCATTTTTGTCTGTTGCTATTTTTGGTGGTCCTTTACGGGGTTTGTTGGACAAATGTAATGTCCAGTTTGGAATATTCTTTACAATCCGTACAGACTCCGCAGGGATGGGACTTCGTTTCTAAGAGTTGAGATTGAATTTCTTCAAAGCTGTTGCATGCATATCCCTGGAAGTTAGCCCAGCGTTTGGGTACAGCTGACCTGCCGCCGATATGTCTGTGCTCAGTCGAAAGAAATGCTTCGCGATTTCGAACCTATCACTAATCGCCGTTAGCCGCCGGTGACGCCTGCGGATCATGCTTTCTCACAAGCTTCTATATCAAAAAGCAAAGCCTGTGCTCGCCACGTTATCGTGTTTTGTCGAGCCCGATAATGTGGTGCATTCGCGTGCGCACCGCGACCGGAGGAAGCACATAGATGCACGGGTTTGAGTCATACACATTTGTATTCATAAGGTCCGTCTTACGAAGCAATGCAAAAGCAGTCACGTGAACGTTCAGATTCGGCCTGAGGGTCAGCCTGAATGAGTTTAAGTTAAATGTTGCCACACTGTCGTCTGTCAGACACCCGACTCGAATGATCCACTTATTTTATATAAAGTGCAAAACAGCGCTCCAGTCAGGTAAGGTCATAAAACAATGCTGTTTTTTTGCTTCTAAAGGCAGGTACTTCTTTGTAGCAACCTTAAGGACATCGAATTTTTAAAATTCACCGTCAAAAATGCTGCAAAACAAAAACTTTATATACGCAAAGTCGTCACATGCATTTGCACAAGCAGCAGCACGTCTTCCACCAACTAGATGAAACGTTCGTTCGTTTTCGTCATCGCTTGTTATTAAATCGGCAGGTACAGTTATGATAACTCCAATACCACTTGGTAAGGTGAGAAATAATATCGACATGCCAAATATGCCGGTAATTTTGGATGAAAAAAAACTAGATTATATTCACCCTGCCGCAAATATTGCAGGCTATAATCCTTTTCTGAATGTAAACTGACGTTGCATATTATCAACATAAAGTTCCTATTGCTGAAATGTCTCCGTAAAGTGAACAAAGAAACATAATGGATAAATAATGCGGCGTCTTTAACCTCTTTACAGTCCTGAATGAGCATCGAATGAAGGATTTCTCCTTTAACGCCATCACTTTATTGTTGAGCAGTCACATTGAGGTACTCTGACCATCAGGAGCAACATTTTCCATAACTATAGGATAGAACACCCAACTAACCTTAAAACAGCATTCTTTTCGTCACGAAGTCGTGCTCAATTAATTTTGCGTAGTTATCATGTGTTGGCACAACGACATTTACGATATCTATTACTTTGAAGTGTGTCTTGAATACTGCTAGCACTGTAATGCCAATGCTGAAAAGCCAGTAATACAGTTCAACTGTTCGATCGCTCAAGCCCTTTAATTCGAGAGTCTTTGTGACAACGTTGAGTTTCTTGTCAGTCTCTAATTAAAAACTCTGAAAAGCTGCTGCTGCTGCTATTTTCCATACCGAAGTATCATTCTCCTTCTGTCTCAATATGAACAATATGAACTAGTCGCCAGTGTCAGCAACCCACAATGCTACTGTGGAGCCCATTCCACCCACACGGTTATGAAGTGAGGCGATGACTGAGCTGTTGTCACAAAAGCGGTGACTGAGCCCTCGGTCAACCGCTAGGCTGCCTTGCACCTACCTGCTCTCGTCACCGCCGTGGTTACTGTTAAAAGAGCCGCTGTCAACTCTTGTTGTGCTTGATGTAATCGGCCCTTTGCAGTAGCGGCTTTTTTAATTTGCGATCTCTGGGTCTTCAGAGAATCTTTCATACCGTTCTCGTATTTACGTTTATGTAATCCCGCACCCCTACATTCTGACCCCTCTTTTCAGTAGTCTGATATTTTTGCGGGCCACCAGTAGTTGAGTAACCCTTTATATTTTCGGGAGTAGACTAATATCAATGCCAGCTTTAGTGCCGTATGTACTGCAGTTATATATCTGGCCTATTGGGGCAGCTACCGACGATGGGTAAACTGAGGCGACCAACGCCAAGGGCTATCGACCGCGAGCAATGTCAGCTCGAATAGCAAAGCGGTGACCTCCAAGCATCTCGCAAAGATGTAATCGTGAGTCGCGTTAGGTGATGCTTTGATTTCAGCCTCTTGTGCTTCGACTTCAGAAAAAATGTGCACGGATGCAGCGCGTTCCCACTGTCACTAATTCGAACTCCCGCTGGTGGAAGTAACGCAGGTTCGTCAGTTACACTTAAATAACGGTACCCAGATATTCAAACCTTCCGTGGTCGGTGCCGGTGCCTTCTGCCCTGGCCACTCAGTCGTCTAGACCAAACTGCGTAAGTTCGCACTTTCCCGCACCAATTCTTGGGAGAAGCGGGGCCCTCTTCTTAAACGACGCTCTTACTTAAGACCAGCACGGGATAGCCATACTCGTACATTGTCATCGGCGACAAAACCCCGCGAATCTATATATATCGATATATTGCTTATAAAGATATATAACGAAGCGGCACCGCCGTCGTACTGGGGGTTCTTCCAAGCGAACGGAAGCTGCAGGGCTTGCCTCTGCTACCGACGTGCGCATAGGGATTTAAGGTAGACATTATATAGGTCAAGTTAAAGGCAATTGAATTGTCTCATATACAGGCATGGGGAGTGAGCTACCCGACGAGCAGCATTCTCTAGCCACCTTAAGATTTATTTACTGTTTACTATACATTCTTCGTCTACCTTTAAATGTAGCTCATATGCCGTAGCTCCCCATCTGCGAGGAGTGACGGCATGAGAAGAAATTTACTTAAAATGGTGTTGCTCTTGTGAATTAGGCTTGCAGAATAAAACAATAGTAACTATCTGTCCCTAGTCTTAGGCCTACTGCTATGCGAATCGTCTCGTCATCAAGAAAAGTACCTATGGGTGCACTGGGAAGCGCATGTAACCAGGCGCCTGCATCTTTGGCGGACACGGCGTTTAGGCGAGCTGTGGTCGTGTCGTTGGCAGCTTTATTAAGATGACGTCGTTGTGCCTCAGCGTGCAAAGGGGAGCTCCAGTCACGTTGGAATAGTACGTTGTCAGGCTTGTCTCCGCACCGGGCCTCAAGATTCTCCTGAAGCTGGGCTAAGCGGCTTCTAAACTGGTCGACTCCTGGTGTATCTTAAAGGGGAATTGCTCTGTTTTCTGCGCTTAGCATTGATGAGACTATGGCAGGACCGGCCAGGGTCTTTAAATTCGGAACGCCGAAGCCCTCTTTAGTGACGGGCAGTAATGCCTGTTGCCGTGCGCTAGGTGGTCAGGGCTTCGAGGGTAGACAGTGTCAACTCGTTGAGCGCTTGCAGGTCTTCGTCCCGATTATATAGGTCAGCTCCTCGAAGAAGATGAATGAGTCTTAAGGATGAGAAAGAAGTCCTGAGTAAGAGGAGTCATCGAAGAGCTCTTAGAAGAGGAAGGCGAGCAGCGCCATTTTCCAGCTTTAATCTCCAGCGCTCGATTGCTGCTGTAAGCCCTTCGGGATAAAGTGGCACAGTTAGCTGCTCCAGATCGTCCTTGGCGACTGAAGTTAAGGACCCGTCGAATGTCCTCAACTACCGTATGAACGGTTGCTCCTAATAGGCCATCGTCGAGGTACCAGAGGTTCAGTGGGCTCTTAAAGGAATCTACTAGACCCTATATATATATATATATATATATATATATATTTGGCTGACATAATAACGAAGTAGCTCATCTAACAGCGACTTGGGTCTAACGATCAGCTTTGAAATTGCCATCAACTATGTACGGTGTAACGTTTCCAATTAGAGTCCAGCACTATCGCACGTTGTGCAAGGTATTCTTAAAGAATCCGTGTTTAAATGGAAATAAATAAAGAAACACAATGCACTCATTTACTCCTTCAGCGCACAATGTTATGCATAGACGCAGTATAGATCTCACGACAATTACTCGTATTTATACGGCTAACACGCGTTCGGAAGTCATACATACAAGCTAAACGTTGGGACGTGATAGCAGCGGGGCTTTGCCTATGCGCAAGGTATATTTTGCTGTATATATATATATATATATATATATATATATACACCATTAAAAGAAGCAATGTAAAGGTACTTTGTTATCTTAAACGTTATATGCATATATACATGTACATATATTTTAAATGTACTATTTCTACACAACACGTGTGATAATAAACAAATTGTTTGTTTGTTATTATCTCAAACGGAAGTGAGTGCAATGGTTTGAATAAATAAAGCGTGTATTTTTGTGGAAACAGAGAGGAATACACAAACGGAAGGAAATTTCAAACAACGGGGCTGAACGGTTAGACATAGAAAGTACCAGCAATAATTGCTTAACTTCTTTCTTAATTCCAGTCAGCATTTGGAAATCCGGGTCAAAAGTCAAAGCCGTTTGAATCTCGCGGCCTGTAGCCTTTCGGCCTGCCTCTAACGGTCTTGATGTGATACGTCTCGACCCGCTTCGAGCTCAGCCACGTTGATAGCGAATGGTGTTGTATACCATTCAAACGTAAACAACAAAAATCGATCACGCTTGGAAAAACTATAGCGCACTGACACAACCACCGTGTTTCAAAAAAAGGCACTGCTTTATCGGTTCTCAATACGATTCCTATAATCAATGTTGCCTCCTCGCGTAAAAAGAAGATCAACAGATATTGCAGCCAATAATCTAGAGCGCGGGCACAGTCAGTAAACCGCATCTAATGATAAAGTTAATACCACCATATGGTAACGTAATATAATAACGGGTAATGAGGAGCCTTGTAACCTGATGTGGAGACGCAAAACCCCTAGCTGCTTATGCTGTTTGAAGTCTCATAAATATATGTCGAAAAGTGTACGTAGAGCGCGGTAGCAGAGAACCGATGGTAAGCGTCTAATGAAATACTATGGTTGAGGTTTGCACGCGTTTATTTCGTCGTCCGTCAAGTAAACCGTCGAGTCGTGCATGAGCTCGAAACGAGTCACGGTCTTTGAGGTAATGAAAGTACTGGTTCCTTTCTAGGTTGGGAAGTTAATAAAACACATAGCAAAGCGTATTTTGTAAGATGTCGTACAACCGTTTTAATGACGCTACTCAAACGTTATGTTTCTACTAGGAAGAACATGAGCTGGCACCTTAAATGTCAGTAATATGTTACTGTAGAATATTATTGACATTTAAGGTGCCGGCTCATGTTCATCCTAGTATAGACACACTACTTTGGTAGCCAGACTCATATAGCGTCATTCTATCGTCTTCCAGCGCGTCAACACGACGATAGTTTTTAAAAAAATGCGCGAAGGCAACGAGTCAGATCTGCATGCATTGCAGGTTCTAACGGTTAACAGGTATCGGCGCGCGGGAGTAGAAAACACAGACACATGCGCATAAGGGCCAATAACCTAATCCTATAGATATAGTAGACTTTATAAATAACGGGTATTAAATTAGGAAAACTGTCGCGTCAAAACGTCCTACGCTCTTAATGAGGTAAAGTCATTGCAACACCACTGGACTACGCGTGCATGGCACAAAGGAGAGTAAGACACTGAGCCTCATAACCATTGTACTGTTCTTTTTTGTGTTAGTACTTCTTTTTATCTTACTTATCAAATCATCTACGTTTATGCATATAACGGAGCTTAAGAACGATTTACACATACCTTAAAATTGGCGAGGTTAGGGAAGACCGATTGGACCCTGACAAGGTTTGTATCCGTTGCGTCGTGCTGTATGCAGGTGAGTTCGGGATCTTGCGTCTCGTTATTTGGCGTCCACACAATCTGTATAGTTTTCACAAAGATACACGCTCACAAAGGCCGAATATGCCTGTTAGAGTGCTGTTGAGGTGTGCCTATGCGATTGTCTAAATGCTGCAGGCTCCGTATATATACCGTAGCAGTTGGCATTCTTATACCTGAATCATAGACATTATTATTCCCACTATCAATGTCAACCTCTGATTGTGATAGAATAATTAATCTATAGGCTTCGCCGCCGCCCTTCTTCTACAAACTAACCGGGCGGCAAAACAAGAGTAGGCACCGTCTACAGATCTCTTGCGGTAGGTAAGTAGCCGCTTACCTGGAAATAGGCGCCTCCCCTCGGCGAATGCTTATACTGGGTCGCAATTTGGAGTGTCTTCGTGACCCCATCGTAGTAGTCAATCCGAGATCTATTTTGCTCCTGATCAAAGAATGCGGTAAACGGCTCCTTAAGAGGGACATGTGCAAAAACGATAAATCCAGAGGCCTTATAGGCGACTGAAAACTCGGGTGGTGGTATAGATTCGATCGCTGAAATGGCATTGTAAACGACACGAAAAAGAATCATAGTGCGTACTTTTTTCGGCATACTGTATCTCCCTGATTCAACAAAAAAAATCAACAAAATGAATAGGGCTCCAACTCGTATTACCTATCGAATAGTGTTGTACTGAAAATATAAAGCAAACATAAAACAATCTGATGTTCTGTTAACCGCACACGATTACAAAACGTGAGAGTAGGAGACATAGACGCACGTGCAAACAAAAAATGTGTTAATCACATAAAGTAAACTATGGACCTAGTGTGCAACGAAGCTCAGGCAGATGACACCTTCTCTGTCGGAGCTCGTCTCGACGTACTTAAATGCTTGCCGTTGGCCGCGCAAAAACGAATGGTTCGTTAACTATCCGAAACCGCATGATCTGCCGTGGATAGTTAAGGATACAAATCGAGATACGGCTGAACCGCTGAACGTTCTTCATTTCACTCTTTGCTATTTGCTTACACGATATGTTTGCCCAGTTCGTGTGTTGGTCCGTTTTGACCGGCAATTAGATCGCATTATGCAAAAACTCCTTGGGGTGCGTTTTCACATGGGATTATGTTTCGAGAGTGCCTAATGCGAAAACGTCACTGACAAATGTGCGGCCCACAAACACACTAAACCTGTGTTCCATCTCTAAAACGGCTTCTGATCCCTTTGCTGGCCCCTCACACAACGCGCCTTGTATTAGGCCTAATATGCTTTAACATTTAAGCCATGATCTTTATTAATTTTTATTACATATCGTCGCTTAATCATCTTTCCTTGTTGACACATTAGACATGTTACATTTTATTTTCCCATTCCGACACAAAGCCTTTAAATGGTACTGTAAATGGTGCACAGCCTGATACTAAATACATAAAGCGGCTTCTTACCCACATTGACAAGCAAAGTACTTGCTTTACGTACATTGTGAAATACATTTCATGCTTACAAAAGTTTGCCCGAGTGGGGTGTTCCCATACTCTGTTAAGACCCTACATCAGCTTTGAGACAGTCTTGGGGTGAACTCGTGGATTGTATCACCCGTCCTTGACCTCTTTGGAAGTGGAATAGCTTCGGCGAAAGGATCTGATTGGCCACGCAAATTAGTTTTCACTACTGTTACCCACATCTGCAAGTCCTAGGGACTGACAAAATAATTAATGGATAGCAAAAAGAATAAGGACTCATGACATCAATGCCCAAGTAATTCAACTTAAGAATAGACAAACTTGATACCTGGCGTGAAATACTTAAACCAAATGGTCGTATAAGAGGGTTTAAAACCTATAAATGCATAACCTATTAAATTAGTTGAGAAAAGCTACACCTTTAAATCAAATTGAGCGTAGCTAAAGATGTTTAGTAGTTCAGCATTTAGTTTGGAATTATTACAAGCTGGCTAGAATTGCAGATACCTAAGACTTTTCTGCCTGGCAAGGTAACGTTTGTCCAATTGCCGAGTTTTAGCCAACATATTAAATATATATATATATATATATATATATATACTGCAGGAAATACAAAACATCGTTTTGCACACTAGTTGTACCTATTGACATTGAAGACGGTTAAGAGACAAACCTCTTACACAAAAGTTGATTCATTATTGAAGAGAAGATACTGCATTGGATGGGCGCACTAGCTCAGACCTGATTACAGTCCGATTATGATCGCAGACAGGGACGAATAGACGATAATGTTCTGCACTTACCCGTAAACGCTACTCCGGACAGGAGCAGCAGCGCATTTGCAGTAGACAACATTGATAATTAAGAAGGCTTTAAATGCCCTACTAAGACATTTTTCGAACGAAACTTGGTGAGCAGAATATTGCCTTGGCTAACATTAGACGACCGTCCGGAAAGCCCACCGCAGAGAGCAGCTGGAGCAGCAGGAAGAAACTCGGCACGGCGCGCGCATAAATATTTTATGGCCAAAAATTGCATCCGTTATTCGTTGAGCCACGCTGACTGACCACATCATCAGACTACGTTAAATCAGATTAGCACAAAAGCCTTGCTATAAAAACTGCTTTCTCATGTTTCATTTCCCGATTTCTGTATGCTTTATAAGGATACCTTATGTTAAAGCTCTCGAATAGCATTAACTAAAACGTTCGTGGTAGCAGACTATATATATATATATAGGACAAAAATACATGTTGTATGTTTGTTAACTGATAGTAGGGTCTTCAAATTGCCTTAGTGCGCAAGCGTTGATTCAATTAGTGTCATAAAAAGCCAACTCAGATGTTTATTTTAGTAAAGTTTAAAGAAAGGCAGCCATTTGCTAACAATCGGCGTTACATACGATGTAATATAAATGCAAACACAAGAGAGATAACCTTTTACCAACAGCTATTCAACGTGTGGTTGTTTGGGAGTTCGTGCATTGGTTAAACCGTTTCTTTTGGACTTCTCTCGAGCTCCTCTTGGTGATGTTAGTTTTATTTAAAAGCTGCTTTGCTAAACGTTTGTCAATGCATTTTCACTTCATGATCGGCAAACGTGTTTTCTTCGCGTACTAACGCGGCGGAGGTGTTTTGTGGCAGGCTAAGAATCCGCTTAATATATTCAAGATTCAAGATTCAAAACGTGGTTTATTATAGGAACTGCATAATACAATGCTTTAGATATGTAGATCGACTTCATCAACTTTCTTCAGATTATATTCAATTCAGCATTTATTTCACCACAAAATTGGTAGACAGTTGATTCAATTTTCACAAGGTGTCACAATGTGACTTTTTGGTCTTACAATATAAATTTAACTTTGGATGATAAGGACGTTCCGCAAATTTTTGGGCACACAAGTATATGATAGCGTCCAATATCAAACTCTCCGCAAAAGCTACAAACACATTCATCAAGATTAAAACAGCTTGGCTTCATGCATATGTAATGGTGGTACCCGTGCCAGGTTATTCGGCAGATTAGCGAGCGGTTCCTTTGCATGGCTCCTTTCCATCTACGTGAAGAAATCTTCAGATTATGCGGTGTCAAATAGTATGCAAGCATCTAAAGGTAAGATGTCGTAATGTTGATGATTAATAAAACGATTGGCGGTTTTCACGTCCGCTTTTTGAAATTACCTAAGAGCATCATTGCTGAAGTGGCCCTTGAATGCTGCTTCTCTTGGTGCCTGGTCACTAGTAATTAGGAATTAGCGAGAGTTAGCGTTTCCCAATATCTGTAAAGCAATTATCTTGCCGTAGATCTCATCAGTCAGTTGGATATGTTTCTCTATCTATCGCCCTGGTATGTAGAGCATTGTTTTGGTCATGTTGATGAGATAAAATCTAAGTGAGCCCATAAAAAAACAACAAATACGGACATCACGCACTAGCACATAAAGCTGAGGGACGGCGCAGGCCAAGTATGGGGAGGGAGGTTCAGTACTTGCAAGAGCCAAAATGTGGGTAGCAATCGCGTCAAGGAGAGTTGAGGTTGTGGCAGCTTATGTGAAACTACTCTAGCAAATGTTGAGTTTACTGTTATCATGACCGAATTTGTATAGAGGTAATTCAGAACGAACTAAAGCATTTTTAGACATTATAACGTGACAGCATCATTATGATGCTCGTTAGTAGGCGAGCCAGGCCCAAACAATGTGAAGGATACAGCATTTTTTAGGAGAAAATGCGTCGTTTCAAAATGAAGCTTAGAAGGCACACACCTAAAGGGATGTCAGTCATGTAGAGCAACGAAAAATGCCAACCGATTAACTACATCCGTACAGATTTGATTGAAAAACAACTGCAAAAGTGATTAAAACATAATGAAAAACGGCAGTGCCCAGTGGAGACTGGGCGACTGATTAGACAATTTGGCTTTGTGCTGCAGAGAGCCGACACCACCCCCAAATAAAATAGTCATGTACAATAGGTTTTGGGGTAAGAATACAAAACTCGCACGGTAATGAATAGTTCATTCAGTCACAACAAGAGACTTTGACATGGCAATTGAAAGGGTGCCTAAAGGCAAAGCGACCGGGCACGATATGATAAGAAAATAAATTTTTAGCAAACATTGGCACTGGTACTGTACTGAAAAGGCTACCCTAATTATTATACCAATGAGAAAAGGAGTAAGAACAGCGCCGGAAACTTAAAGAGGAATAACACTGAAAAACTGTCTCTGTAAGATATTTTCGAGGATAATATCAAACAGACTTGAATACTTTCCCAAAGCCAGAAACGCAGTACCAGAAGAACAACATGGGCTTAGAAGATTGAAGTCGACTTTTAAACTCTCCGGCAGTTTCCAGCAGAACTTTGGGAAAATATATCTTAGTCGTGAAGACCATTATATTAGGTTAATCCATTAGTCCGTTGGGGGTTTTCACCTATTTTTAAAGACACATGTCGTTATAACGAAAAGCTTTCATTGCATGCTGGATTGTCTATTATGTTCAACTACCTTATCCCACAAGCCCATGATTCTATTCCTTTAGGACGCAGCGTCCTGACTTCTGAAGTAATGGTCTATATACATTTTAACATCTTCCAAAGAATCGAATTCTTTGCCATTAAGGGAATTTTTAAAGGAAGTGAACAGATGATAATCCGATGGATCAAGGTCAGGACTAAACGCAGGATGTGGCAAAATATTTAATCCAAATTCCAATAACTTCTTGGTGGTAAGCAAAGAGGTGTGCGATCTTGCGTTGTCGTGGTGGAAAGTCATTCCTCGTCTGTTTGCCAATTTCGGCCGCTCCTGGTCAATTGCCTTCTTCAAATTGGCGAGTTGTTGACCGTGCGGAGAAAGGGGCAATCCACGTTATTTTTAAGAGCTGATTGCAAACTAGCACACAGTTCTCCAGTTGGCGATTGCTGAGTGAGTACGGCACCCATACATCCAACTTGCTTACGAATCCCTCGGCATTGAGATGCCTTTAAATAAATTGTGTATGGTGCGTCGACAATGACCACGACCTCGCTCAACGAGAGGTGTAGGTTTCGTTCGACCACTCTTGTCAATGCGGCCGTGCCTACTGTCAAAGGCCGTACGGGCCGGTCTCGGTCGTTATCGTCGAAGTCGCCGACCTACATCGTACAAACCAGTTTTAAACTGTCTTATCTGTTACTGTCTCTCCGCCATAGGCTTTACATACCTTAGTTACGACGTGGGTTGCATTCTATTTTTTCCGGAAAAAAAACAGCATTAAATGACGAAAATGCACATTTAAATGTGACACCTTCACTCGAACGTTAAAGCATGAGTTAGATATTCAAACGAATTCCACCGTATAACACAACGCAGTCTGCTCTTACCGCCATATAAATAAACAATCCTCTTCCAACTGTTCATCCTCCCCCGGAGCTGCGCAGTACGGCGCATGCAACTTTTGAAACGGACATATGGATCAACGCTATATATATATATATATATATATATATATATATATATATATATATATACAGGTAGTTCTACAAGTTCTTAAAATGAGCTTTTCATAATTCGAATTTTTTCGCGCTTTCACCGCTATTGGAAACGGCAACTTTTCGAATGCTAGCAGTCAAAATATTATGGTGATTGGCCGTTGCGATTTCGTTTGATCGCTTTTACCGTGCAACGTATCGGCGTGATTTTGAAAAATTGAGAAAAAAGAGTTTCGAGTGGTTATCAAGCGTTTTTATTTCAAAAGTTGGAATGCGACCCAAGTGAAAACTGAGTTAGATGAGGTGTACGGTGACTCTGCGCCATATTTTGCCACTGTTTCCAACTGGATTAATGAGTTAAAAAGAGGTCGCAGGAGCACCGAGGATGAACTACGTTCAGGACGCCCAAAAACGGCAACTGATGAGGAAAACGTGGAAAAAATGCGGAAAATCGTTGCTGCAGATAAGCGAGTGAACATTAAGGAGATATCGGAGGCCTTGGGGATCAGTTTGGGTAGTGTGCATTTCATCCTGCACGACAACTTGAAGATGAAAAAACTCAGAGCAAAATGAGTGCCGCATTTGCTCAACCAAGGCCAAACAGACGCGCGTGTTTCCGCTTCACAGCGAGATTTGGCCAAGATGTCGAAAAATCCGTCGGATTTTTGGCGCAGATTCGTGACCGTGGATGAAAGCTGGGTCCATCACTACACTTCCGAGACCCAAGAAGCATCTCGCCAATCGTGTGCACCTGGTGAAGGACCTCCGAAGAGGGTGCGGACAACGGCATCGGCCGGGAAGATGATGGCTTCGGCTTTTTGGGACCAACGTGGAATAATTCTGGTCGACTACCTTGAGAGCGGTAAAACGATCACGGGAGAATATTATGCAAGACTGTTGGACTGCCTGAAGCAAGAACTCATCGTGAAACGGCCCGCTTTGCAGAAGAAGGTTGTCCTGTTTCACCAGGACAATGCTCCCGCACACAAGTCGCGGCAAGCAACGGCAAAACTGGCCCAACTGAGGTTCGAACTTATTGAACAACCTTCCTATTCTCCAGACCTGGCCCCCTCTGATTATTTCCTCTTCAGACATTTGAGGAATCGTCTCGGTGGAAAGCGTTTTTCCAGCAATGAAGAGGTTACAACTGCTGTCAATGCCTATTTTCAGTCTAAAGACGCAGAATTTTACTCAAGAGGTATAAATGCTCTGAAATCTCGGTGGGAAAAGTGTATTGAGTTTCTCGAGGAGTATATCAAATAAGAAAAAATTAAAAACAAGATTTGGAAAATTCTTGGTTTTCATTTTAAAAACTTGTGGAACTACCTGTATATATATACATATGGTGTTCAAAACGTATCGCGACTTTTGTGTTTTTTCAAAAATTATTCATTTATTCATGAATATCTATTTTGTCCCCTTCAAAGTAATCCCCATGAGATATTATACACTTGTGCCAACGGTTTTTCCAATCTTCGAAGCACTTCAAAAAACCATTTTTTTTTATCTTGTTCAGCTCCTCCTTCGATGCCGTCTTTATCTCGTCAAGCGTAGCGTAACGTCGTCCTTTCATGGGCCTCTTCAGTTTAGGGAACAAGAAAAAGTCACAGGGGGCCAGATCTGGGGAATACGGTGGCTGCGGCATCATTAGTGTGTTGTTTTTGGCCAAAAACTCGCGCACAAGCAACGATGTGTGAGCAGGGGCGTTATCGTGGTGCAAAAGCCAATTTTTGTTCTTCCACAAATCCGGGCGTTTCTGGCGGATTGCTTCGCGCAAATTGCGCATAACTTGCAGGTAATATTCCTTATTGACCGTTCTACCCTGTGGCAAGAACTCATGATGCACCACGCCCCTGCAATCGAAGAAAACTGTCAGCAAAACTTTCACATTCGACCGAACTTGGCGCGCTTTTTTCGGTCTTGGTTCGTGCGGCAGCTTCCATTGAGATGATTGAGCTTTGGTTTCCACGTCATAACCATAAACCCACGATTCGTCACCAGTTATGACCCTCTGGAGCAAATTTGGGTCGTCGCGGACAGAGTCCAACATCTCATTAGCAATGTTCATGCGATGCTGTTTTTGGTCGCAATTGAGCAATTTTGGTACGAATTTCGCGGCGACCCGTCTCATGCCCAAATCATTGATAAAAATCGAATGGCACGAGCCAATCGATATGTTTAGGTCCTCAGCAACTTCTCTAACGGTGATTCGACGATTGGCCAATACCATTTTCTCCACTTCATTAATTTTTCGTCTGTTGTTGAAGTGCTCGGGCGTCCGGCACGCTCTTCGTCGTTCACATCTTCTCGGCCTTCTGAGAACATTTTGTACCACCGATAAACGTTGCTTCGGTCCAAGGTAGCTTCTCCGTATGCCACAGTCAACATTCGGAATGCATCCGCGCACTTAATTTCGTTTTTCACACAAAATTTGATACAGGTTCTTTGATCCATTTTTTTGAATAGGTAAAAATCGAAGACGATCCAAAACACGTGCAAGCAAAGCAGCTGTCAACAATTAAGTGAACATTCAAAATGGCCGAGCTTGTCGGCATAAGTGAGAGACATGAGTACCAACATAACGCCACAAAAAATCGAAATTCGAATATACGTAACCCGCGAAAATTCAAAAGTCGCGATACGTTTTGAACACACCGTGTATATATATATATATATATATATATATATATATTTACTCTGTATATTATTCTATATTTACTGTATATTATACTCAATCTGAGTGAAATAAATATAATTGAAAAAATATATATATATACTTGCCTCGTAAATAAACGTTTTTACTCTTCTAGCCTAAACGCGCGTGGTGGCACAGACAGGGTTACCTTCATCCCGTAGCGACCTCGCTGTGTGTCCGGAAGCCAGATAAACGTCCCGGACCTACGCTGTCCGGTGACAACGGCCAAGCAGCCGCCTAGATTTTGCCAAGATTCTTATCGTTGGAGGACAGGGTCGCCCATTGTCTCAAACGCCATTGAGAAAAGTGGTAGCTGTTGTGGGCTTAAATATTTTCGAATCTTAGTCTGTTTTGCCTGAGCGGCGACAATGCTTAGTGGCAAGCTAGTGCTAAGTGAAAACCGATTGTTGAGGGTTTTAGAGGCCCATAGATGCATAGGGACCATATCGACCCAAGCTAGGGCACTTCCTACTTCAAACAGCATCAAGGTCATGCCAAACGGCCGCTTCTCGGCTTAAAAATGCACAGAGTCTCCGAGTGACCGAAGCGCGACTGCAACCGCGGCCTGCGCTTCGCGAGGAAGAAAGTCTTTGCTGACCAAGGGCACCGACGGGGTCGTCCACAAGTACAAGCGTGGGCCTTTTCTATAAGGGTTCCTAAATGCAGATCAACGCAGATCGATATGCAGGCGCCTAAAATAGTCGCCGATAAGGTAAAGGTTTTTCAGAATTTGTGCCACAAACTTTGCAGTCTAGTACATATCGGCAGAACAGATGCTATGGAACGAGGGGCGGAAATATATTATTTGGGAGAGAGAGAAAGTTGCTGAATACATGACAGGATAAAAAGCTCGAACTGAAGAAAAATTACTTTAAATGATTGTATCGAGCTTTTTATCCTGTCATGTATTCAGCAAATTTAAGAGCCCTAGTCATCTTATCGACAAACCAATCATACATTCGTGTTTGGAAGATTTTGCATTGTTGAATTGCATTCCCAAAATAGGACACAATAGTCTATTAAAGATAATTTTTAATAAATAAAACTCTGCAGTTCATATTTTTGGTCTTCACGCTCAATTACTATGTTCATATTAAAAATTATGTATATATATATATATATATATATATATATATATATATATATATATATATATATACATATATACATATATACACATATATATATATATATATATATATACAGTCCCTAAAATAAAGGGCCACCCATTTTTGCCACAACTCACGCAAATTATTATAACCAATCGTGTAAAGATCACAGTGATACATGCTCACAGAGTAATAGCGGAGACTTCCATCGACATTTGGGGTCTCGGATTTCTTTGAACCACGAGGTTTCTACATTTGGCACCGCTACACCGCGAAAAAGTTATAATGCCACTAGCAAGATACATGTCTTAACGAGTGAATTAAGCGGATTAACGGCGTTTTAGATCATTTCACGGCACCCAGCAACTATACTTAATACTCAGTGAACTTCCAGTTGAGTCGGATAACCTCAAAAATGTGGTTTGGTATAGTGTTGAACAAATTTAGGATGACGTCCTGCAAGAGCTCGTCCTAAGCCTCGAGCCTATTTATTCGTCGGTGTAAACTTATCGTGCAAGCCAGCCTCACGCATTCTGGATGATATTAAGATCCGGTGAGACTGCAGGCCAGCGTAGGACATCAATGTGACGTTGGTTAAACCAGCTTCCGACCAGCCTGGCGGTGTGAATCGGGGCATTATCGTATTGAAAACCGAAGTCTGGCCCTCGTATCAGCTTAAAATGCGCCAATTGCTATTTTAGTAAATTCCCGTAGCGCGTCGAATAAACACGACCGTCTAAAAACACAATCGACGACTTTGCATAATACCCGACAGCTACCCAGATCACCACTGAGCCGCCACCTGAGTGACGTTTTGACAAAATTCGTTCTTCCTTGCGGACATCGTGCAAATAATAGTTAAATCGATTCGGTTCATTAAAGTTAAGCTTTTTTTTATCCGAAAAGAGCACTCTGTGTCACTCAGTGGCTTATGACATCGTATTGTGGGCACTCAGTGGTCTATGACATCGTATCATGGGTGAGTGTCATACAGCACTCACCTTAGCATACACATTGCATTCGGGGTAACCCTGCTCGTAAATAGATTGAAAGTCCACCCACTGGCCTTCCCCGCCCTCCGTCTGGAAGTCTCGCTAGCAGATGAAAATCTCACATCTCATTGATGTGCAGTTCCTCCCGTGTCAAAGTCTCCGTCAAGAGCACAAATCGCATGATTAAACTAACGTTCTGGTGCTAGCTGTAAAGCCCCAGATAAACCTTCGCAATTCCAAAGCAATAAGCATGCAGCTGCCTTGGCAGAAAGCGTCATTGCTGTTTAGCTGTTAAACCATGCCCGTCAGTAAACTCTTCTCGTAGCCTAGTCTGCGCCGGCAGAGCCGCCAGTCAGCGCCAGAAACTCACGCCTCTCGGCCAGAAGGCGCTACTCGAAACTTTATTAAAGTCATTTTCACCAAAAGTCACGCAGAAGACGGAGCACGGCCGGGAAACTTTGAGTTTTCAAATAGCACGCAGAAGAGTATGCATCCCGGTTAGCCAACCATGCCATGACGTTGTTTGACTGAAGCGATCCAAACGGAGAGCCTTCATAGGCAGCACACGGTCTTTGCACAGTGTTAGCTTACCCAAGTCTACAACTGCACTTCTTGCTCGAAGAAGACGGTGCTTACTTATCGCGCTAGTTTCGTGTTTTTTCACTGCCGCCCGCTTGTGTATTTGGGAGAGATCGCTCTGCCTCGGCCCCAGGCGTCCACCCTGCCTGCTTCTCTGGGCTATTACTGGCCGATCCGCCACTCTCACTCGCGAGCTTTCTCGTATTTTCCTTCATCTCAAAATAAGTATCTTACATTAATAAAACTTAGACATTGTGCATTTTTTTCTCAATGCTGGCTTTTCTAAGCGGGGGTAAAGCTCACATTTGTTCTCTCAACACGAATACATGGATTTTTTAAGAGGCAACTTGTAAAATGTGTGAATGCGTCAATTTGTCGGGGGCATGGCCGCAGTACTGTCCTCTTGAGGTTACCTAGCCTGGCCACTCTTCTTCCCTCTTGAGGCTGTTCGACTTTATGTGGCTGTTATTTTTGTCATATAGACAGTCTCTGCGAATCTTCTTATAATACTCCAGGATTCATGATCCTTAAGGAACACCTCTACAAGGTCTTCATCCGACCGGCCTTTAGTTACAAGCGTTTAGTGGGTATGGGTCTCAGCGGCGTAACATCTATCTGCTGGGGTCGAGTCCCACACAGCTCGAGATGGACACCGAATTTTCCTACTCGTAGCAGTAGTGCGTAACTGCATTTAACCCTCCTCCACAAAAAAAAACTTGCATACAATCGTTGAAAGGCAATTGCGGCATATAGGGGCCGGCATTTTTGGTTGTCTGCAAGGAATCATTGTCTTCCACGTTACTAATAGCTAACGGGAAGATAGTGATCAATGAAAAGGGCCGGCTTGAGTTGTACATTCAAGACTACGGCCGAATCGAAAGACAGAAAACTAAAATTAGCTGCGCTGGCTCGTAACAAGGTGACGGCATCGAAAGCGGTGCTGGCTGGTGGAAATCTGACGAAATCTGTACCGATAGTCGTGTATGAAGTTTCTGAGGATGTACCGTCTTCAGAAATTGACGTTACTACGGACTGCAACGTTGAAACGGACTGCGGTGAACAGACCGAGGATGCAAATTCAGTAAACTATGATTGGAACGTGAAAGTCCGCAAGAACACTACTAAGCGTCTTTAAAAGCTGAGAGAACATTCTGTCTGCACTTATAGAGGCGAGCGTCGAGACGAGAGAACATTATAAAGATAACGGGATCTACCGCGACATCGATCCTTACTGACAGGGTCATGCTTCAATTAAATAGGGTTCCGCCGACTGAAGTATTTCTCGCTTTTAGGTCGCATAAAGTCACGATGTACGCGGGAACCCCTGTCTCCTGCTAGAAGCGTTTGAGGCTCGGCCACAATGTGAAATATTGCCGTAATGAAGTAACATATAACAGATGTGGTCGAGCTAGTGACCTCGCGCTAAACTGTAAGCAACAGGCAACATGTGTAAACTGCAGAAGTCCTCACGCATCGTTCTCGCTGTCCTGCCCTATCCGACTGTGCGAAATAGAAAAACGCAACAGGTTGGAGCAGAGCAACCTGGCGCAACTCAAATTAAGACAGTCGACTTATCGCAGCAGGCTGTTACACCCGACTCCTCATCCACTCCAGCTTCCCCGTAAATTACCCGCATCATCTCCACTAACATATGCTGCTGTGGTGAGGTCACTTTCGTTAAAACCTCGGCTGGTCCGACGTTAGTGTAAATCTACCAGGATCAACATCTCTCCCTAAGAAGCAGGTTCGTACGATGAAGAAATACGCTACGAGTACTCTTCGCAAGCCCCGTTCATTGAAGTCATCGCGCACCACTGCCACTCGTAAACAAAAGAGACGTGACTCCAACATAATTTCATCCCTGAAGCACATCACGAAGGTTTTGAGTATCGTATCTCCGAATAGCTGAAATGCGTCTAAATAAACTAATTGATGTTCTCACCCCGTTGTTGTCAAATCTTTTGGTGATATCCTTGGATCTCTTATTTTCGTTTTTTTTCTCTTAATGTTCTCCCAACTATCTGTTTTTATTAATGCATTGTGTAAATGAAAATCATCAAAACTGCACGCGTAATGTAAACCCATGCCAAGTCTTAAATGACGTCATACTTAAACCAAGTAGCTTAGCTTTTATCCATCTTAACGCGGGTACTAGAGGGTTAAATAAATCCGGTCAGCAGGAGTTATTAAATCACTTTTTAAAGGAAGAAGGAGCCCTATTTGATGCGGCAAGGGTTGGTGAAACGTGGCTAAAGCCGTGAGATCAGGCGTCTCATTCTATGAGCAGTTTCGAATTAGTTGCGGTCTGCAGAGACCTGGAAAGATGGGGTGGCATCTATGTGCGTTCCACCTGTAGTATTTTATCATCGCGCTCTGTTTGTAGTTCTGATGACAATGTCCAGGTGGTACGTGTGCAATTGGAAAAAGTGGACGGTCTTGATTGTTTTATTGTAGGTTTTTAGTCTAACCATGCGTCTTGTAAAGACACCCTATTGAATGCTCTAGACGATATGTAGCCAAAATACACCTCTACTTCTGTCATTGGTATGGGCGGTGCGAATGTCAACCTTCTCTCAGGCCTGCAGCCCAGCGACTATACGTCATTCTTTTCCGCTAGAGACTTCTCACCTGTAGTGGATCGCATAACCGGACCTTTGTTTAAAAAATGATGAATGAAACCGCGCAGCCAATTTTAAACCGATCTTGGTCGTTGATTATATTGTAACGACGATGATTGACAACACGGAACGTAGGTCTGGCGTCAAGCGTCACCGGGCAGCGAATGGGTCGTCGGCCATGCTGCCTCGGTCTATTTTATTCACTCAAGGTACGCCGTAGCGTTCATATAGTAATCATGTTAAATGATGGAATCGAATATTCTCGAACATTCGACAACGGAAATTTCCACTCGTTCTCTTCGCTGATTGGTCGGTTTAAACTACGCATTATCACAACGTGCATAGTCTCTGGTGGTGCCGTCGCCGCAGGTCAGGTACATAGGTCTGATGATGATGTTGCCGATGTGGCGCGACAGGTCGGCAGTGATGCACGTGTCATGTTGTCGTTGCCATGTAGCTGAGCGGTCTCATGTGGAGGCTGTTGCACGTTCGATGATGTGCTCGGTCGACTGTGGTGTCGTTGTGGTGTTGTGTCTTACTTCGTTACACTGCCCCCCCCCTCTGGACTGGCTCGTCCCGAGCCAAGCGTGTGTCTCGGGTTAGTGAGCATACAAACTCTTGTGTCCATCTCGGTGGTTGCCGTTTGCGGCCGGGTCGGTTCTGTGGTGGTCGTTGGTTTGGAGGGGCTGGCTTAATGCGGGCGTAGGAGGTGGTCGGCTGGTCTATTAACCCGGACTGGTCACTGTGGTCGTCTCTGTCGTCGAACTGGATGTATGGCTTGGCTCTCGATACGTGGACTATCTGTCGATTGCGCCGCGGTCCTGGGGTGTTGGCTGTTTCCGTCGGTTCCATTTCCACGGTCGTCGGGTTGGTCACTTTCACTAGATGTACGGTCCGAAGTGTCTTCTCTGGAGTTTGTCGGATTTACCGACTCTTTGACTCGTTGGGTGTGTGTGAGCACTAAGTCGTTTGCTCGGAACGATGGTTCTGTCTTGAACTCTGTCGTTCGTGGTCGGGTAGGTCGGGGTTGATCACTTGTCGGGTCTCGTCGCGCATGGACGGCCTCGTGGTCGGTCGGCGTCGGTGGCCTTGGTCGGGAAGCGTCGTCGGCGTCAGTGGCCGTGCTCGGGGAGCGTCGGCTTCGGTAGCCGTGGTCAGAGGTCGTAATCGGCGTCGGTGGCCGTGGTCAGAGGTCGTAATCGGCATCGGTGGCCGTGGTCTGGGGGCGTCGTCGGCTTCGGTGGCCGTGCTCGGGGGAGTCGTCGGCTTCAGTGGCCGTGCTCGGGAAACGTTGTCGGCGTCGGTGGCCGTGGTTTGGTCGTGGTTGATCGCGGTCGATCGTGGTTGATCGCGGTCGGTCGTGGTTCGGTCGCGGCCGTTGTGGTCGTTGTAGTCGTGTTGTGCGGTCATGCAATGCTGCAGCCGGGAGCAGCCTGGCTGGGCGAACTCATCCCCTGGCTGGCACTTCTGTCCTGGTCGTTGTCGGTCGTAGTCGGTCGTTGTCTTCTTGTTATCGGTCGTAGTCGGTCGTTGTCTTCTCGTTGTCGGTCGCGGTTCGGTCGCAGTTGGTTGCTTGTTCGTGGTCGCTGGCGGTCTGGTCGTAGTCGGTCTGGTCGTAGTCGGTTGATCGCTTGTCGTCGGTCGCGTCTGGGTTCGGTCCGTTTGCCGTGTGGTCACTGGCATTGTCCGTCGTCACCTCCGTTGGTTCGCAAATGTAACGAGTTCATTGTTCGGTCGGTGACGGTGTCCTGGTCGTTGCTAGTAGTCGGTCGTTGTCCAGTCGTGGTCGGTCGGTTGTTGTTCGTTGAGGTGCGTGCACCGCGTGGTCACTGCATCGTCCGTTGTCGCCTCGGTTGGTTCGCCGCCCGTTGGTAGAGAGAGATCGAAGCATCTCCACCAAATGTAACGTTGTTGTGCTACGCTAAGTTACTGGGGATGGTAGCTCAGCCGGGCGGTTACTACGACACGAGGGACTTAGGTACGATGATTGACAACACGGAACGTAGGTCTGGCGTCAAGCGTCACCGGGCAGCGAATGGGTCGTCGGCCATGCTGCCTCGGTCTATTTTATTCACTCAAGGTACGCCGTAGCGTTCATATAGTAATCATGTTAAATGATGGAATCGAATATTCTCGAACATTCGACAACGGAAATTTCCACTCGTTCTCTTCGCTGATTGGTCGGTTTAAACTACGCATTATCACAACGTGCATAGTCTCTGGTGGTGCCGTCGCCGCAGGTCAGGTACATAGGTCTGATGATGATGTTGCCGATGTGGCGCGACAGGTCGGCAGTGATGCACGTGTCATGTTGTCGTTGCCATGTAGCTGAGCGGTCTCATGTGGAGGCTGTTGCACGTTCGATGATGTGCTCGGTCGACTGTGGTGTCGTTGTGGTGTTGTGTCTTACTTCGTTACAATATCTCAAAGGTCATCAAGAAACTGATGTTGGCCAGATTAAATCGATATTTAGAGTCGATCATTTTCCTTTCGCCTAACCAATTCGGCTTTCGCAGGGGTAGGTCGACTGACCTCGTCTTGTCAATGCTAGTAAAACAAATTTCATAGTTTTTCGTTCATCGCCAAGACAACTGGCATTACCTGACAACTTAATACTCAAGGCACGAGACATTGAGCCAACGCATACCGTTAGGTGCCTGGGACTCTTTCTCTAGAAAAACATGAGGTAGCATCCTCATCCAGAGTATGTTGCACCTACGTGCTATGTTGCAATATCTGCGCTATGTAAAATGGAAATGCTTGGGGTCATCATAGAGGGCCTATTTATGGTATACAAAACCGTGTTCTTACCAGTGCTATGGTATGGTATTCTTCTCTGGGGTGGTGGCTATGCCGGAATTCTCCGGAGAGGCAATACAGAATGATGCACATAGAGCCAATTTTTTCAAGAAAGCGAAGGGATTTGATCCGTGACTTGTTCAATCGTTTTAATCTACTCACCGTGGAAAGCATTTACACGCTAACGGTTTCAATGTTAGCATACAACATTTCGCAAAATATTGTGGACATTGCATTTCCTTTAATCCCTACCCTCAGCCGAACATCAACTAGGCGTGCAACAAGTTTTGCAGTGCCCTTTGTGTCCCTGCAGTCTAGTCAGCACGCACTTGCATGCCGTCTCCCTGAAACCTGCACGTGCATTCCCAAACACATTAGATGCCTAATAAGGAAACACTTCTTCGTTAGTGAACTAAAATAGTCCCTTTAAATTTCACAGTCAGAATCGGGTTTATGATATAGGTAGATCCAAAATTGGGCTTGTTGTGCTTTGTATATAGGGACAGACACTCGGATTGGATAGTAGTATGTCTATGTGTTCTTACCCATAGTTGTGAATTTTAAAGATGCAGTAATGCTAGTGAAGTGCTTCGTCCGTGCGTATATTTTCAAGTGTGCTGCCTTACATGTTGTTTGCGTTCTATAAAACACACCAACTGCTATTTTAATGTTCTTGTGACGCTCAATGACCACGATGATTAGCGATTGTGTAAAGTACTTATAAAAGCACTTTTTAGACATTAGCCGAGAGTGATTTTCTACTTCATTGTTTGAATCATGTTTTTTTATTTATTTTTTATTTAACAATTTGTATTTACCGAGAACTTAAGCGTTGTGAAATGCAGTTACATGTGTATATATATCTTGCGTATGTTGCTCTGATCTTCGGCGTCGTAATCGGCTGCTCTCAATGTGTGACGGACTCTAACTATCTGTGACAGCGCCGTTGTGATCTGACCCTCATGAATTACGCTCATGGTGCCGGCGATTAGAATCGGCGGGTCGATACTCAAACCACACATTTGCAAGGCATGCGGAAAACAAGTGGAGAAGGATAGGCCATTAAGCTGCATCAAGAGTCAGAGTCGGGCTCCTAGGCGCACCGAGATAAACGCAGGGATTTAGAGAGCTCTCCTGAGGGCGGAAATATCTAGCACGCTGAAAACCAAAGTGGGACTCCATGACAATCAAAAATCAGAAAGTGTCACTATTCCGCCGTGGAATAAAGACAAATATCTGGTTTGGTACGCGACCGTCTCCAGCACAACCGCATCGTCCTATTTGAGACACAGCGTCACCGAGGCGGGATGAATTGTCGAACATGCAGGTAAAACGGCGTAAATGCACAGAGTTAGAGCCGAGATATAATTTCGTGTCACCTTAGGTCACCTATTACAGGACCATTTCAGCAATTTTTGTTAGAGTGGCAGAGAAAAGTTGCCGAAGCCTTGGCAGAGGTAGCGCAGTTGCAAGTGTACCTCGCCAGGAAGCTTTGGGATGGAATGGCATGCACTACCCGGCACGTGTACACAAGGTACATTGTGCATGGCTATCATCACTTGGTTTGTTCGACCCGAGGACTTCACCAAGTTAGCGATCAATGCCGTTGCCGGTTCTGCTCGCAGATATGCGCCAAATACCACTTAGCGAGCTGCCAGACGCATCGGCGGTCTTTGCACTTTTTCGCCCGGTGGGACGGTCGCTGAAGTGTTCAAATTGTATCTGGAAAGTCAATGTTATTGCAAAATAAACAATATATGTATACATAATTTTGTGTCGATTGCAATGGAGACAATAGGCCCAATCAGTAGACGTTCAATGATATTTATAATGGACTTATATATATATATACTTATATATATATATATATATATATATATATATATATATATATATATATATATATATATACTCGAGATAGCTGGCTTGATGAACGGCCTTATAATTAAGATATCGCGTAAAAGCGCGGCAAACATTTTATCTCGATGACTCAGTCGTTCTCGCCGAGACAACTTTCAGTTTTATCTACGCGACACCTTAGATTGGTACCAAGGAAACCAACTAATAGCGCCAAAACCAAAAAGTACTACGAATTAGTCAAGGTGAATCGAAGCAAGGCGATCGGGTTGCCATAATCGCCAGAATTCTAGTGAGAGACGCCACGGACATAGAACTAAAAACACCGCTTAAATTACTTAGATTCGAAATTTCACGTAGTTCCAAATATTGCTTTCACGCACCCCCACTCTTCTATTCTACAATATCAGAACATAACACACAGATAAAATACTACTTCGTAAATTGCATCGGCAACTTTTACACTTGAATTATGCTTCGAACGTACATTAGAGGAAGACTTAGTACTCGACAAGATACTGGTTATTACACCTACAGGGGATTTAGAGAAAATTGCAAAATGTCATTTGTAATGGTTACTATGGTTCTATAAATAAATTGTTATTGATTGACAAGTGCATACGCACATATTATGAAGAGCGCATTATGGAAACTTATTACATACTAAGCTGCTCGTTTATCAAACATCGTCACCGCAATGAAGTTGCAATGGCATTGTTAGCCTACAGATGGATAAATTAGTTATTGCTTGATACTACCAATGTATAGTAAATAAACTTAATTACGAGTATATTTACCTGTGATGAAAAGCACAGGATAATATCGCCTATCAATTCGCCAATCAATCGCCAATCAATATCGCCTATCAAAATTGCCTATCAATAAAAATAATATGCACATTTTGCCCATACGCGCAGGGTCATTTTCCAACCCGACGCTGAAAAATTGACATCTACTGAACACAGAACGACCCATGTATTATTTTGTATTATGGACGTGTATATATGTTTATATTGTTTTGCTACCGAGATTTAAAGTTTGCAATATACAGATATTAGGTAAATAAATTATGTTGAAACTTGAATCTACGTTTCACTTAGTAAAGCAAAAGTTGGAACGCGCGAACAATGGACATTTCAGTGTTTATTTTATGATCTTTTTTTGTTGGTTGCCAACATAGACTGTCTATTGTGAACTTTCTAAGCCTCCCATCAACATCTCCAAATACGTTGAGTTTGTTGTTTTTTTTTATACATTCTTATTTTTAGATTTATTGGTAATAATGAGCATCCTGTTTTTAAAATCGAAACATCGAAGACTCTTTCAGTGAGTACACAGCACAATTTGCATCAAGCTTTTTTTCGACGATTCGCATCTAAATGGTCTTATCCTTTCTCTGACTCGTCATTTGGTAAATTCAGCATATCTAGCCTCCGTGGTTATTCCACACCGATTGTGTTCCATGGCGATTCTCGCGTAGCCGTGCTCTCCCCAATGTTCGGACCACGAGTTTTTTACAATCCAGAACTTGACACCATCTTGGCTTTCTCCGAAGCCCACAAGCAGCACGACGTGGTTTTGCATTACAGTGACGTCAGACTCTGCACGGCGTTACCAACAGAAAGGTAATATAAGTGGGCAATCGCACATTTTCTACCGATCGTTCAAGTTGTAAAATTATTGATATATTTGCTTAACTCTATTATATGCCACACAAAACACACACAATTCGTGGGGGTGCATATTTATTTATACCTACCCATATTTCCCAAATAGAACGCAGCCTAAGTGCAGGCATCTTTATCCAACGAGCAATTTAGAGAGAACGTCGACATAAAATTCCCTCACGCCATCATACATCTTTAGTGTGTTGTTCTTGTTCCTTCCTACGCGAGTTGTGAGTCGTGCATTAAGTAAAGTAATTTGCTGTTGATCATAAGCTTAAACGCGATATCCGTATATACTCCAAATGCCTAAATTACAAAGACGAACTTGCCACTATTTCGCATATTGCAATTGTCACACGTTAGCAGACAATTTTGCTGTAGTAGATGTTACATACATTGGTTCTACGAGGAAGGCGTGTGTCATGCAGGGACTGCAAGTATACATGCCTTTCTCGCATTTGTTAGTGATAATACCGTACACGGGAGTAGCGACACGCTTGTTTTCCACTTACTGCATTCGGGATCATCATAAATTCCTTCGGAGTAGAACACGAAAGACTCCTGTGAGCCGTCCATTTCAACCACGAGAGGTCCATGCTGGGTAAGAGCTCCGAGAACGTTGTAGTGGCCGGTCACATTTACGAATTCTTTAAGTCCTCTCAGTTCTAAGTCCACCTCTTTAGTGTGACACTTGCCCTCCTATTTAGAGAACGCGCAGTGCACCGACAATCATTTTGCGTTAGTATTTCACGGTAAACGCTATACGGATAGTGATTTTTATCTGTAGTATTAGTTTCACAAACACTTATTTAACAGCCATAAGCTAAATTTGCACCCAGAAAATAAAATATCCCACGTTTTTTCTTAATTTTTTTTAGCTTTCTTCTAGATTTTGACTATGGACAAATTTCCGTTTATGAGGTGGCTAACTGCACAAACATAGCTTATGATAAATTGTTTGATTGATTTACTATTTGCTTGGCATGTATGTATACCTAAATACACATGTCACCCTTTTATATCAGGAGCGCTTACAGCGGCAGCATATATAAATTACCTACGCATCCTTATAACCCATGTCTACTTTAATACCTACTAAGTATTTGCTTGCCAATGGGACAACCTCTTATTTTTAATATCGACCAGGTCATTTCTAACATTTAGTCCCAGAGCTAGGGCCCCCGACAGCTCTATATCTCTGCTCCCTCATAAGACTATACACTCTTTGATATTATGCTCGATTGACTCATTCTGTAGCCCACATGCTCGACATCCTGTACTTTGCCCCTCCTTATATTTAGCTCTATGTATCCTTGTATCCAACATCCCTGCCCTGGCATCTGCCTATAGCCCACTCGCTCTTGAATTATCGTATACCCATTCTACCCCGCCCCTTTTATTTACTTTCCATACATAGTTGCTAAAGTTGATCTGGAACCCATCGCCAATATGACTTATTTACCTTCAATTTCACCATTTTCTCTGATACCCTCGCTGTTGCCCATTGCTGACTATTGTACCCAATCTCCCTAGCTGCGAACTCTACTCTGCGATCCCACTTCGTTTTAATCCTAAGTGCAGTCTTTACCAGCTGTCTGTTTAACCCATCTTTTATTTGTGACATTTTCAATCCTACTACTAAATCTTAGCTTACTTTGTACTTCCCTTTAAACTTCCCCTTCCCCCTCAAAAAATTCCCTGGCGCAATTAAAACGGCAATCCAGTGCAGATCTCATCACCTCTCTTTGTATTGTTTCTAACTTCTTTCTCAACCCTGCGCTGTGGACCAGAAATTCATTAGCAAAGGTCAATCCTGGCACATACATGGCCTTCCATATATTCCTTGTTAATATATATTTATTAAATCCCCAGAGGCCCTTACACCTTACTGCATTGTTTCCCACTTTTAGCCTTCTTCCTCCGTATTATCTCTTCTTTCTCTAAACAATCATCTCCTGTAGTCATTGTCACCCCAAGATACCTGTACTGACTTTTATAATCCAATTATTTTCCCTGTAGTACAAGCTTCCTTGCCCCCCTAGTCCCATTAAATACTAAAACAGCGCTCTCATCTTTTCATCAAACGCCATGTTCCTTCGCTGCTTCCGCACATGCATTCAAGAACGTTATATAATACTCGTACTTTTTTCCCAACGCCTGGATAATTTCTACCGAAATCCCGTCAAGATCACACGCCGTTTTTGGATTCATTTTATTTACTACGCCTTCGATCTCATCTGTTGTGGTTGTAATCTCCGTGCTAGTTCTTTCTACACTGTTCACGCTAGTCGTGACAAAGAGTGCTTGTAACGCGGTGTCAATTTCATTTATTGTGTATGTTCTTTCCTGGACGTTATTTGTCATTCTTGTTTTTTCCTGTCTAACATAGTCTTAAAACTGCTTTGCTTGCTGGCCCTAGGGGGCCCCCAAAATCCCGTTAAATTCCCTCTCGTCTGTATATTTAATTGCATCTTGTACTAACATTTTAGCTTTGTTTTTAGCTTCCTTGTAATTTACCCAATACTCTTCTGCCTTGTCTGCGTCCCTTCCCATAACTTTTTATGCTCCTTACTCCATCTTTTCTGCTCCATGGTTGCCACCACCCTCGTTCTCCTCCCTTTTGAATTCCCTTGCCTACCTTATAGCACTAGTCACATGCGTCTTTAGTATTCCTATGCATCTTGTCTACTAGCCTTTCCCCATTTGCCACTAAGAGCTGTGTTATGCGTTCTACTTCCCGGCGGCACTTCCATCTCACGCAAATGCGTTTCCGTTACTATCATAATATCGACAGACCTTAATTTTAGTAACTTATATAGTTCTTCCCACTTTCCTCTTCGCCTCCTTCATCTCATATTAACATGGCAACAAAAGAAACATTGCTTCTACGCTTTCCTTTTGCTTTGCTTCCTAATTTGGATCTTACGTCAACCTTTATCTCCTCCTCTTGATGCCACTGATGGCCAACCGTCTGATGGCCTCTAATGCCCCCCTTGATCTCCACTGCTCGTATGTGTCCCCCTCCCTTGGGAAGTAGCTCCCGTTGTCTTGGTTCCCCCTGTTTCTGTTGTCCCACTTTTTCCCTGCATCATATTGTCCCCTCCTCTCTCTTTTGTCCCTGTATCTGTTGTCCCATCCTGTGTGTCTGTACCCTACCGTTCCCCCTCGTTTAAATGCCCGTACCACGTGCCTGAAATTGCACTGCCCCGATTTTGTTGATTCCACGTTTCCTACGTCCTACTTACCATATAAAACTATGTGATTTTTATTTTTCTCTGCTTTATTTTTTTTGGTTATTGGCGACCGAACCTAAACTTACAGAACAACATAAACATAATTTTCTTATTCACGCAATCCAAAGACTGTGTAATTTTTAAAAACTTTACAAAAAATCACTTTGTTCAGCAAACACATGACAAACATTTTCGTTTAGCTGATGGTACTAACTGTCAGTTATCTGCCACTTAACATACTAGGTCAATATTAGATGCAGCTGAGCATAAACTTGATAATGAGTATTCAATGATAACACAAAGAAATTCGATATAAGCAGTAAGTTGAAAAATCAATTGTACAGAGAGCAACCAAACTTCATTCTAGAAGTATTGCTCAAACACGGTCACCAACCGCGAAGCAAACCGGCCGCCCCGTTTTTGTGCTTAAGCTGTCTATTTGGCCGACCATTTTGCTGGCTGATGCAGCATACCGCCTACCCTACAGCTGAAGTGAGAGTGGCCATCAGACAAGAGTAATGCAACTGTCACAGAAACTTGGCCGTACCGTGAAATGAACAACCTAAGACACCGGTAGCTGCCGTCGGCCAGACCACATTCCGACGCTCTGATCAACAGCCGCAAAACTCGCTGTGGAAGAATTTTAGCTTAGGCGCCCCTGGTATACGAAACCGTAGTACGAACGTGGAAAATGAAATATTTGGCTTTTCATTATATCTCTACATATTCAATTATGTTTATTACACTCAAATTAAAATGCTACACACTTTATAAAGTTGTTGGTGTTGTTATAATAATAATTTATCTGCTTCATTCACCCCTCCTGCGAGAGAATTCCTGCAATGATATTTGTATGCTCCAGTGCTGCGCATTCCACTGCTGGTGGCACAGCACTGCAGGCATAACCTGCAGGTATATTTTGTACTACTCGTGAAAGGCGGTGGTTAAACATACTAGGTAGTGATAGCTGTGCACTATGCACCTGGTGTATATGTGGCTACTGCACATGCAAAACCAGAATCAAACATCTGATCTTTGAATACGTGCAACCCGAACTCCCGTCCAGTCTGTTTGACTTCCCACTCGAAACTAAAACATCCGTAAGGTACTACTGTACGCGGCATTCCCAGCCCTAGTCTAATTGTGTCGGTAGCTGGTATATAGGCGGACAATACATACATAAAGTGTGTTGCAAAAAATTAGCAACTCATGTTTTTTTGTGATAATTTCGGCTTGGTTTATTTGAATGGCTTGAAATTTTAAGCACATGATGTACATGACGAAACATGAGTATAGTGTTGATTTCATTGCAATCTCAACATCGGTTCATACAAAAAATAAAAAAGTTTGAAAAAACAGTGTTGCAAAATATTAGCAACAATAACGCCTTACAGCGTATTCGATTCTTAGCAGGGCTGTATGACTCATTGGAAACTACATATTTTATTCTAGAAACGGGTTTTTCGTCCCTTCTTCTGAATCAAATCGTAAACTCGGTCTTTCATGGAGTTAATGAGCTGTTGTAAGTACGAAAGTGGAACATTAGTCCATGCTTGCTGGACAGCTTCTTTGAGATCCGACAAATGATTATATTGTCGACCATTTGCGTAAATCTGCTTTACCAAATGTCCCCAAAGATTTTCAATAGGATTCAGGTCTGGACTTAATGCCGGCCAGTCAAAAAGTGGCACTCCTTGTTCTTGAAAAAAGGCTATAGTGCTAGCCGAGGTATGAAACGTGGTGTTGTCTTGTTGAAAAACTGCGTCAGGTCCCCCAATTCTTCTGAAGTGGGCTTCTAGCTGGGAACCGACAATGCGCTGGTACATGTCAGAATTGTTTTTCCCACAATCTCGACTAGATCAGACTTCCCATTATATCCAAACGCGCCCCAATATTTCACAGCCATTACCGGCCACACGTTTCGAGAACCATTTAGGTTCCTTCCGTAAGTCGTGCCAATAGTACTGACAGCCGTCAGGGCCATCGAGAATAAATTTCTTTTCATCCGAGAAGACGATGTTTTTCCACTCGTTATCCCAAGTTTGGTAACTATGCGAAAATTCACGCCGTGCGACAATGTGCTTCGGTTGCAGTCGCGGCATAAGCTTCCTTTTCGCGTATCGCGCG
Source organism: Dermanyssus gallinae (assembly GCA_003439945.1). Taxonomy (NCBI): domain Eukaryota; kingdom Metazoa; phylum Arthropoda; class Arachnida; order Mesostigmata; family Dermanyssidae; genus Dermanyssus; species Dermanyssus gallinae. Next base: position 132,606 of record QVRM01000499.1, read on the forward strand.
TTTTTGTCAGAACTTAACACTCGGTACACTGTGGATCGGTGCACTGGCACTCCCAAAGTAGTCCTGATCCTGGAAGAAGACACTTGGTCATGAGTAGCCAACTGTATGATCCTTCGCCGATCTGGAATAGTCAAAACAGGCTTACGCCCACTGTTAGATCTGCACCTTTGGTTCACTCCAGGGTGTAAGAACCTGCTGATGGTGCTCTTATGCCGTCCTAATCTGGTTGCTATAGCAGTTACTGTATGACCGAGCTCAGCATATGCCTCAATTCTTGTCTTTTCGTTATCCGAAAGATCCTTTGTACGACCCATGGTTTAAACATAAAATTCGTCGTTAGTTCGGAACAACGACTAAGCTGTAGAATATTTTGCAGCTATATAACGATTGATTTAGCTAGACAATATTCCTGACATTTGATCCCTGGGATCGAATATCAGCTGTAGTATCGACTATCCTTTACAAACAAGAGCTGTATTGTTAGCATGTTATTGTTGCTAATATTTTGCAACACTGTTTTTTCACACTTTTTTATTTTTGTATGAACCGATTTTGAGATTGCAATGAAATCAACACTATACTCATGTTTCGTCATGTACATCCTGCGCTTAAAATGTCAAGCCATTCAAATAAACCAAGCCGAAATTATCGCAAAAAAACATGAGTTGCTAATTGTTTGCAACACACTCTAGCTTTGGTCTTCCTTTATACTCCGACCATACAAAAGTCGAAACCGTTTTCAGGTGAAATTTTGGCTTGGGTTTGGATTGAGGTTTACCCTCTGGTACCACTCAATTGTTTCTGTAATTCGTGTTAACAAAAAGCCACCACTGCAAACAAATATCGGTTATTGTGGCTGCGTGTTGCTCAGTGCTGGCCGTTTTCTTTAAAAGGGCCTTCAGACGGTCATCGCCGGAGATGGATGATCTTCCGCAGCGAGGAGTATTGTCAACGTCGCACTTGCCATACCTGAACTTTGCAATCCACCCTTGACACCTCTCACAAATATACTGGGCCTCTTCGGCGCCGCTTTGACATGTCAAAGATCATTGTAAAGCAGGTGTCGAAAATTGCCACCGCAAGGGCCAATAATGTTCAGAAGGATTTTGTGCTACACGCTTAACTATGAAATACAAATGTTTAATCCCTAATCTTATGTTCCAAGGCATGGGCGATTGTAAGTGTGTGGACAAAGACTTTTGTTTTCAAAAGACCCACGGGAACCCATGACAAACACCCAAACACATGAAAAACCACGGGAACCTACCATATCACCTAAAATACGTTTCCAAGCAGTCTAAGCGTCAGTTTTGTAAAAACCCAGGATTAATAATGCGCCTGTGAGGCGTTAGAACAGCCTTACTTAGGCCTCACGCCCTTGCCATGTTTATTCGTTGACGCACTATAGCCAATTGCAACGGTTCTAAAGGATTTTCTAGCCTTAACCCTACTGGTTGACGACAATCACCGCCTGCATGATGGGAGGCAGAAAAATTATTTGTGTCTTTGCCCATTTTTATTTATTTTGTAGGCGATTTGCCTTGGAAAGTGCCGTTCAGAATTGAAAGCCCCCGCATGTTTCACGGAGACGATTTAGTTCCTGCGCTCAATGTTAGCTTCGCTTAGAAAACGTTTGATATCTTTTAATATGTAAGCAGTAGAATTCCAGGTCAAGTTCAGAAAACTACAAACAGCTCCATCACTATAAGTGTGGCACCCATTTCTCGGTGGCTTTTCTTTATCTGGGCACCCCTCCGCGTTCAAAAAGAGGTAATGAAAATTGCCCGGGCATTGACTGATATAAGCTGCACATCATTAAAGCTTGTTACCTAATTTCAACTAAAACTTTACGTCCCGGCCCATATCATCATAGCTGAATTCATAATTTTATCACCGTTAATGCAGGCAGGTGAATTGACTTGGCTACCCTTGGTCAGAAAATGTACCGCCAAATTATATTAAGAATCCCCATCATAGACTGTACAGGACGGAGTAACGTCTCTAACCATTGCGATTGCTTCTCTCAGATAAGGCTGCACAAGATTTACGCTGCTGTTGTATCCAGCTTACACCAGCTCGTTTATGCACGCTCAAAGGAAGGATTGCCAATAATTGCATGGCCCTTCTAAAATGCCACGAATGCAAGCTGGAAGGCCACTATACTACGTGTGCTTAGTGTCCTATTTAAAGTCAGTCTCCTCCGTGATTCCACAAAAAAATATTTTCTTCAGATAAAACCTAAAATACCATGCTCAGTCTTGCAAAAATTATTATTTTTACGTTAAATTTACTCATCACCAGCAGATGCCTGCATCAGCGTAAGATGCTTTTAGGTGTTCACTTTCTTAACGTTCTTCATATCATAAATGATACGATAGTTGCACCGCTGTACAGGTGGTGTACAGAGTATTATTTCAACCCGGCCAGCTCAAACGGGACCAGTGTGCAGTTGTTTCTAAGACTGTAGGCTCTAGTTAGCTAGTCGCCCAGTACACACATACGAACTTTACAACAAATCAGGCTGTCAAAATCGGTAGTGGGTAATTTTTGGGCTGAGTTTCATTCCTTTTCGCATTGCTTCATAGACGGACCCCCATAAATACAAATGTGCAACGATGGGGCTCGAATCCGCGCACCTATGTGTCTCCTCCGGTTACAAGCCGCAGGCGAATGCACCACGCCGCCGGGCTCGAAACGGGACTCACTAAAGCCTGTCGCTTTTTCATTTTCGCATGCAAGCGGATGCGATGCTTATAATGCTCATGAAGTCCACGCAAGCTTTATCGATTCTCGCCGATCTAAGTCGCCTTGAGGGGCTTTGTCATGTGGCGGACTTAGTATTGCACAAACAAGCCTGTTCCGTAAAACATGCAGGGTAAGGTGTAGACTTTCTAGCTTATATATAGGTGCGACCGTAAGCACCCATGTCTGATTAATATTGTATTATTGTGAATAAGCTGTATAATATTTCAGCTCGCCGCCCGGTTAGCTGAATCCCTGCCCGCATTATGGTTCAGCTTCTTAAGTGGTTCCTAATCATTCAATCCAGCTTCTTAATCTCCGGCGATAGTTATGGCCGATATGTATTGAATGATTTATTATTCGCTTGACATGAATACCTAATTAAATATGTCATTCTTTTACATAAAAGGCCCTTAGAACGGCAGCATAAGCGTGGAACACTGGAAGGCGTCGCACTTGAGGGCAGAATTCAAAGGTGGCTCAAGGCAGGGTCTTTCCTTCTGCAAAGTCTCCAAATTAACGTACACCGCGAAAAAGCCACAGCAGCGCTTGGCAAAGTGACCGAATGGGATGGACTTAATATTTTTAGATAAGACATCAAGGAAGAGCTGGCCGGGTGCACGTCTGTAGAAAGCAACGGTTTCTCCCCAGTTTAGTCACTAACCACATGGTTCAATCAGAAACAAAAAGCCAACGCTAGCTTTAATTATAATCAGTTTTGGGGCAAATTAGAGACGGGTATACACACTTACAAATATGTTATACGTCAGTAAATATACATATTAATTGCAATTCCTTTTAAAAACAACTCTGAAATAACAAAGCATGCCATAAATGACTAAAATATTTCGCTTTTGCGTGACATCTAAATAGCTGCATATTGTGATCTAATAACCGGATGCACATGGTCATACCGTATATATATATATATACGGTATGACCATATATATATATATATATATATATATATATGGAACAGAATAGAGCTCTTCTTCAGCGTATTCTAATACTTACAACACCAAGATATGGTCCATATTGCTCATCGGTGGCAAGGCCGTTCTCCAGGATGTATTGAAAGGCTGCCGGTGCATTACCGCCACGGCACCCGTATGCATCATATGGCCATGCACAATCCAGCACCTGCTGCTCGGAAAAGTGCAGTAACTTTCGGTGCTGCCGACAATGTCAACAGATATGCAATGCGGATCAAATAGCAGATACGTTACAACAAGTTTATACTCTTCAAATGTGTTGTATTAACTTCCCTCTTATGAGAACTTGATCCGTCTAAAATTCAGTACGTGTAGTATAAAACGAATCTCATTAAATACAGCTTTTGAACAGATAAGAGACTATTATCAAATTTGTAAATAAGTAATGCGAAGTAAGAACAGAGGAAAAAGTAGTATCGCTCATCGAATCCGTCCGGGATGAGCGGGCTTCATTTTTAATCAACAAGTCGCACACGTTTCGAAGTAATGCCAAAGTAATACCGAGTCTGGGGGGGGGTGGGGAGGAATCCGGGTTTAGTGGGTTTGCGAGTCTCACACTAGTCACGCAGGCTGCTAATGGCGCATGTGCATCATGCATTCCCGAAACCTCCCAAAGAGAAAAAGTCGCGCACGAATTTTCATTAAACTTTAGAACATAATATATATATATATATATATATATATATATATATATATATATATATATATATATATATATATATATATACATTTATATATATATATATATATAAATCTACGTTCTTAGCACGATTTATCCCAAGTGCATATCTAACGTCGTCTAATCGTGTTGGGTGGGCCGAGGCACTCGGCTACCGTCGACATTTAATCCTCTTCACAAACACAGAAGCTGTCTGACCTGCTGGTAAAAAATACGGGTTTATCTGGGGCTTTACAGTTAGCACCGAAACGTTTTTGTTTGATGATGTGGGCATTGTACTCTTGACATAGACTTCCATGCGGGAGGAACTGCATTTTAATGAGATGCGAGGTTTCCATCTGCCAGCGAGTCTTCCAGACGGAGAGTGGGGAGGACCAGTAGGTGGACTTTCAATCTATTTTCGAGCAGGGTCACCCTAATGCAATGTGTGTGTGTCGAGGTAAATGTTGTATAACATTCACCTCACGTAGTTTCAACCTCGCATTTTTCTACCTGCCACCTCATTACGATGATTTGGACGTTGCCGATGCGATCAGTACTGGACTAGCGAGGCTAAACCTCTAGCTACCCACTCTGGTCGGCGGCGATTTTAACTGTAGTATAGATAGTGGCGCCGCCGACAGGTAAAGCGATGTGCTTCTTAAGCTTCTAGAAAACAGAGGCCTGCATTGCGCAAACGAGCGTGATAAATTCACGTACGTTTGCCAAAGTGGAATAATCACTATCGACCTCCTGTTTCACAATTTTCAACATCCGACGGAATTTCAAGGATGCGAGGTACTTAATATTCCAGCACGGAAGCACCTGCCGGTGCTGGCCGACTCTCTGTGTGTGCCTGGCCAGGGGCGCGCCCCTGGGGTCCCTGCGCCAAGCACAGGCTCTACACCCCGACCCCCAGATAGTTGCTGATCGTAGGGCGCTCTATGGCCAACATAGAGCAACCTACAAGAAACTGCTTGTGGAGAATAAGCGCCGGTATGATGAGGAGGAGGAGTTTCGTTTGCTTGAGAGAGCAAAGCGCGAACCCCATGTCTACATTGTTCGCCGGCTGAACAAAAGCATGCACAGCATGACAAAGGAGCAGTTGCGGCAGCACTTTACTGCCCTTCTGCTCGATGCACACGCCCCCGCGCCTGACCCAGTTATTGTACAACCGCTCACTCTAGAGCAGCACCACATGAATTTGTCGTTTGCGGTTAAAGAAGTTGTGCAGATCTTGCGCGGGTTACCCAAGAAAGAGTAGTGGTCCTGATAATATTTATTACGAGCACTGGACTGAGTTTTAGCAGAGGAGCTGTGTAAGCTGTTTAGTCAGATACTCAGCAGGGGACACATACCTCAGGTTTGGCACGAGGCCAGGCTTACTCTGCTATTCAGGGGCAAAAACGGAGACAACGGGGACGATCCGAATCCCTACCGTAGTATCGCGTCGGAACGCACTCTTAAGAAAAATTATTATATTTGATTATTTCGAGATAATCCATAGCTTCCAACTATGGAGAAGGCCCTACCTGCGGAGCAATACGGATTCAGGAAGGGTCGAGTAACGCAGGACGCGATCCACGTACTCCAGGAAGTTGAACGGGTGTTGGCTATGCTTGGGGTTTGCGTGTACGCCATCTCTATCAAGGCCTTCGACGAAGCTCCCCGTCACCTACTAGTTGGGTTTTCTTCGACTTCCTCACATAAAGAGTGCCAGTGGTCTTTTTTACTATTTTTAATGGCCTTATATAGAGCTATTCATTCTTCTTTGTATTCTTCCTATTAATAGGATAGTTCTGGTCGGTGCCTTGCTCCGCGGCGCGTATATACTCGCCTTACTCTGCTATTTAAGAGCAAAAAAGGTGACAACTTAGACGATCCAAATCTCTACCGGGGTTTCGCGTCGGAACGCACTCTCAAGAAAATCTTCGCCAAGTTGATTATCTCGAGGGCGGTTCCAACCGTGCAGAAGGCCCTACTTCCGGAACAAATCGGATTCATGAAGGGTCGAATAGATATATACATATAAAAAAAAAATACGCCCTCTAGCAGACACTTCTAGTCGTTACTACAACTTATTTAACACGCGTCGACGAACCTTGAGCGCATATATAGATTCCATGTGAGCAACGACTGCAAAACTCCAGCACGCGCTGCAGAGCGCCTCATCCTTCACCTTCGTAACAATGCCTTCTGTTCTCCAGTCGAGACGTTGAGGAATCTGTAAGTTGGAGTACCTCCAGGCCGGAAATGGCTTGCCCCCATTGTAGCCTCGTTTATGAAACCTTCTGTATTGGTAAGTCCGTTTCCTGATGTCGCGATCAGCCATATGATTCACGGCAACCTTGTAGGAGCGGGAGCGTCGATTGTGCGAGTTGATAAAGCGCACATTATGACGAAAATGGCTTCTTCGTTTCTGTTCCTCCCGTGGCGATCTGTATCGTTTTCTGTACTTTCTCTGGCCATTGTCGTATCGTTGCGGCATAAAACAAGATAAAAACCAAATATTGTACAGCATACTAGTAAACACCATAAACATATCTACTAAGCGGGTTAGTATAGATTCTACAAGGTCCACTTGTTCATTCGCCCATCCTGTCCCTGACGTTGCGCCGTTCAACCTGACTAAGTCGCAACGTTCTAGATGCGCTCTCTCTAACACAACGGCATTAAACGTAACTCCTGCAAAGTGGTCGTAAGCATTTGCAACATAGGTAACATACAAGTTCTACCCAGAACTTCAGTTAACACCAATTTGTATACAAAGTATTGCTGGACACCGTAGTTAACTACTCACATATTTTGTGGTAATTTATTCGTGTTGCTTATTCAGGTCTTGCTTCCTTTGCCTTATTTGAGGCCTACTGTAGTACTCGGGTTCTATTAAATGTCGTATTATACGTGGAGGCAAGGTGAATCAAATCAAAGTCAGTTTTGCTGTAGGAAGCTTGAATCACGATTGTGTCTGCTGTGCACTACTTTTTGCCAAGACATATTAAGTGAGACATTAAAATCTTGTACTTCACCTCATCTACGTGACTCCCTGGTTCTGCGCCGCTTCCTGCTATACTAGACAGGCATTATTCAAAATTGTAGTTTCGTTGCATCTAAATGCGCTTTCGTGTTATTTAAAAATATTTGTGTTTTTGTAGAAGGAGAAATGCAGAGTTTGTTTGCTGCTCAAACGTTTTCAAAATGGCTTCTTTAAGGACACTGCCGGTAAACGGGGAGATCAAAATGGAGCATAGACCCTAAGGACAAAAGCAGTTAAATGCTTATGTGTTATATTGAGCAAGATCAAATAAAAGATGTATCGTGTGCTGAGTATAGAACTGGCTATCGTCAAGGCCGGTTTCTGTTCAGAAGCACGCTTAGTAGGTATCCTTTATCTTATAATCTCATTCATTTCTACGAATTATTTTCGCTCTTCGTGGTAGATGCCTGAAACTGCTTGTGAAGCAGTCGAAGCTTCGGGAAGTTCTTACATATTTTCAGCAATCTCAAGCCGTTTATGGCAGGCAGAGAGCACTTCTCACAAAAAGAGCATGCGCCTCCTAGTCGAGCAGTAGTATCTCGCTTTCTCCCTTTTCCCTAGTAACTTGCTTCACATAGGGTTCGAGCAAAAAGTCGGATTGGATTTTCAACGCTTCGGCATTGGAAATTAGAGAGTTGTTCTTCTCGAGAAGTATCTTGGCTCGCGCATTTATTCGAAGGATGTGGTTTACGTTAGTGGTTTGTTTAAACGTACACCGTTCTAAAGACCGAGGCACATAAAGTCATAAACGAAAGTTTGTAAACCATTCACTCTTGGCGCTTGTATGAAGAAACGATTACCCTGCGCTATAATTTGGGCTTGCGGTCGCCTTCTACAAGCAAAACAAGAATAAACGGCAGTGGTTTAACGTTTTGGAACTCGGTTTCTCCAACTCTTTCTCCACAAAATCTCCTCTAAATTTGTCATCGTCAAAAAAACCCCTCTTAGAGTGTTCTCCAAATCAATGTTCTGTACAAAAATAAATATTCAGTGTTGTATTTGGCGCTTAATATAATAGACTGAGAATAGTGTAATGTCAACGCCTTCCTCTGCCGGGGCTCCCGGAATACATCTGTGACGACTCCAAGTGTAAAGGAGGCCTATTCGGCGTCCTGCTCCTGTATTCATTTATCCAAGGATTCGAAAATAAGGTATCCGATCATGTGATTACAATTGGCTGCCACGAGTACAGGCTTACCGTGATCCAGTAAAGCTAGAAGTGTCCTTAAGGCATACAGGTTGATTTACTGCAGAGGTCAAGTGGCAAACAAAGCGCCGTCGGAAAGCCTTACTCTGTCAGAATCGGGCTAGACTGATCTGGACAGACTCATTGCTATCATACTTCTAATATAGATCCAAAGTACATTTGACGAGTTGTCCGTTAAATTATCGAAATACAAATATTAGAAAAGAGTGGACTAACGCACTGCATCGCAATTTTAAGTCACAGCAAGAGTGCATCAAAATATTAAGTGACTGCAATCGGGAACACAATTTTTTTCTTTGGATGCTACGGTATACTGCACTGCAAGATTCGACTGCTTCAAAGTTCAGTTACTGCGGCTGGGTGTCAGAATAAACTAAAAGGAGGATAATTAATTCTTAATCTTCTCAGCCATGGCACAACAGAGCGGGAAATAGCAGACTAAACAGAAGCTATGGCATGCGAATGACGCAAGCAAGAATGTTCGAGACAACTATAGTACTATTTCTTGCCGTTTGTAGGCAAAACATCGCCGCTATTGATGTCAATTTATGTTCATATAATCAAATTACTTTCCTTAAGTTCTCTTCAGTAAATCATAAAAATCTCACTGTATCTATAGAGACATTTGATAATGTAGTGAGGCAAAGACACATAACATGCAACGGCCGTTTAGCTTCAGTCAGCAGTCCGTATAGTTCGCAATGCGACAAGCTTCGTCATACAGACCTATCTGGTAGCCACCAGCGTGGAGATAGTAGAAATCATGTATGAAATCCATACATTACCGAAACACAAGTATTTTTTAGTTTTTGCTTGAATCTTAGTACAACATTTTAGGCTGCTGGGTAGCCAACCCTAAATCTCGCGTAATCAGTGCTTTAAGGTTTGCGAGCTCACCATTTTGTGAGTATTCAATTATTTTATCTTTTCGCGGCGTCTTAACCTTTTTTTAAGTCAAAACATTTTTCAAGAATTGCAATGTCCACCGGCACAAGGCTGCGACCTGTTTTGCTCGTAGAAAATGTGCCTTTGCAGCTGACAAAAGCCTGGCGCTGACAAACAGATCTCCTACAGAATCGCTCCAACGTCTAGAGAATATTGCCCGTAATGCGTTATTTTGTATGACGTTTGCTCTCCGAAGAATGTTGTAATCTGCACCTTTCTACAGGGGAATTCCGCGGCAAAAGATGAACATGAAAGCAATGCATTGTAAACAATCAACAAACCTTAAATGGGGACCCCAAGCCCTTTCATGCGTCACAAAACTGACGTGACACAAAAATACTTAGAAGCTAAATCGTCTAAGTGCGGTACCCACGCTAGCTTATCATGAAGAGCATTCCGCAGACACTTGGCCAGACAGAAGTGATTTACTACATGTGATGGCAATTGGAAGGAAGTTGACACGATAATTTGTCTTCTAGTTTGACGAAATAATATGACATTCGTTTTGTTGTTGTTTCGTAGTGTTAACGACCAAATTCATTGTACGTTCGTATGACGTGGTCTACCAGGATAATTGATTTACTTATTCCGTCACTAGTAATCCATGGCTCAAGTAAAAAAAAAATAACGTTGTGTCTTCGGTATCAGCTACCGTTTCACCTAAATAGTCTTAGTGTTAAAAACTGTATATATTAAAAAATCAACGGAATTATAACCGTAAAACGTCTAAGAACAGAGCCGTGCAGTGTTTCAATGTCAACACTATGCCAGCTCAATTCAATTGTGTACGGAACCGATCCTGACTGCCTGCGTTATACCCGTAAGGAGCAGGAAGTGCTGCAGGTAGAGCAAAATGGTCCGCGCAAGGAGACCCACTGAGCTTTTCTGCTTGCAGATTTTGTCGGTTTTATTTGACAGGAGCTCCAGAAGGCCACAGTTGTGATGTACAGTGCAGATGATAGTGGTCGCTCATCACGACTTAGGTGCCATCACGCGCATTACCCCTCTCTGGCATGGCAGGAGTACTCCTTGTCTCTTGGGGAGGGGGATTAACGCCATAAAGACTGTAGTGTCCACAAGAGGAAGTCGATTGGCTGCCAAATACATTATACGTTGCGTAGCCAATGCTTAGAATTCGTCTACTCTTTCCGCCATCTAGGGTTTCAGCTCTATTATACTGGGACAACCTTCACTAATCACATTATTCAGACAGTGCGTATAGCCCTAATGTCTATTTATGGATACGTAGGCGACGTCCGGTGACTGTCCATCCCGAGAGAAGTGACACTCCTTTACCTCAAGGTTGTTCTAAGGCTGATGTATAGTCTTGACAGAATCTGCATAAAGTGAGTACTTTGCTATCAGCTAACTTCAAACCCCCTTGAGAGCTTATAATATGCAAGCAAATTGCCTGGACAAATGGATCAGAACTACGCAATGGATGAAAAAAAATATTTTTGTTTCTTTCTGTGTTGACAAAGTTGCCTAACCCCCGAGACGCCCTCTCTGCAGATAGCAATAAAGTTGTACCCTTCTACTGTGCGCAGCACACTATACGTCTCTGAGAGCAACGTTTCGTTGCAGCAACATTGGAACTCGACTCTTCTTTCTAAAAGATATCAGCTATGGATTTGAGGTACCCCGCCTTGATAAGGCCACCTGTATAACACTTATATGCATGACTGGGAGGCTGCAAGAATCCTGACGAAATATGTCCTATATAACGCAGTCGCTAAGTATGGAAGGTGGTTGTGGCCCGATAAAGTTTAAATTAAACAGAAAAGCAATAACTAGTTATATACAACACCGTAAGTAGGCAAAATAAAACACTAAAGTATCTTCTGAAGTGCCGACAGTAGTAGCCCCAGGCGCCAGTGCTTTTTTACATGCATATATGCATTAGGATTGCGTTAGTACATTTATAAATCATTTGCATAATTTCATATACCGGGATGATCTCGGCGTGACCCATACGCTTGTGAAGTAGTGGTTCTTCAAATTTAAAGTTATACAACGTCTGTCGTTAAATGTTCAGAGCGATTGCCGCTTCGGTAAGAGACACCCTGGCTACCCTGGGATCAGCCCAAGTCTCGACCTAACGCCTTGAGATATGCCCGAAGCGGGCTGTGCACATTTTCTCACATGTATTCAACACAAATGTATATCTTGATACGCATTAATAAGATATATATATATATATATATATAGTGTTGATAATCAGTAATAATAAGTGACTGGAAGAGCTAGTCACCTTAAATCGTCTGAAATGATGGCGAAGGTGTCGCTCATCGTGGTGAACGAACTCACCAATCGGGTTGAATGTATGCTTGAGGTAGCTCTCAGAAGGAATCGGAAGTTCCGTACAGTTACCAGAGGAATGAAGTAGGGCGACATTAAAGTCCATCTGTCCAACGGGTCCCGGCTTGTATGTCGTGTAGATAAGCTCGCAGAGATCAACGTGCGAATCGAATAGAGTATTTCGGCCGTGTAGTACATAGCGCACTGGCATGTAATACGATCTTCACAATGAAACAAGTCCCAGATCATAGGCACGTTAGATTCTCTATGGTTAGATTCGTTAAGACAACTATCATACGAAAATCTCCGATATTACTAGGAAACTTAGGAGACTCGGTAAATATATGCGTTTTTCGTTATGTGGAGCCTGTCTTACCGAGTAATGCGACCAAGCACAAAACGTTTCCCAACCCCCAGGCGTCAGGTAACAATGCGTCGAAGAATCATCTCAGTGCACAATTGTCTGTGGTATATGGTTAGATTATTGACTTGAAAGATTTAAACAGTTTATATGTTGCAATGCATCAGTGCAGATTCATAGGAATTAATCAGTTGCATTCGGTGCCGTCTAAAATGATCTCGGTTTTCTAAACTTTGTTCGGGTTCATAAAAAAATATACGCTAGGATGGTTTTCAGAAAATCAGTTCAAATATTTATTTCATGAACTTAGCCTATTTTGAGAAATTAACGAACCGCTTGTGCAGCTGCGTGCATTTCCCTCTCGTTTAGCAGTTAAAGCTGCATGGATGAGTTGTTTATAGGTTCGGACATGCGTTTTCCCATATTTCACTGTTCGACCAACCATTGAAAAAAGCGTCCAATGGTAATTACTTGAATAGTTTTATTTTCGAAGTGTAGCTCTACAAAGCAAGTCCCAAATACTGAGCATAATCTCGATTACTAGTTGGCAGAATGTGCACAGTTTATCATCCGAATTTCGTAACTGACGTGCTGCCAATTTTTTCACACTGTAGCGTATAGTATTGTCCTACGCTTGGTTTTCCAAGAGATTTTTAGACGCATTCGTTAACTCCGATTCATTCGTCTTGCGTACATATATAATTGTGACAACCATGCAGGTTCTGCAGGCGGCATGCTGCTTGTCTCTGTATTTGCATTCTTTTGCGTCGCCTTTTTTCATTGGCCGTATATTGGAGACGGATATCCGGGAATGTCTTATATATCAAGGAACACATGCAACTTCCATTCCACGTTTTTCTCTAAATTTTGTGTATGATTCCAAGGCGAGTGTGCTAAATGGGATTTTGTATAGTGCAGTTCTTTAACTAGAGTTCGTCCTCGGAAGACTTTAAGTGCAAGCGTTGTTGACACGGCCTTTGGCAACTCTAATGCTTATTTAATAAAACATAATTTTATTTTATCTACGTGCTTAGGAACTGACGAAGTATAACTGGGTGTGTTATTATTAAGGCAGTATTTAACAAAAGGGTATTAAACAACTGATACTATTGGGTCTACAAAAAAGTATTTTTATATAAAGAATTTTATAATGATTCTTTACGGACAAAACCGAAACCACTTTTCTGTAGCCCTATAAAAGCATTTATAGCTGCTTTTAGATCTACATCCGTGACACGTTTAGTCAAAATAATGGCCTTGCTCCGTATTTATTTGCGTTTTCTACTGAGCAAAAGTGTTGGTGTAAAAGTTATTTAAAGTATGAGATTTGCCTGACGAGTTCAAGGCAATGCAGTCACGGCAATCTTTATCCGTTAGTCTGCGGTAGTGTGAACCGGTTACACGATAAAACGCTCAGGGTTTCTCAATGTCGCGAAGAACTTCTGCCAAAAGGGGGGGTCGATTTTCCTGGGCAACGCTAATATTCTGCGTTACCGAGGTTGTAACGTAGAAATCGTCTTTCTTTAAAGTGGTTCTACTCTCTTACAGGATATTACGAATAAAATTGTACACGGTTTTCCTAATCACGAATCTGTTGTAAATTATGTCCTGGAAGCGTTTTTTTAAAACGCAGTCTAAAGCCGTTCATAAATCGCACGTCATTTCGTTGTGTCATTGGCGTTTTGTTACGTGATTTAACACAAATGAAACATCTTCAGATATAGATCGGTTTGGACTAAATTCGTGCTGCTTCAGTGGCAATGCGACAATTATCTGAACTACAGATACCATCATTGAATATGTATATTATATTGTAGAGACTTTAGGTGAAATTAGGTTAAATCCCCGTAAAATACTTACTTTTTCAGTTGCGCGTAGAATGTGTACGTATGTCTGCGGCCGTGGTTGACAGTGATCCGGGTCCACGTGTCGCATTGGCCAGGCAGTATGTCTTCGGCAGCGCCCGAGTTTTCTGAGCAGTTTTTTAGCCCTGTATACTGTATCGCAGTCCAGTAACCTTCATTTTAGATTAAAAGTGATGCTGCGTCATGCAACTAAGCATACGGCATGCGGTGATGCTTAATTGTACAACTAGAGACGGCTTCTCGACACACAGTGCGCTTAAATCACGGCATAGACGACATCATGTCATAATATCCGCGTTCTATTTGCTTATAATGCGTATACGGTCCTTCGTCCTTACAAAGCCTACGACCATAACGACACCGTAGCGACAATTATGAACAAAATTGTGATCACGCTTCAAAACTTTTATAGATATATAAGAAAAGAAGTGCTACGTCTGGTGCTGCTCCATGCCCTTCTGGAGTCCCGCAAGGCTCCTGCCTAGGGCCGCTCTTGTATTCAATTTTTGCCCAAGACCTCAAACTTGTCCTTGGCAAACTCGACGTAATTTACAAGCTCTAAGCTGACGACTTAAAGATATACGTCGAAGTCAAAGGCGAAAAAGACAAAGTCGAGTTGCAGAAAGCAATTGATTCTGTGTTACTTTGGACCCATTTGAATAGAATGGAAATATCAACTTCAAAATGTGCCGTACTGAAAACAAAAAAAGATAATACTGCATTTTTTATGAACGGCCATAGTATACCCGAAGTGTCAACATACAAAGACCTAGGTGTTACATTTTATTGTCATATGAAGTATACAACTCATATTGCCGAAGTTGTAAAATCTGCGTCTCGTCTGTGCAATCTCATTCTCAGAGCGTTTATTGTGCAAGACCCTGCAATGTACATAAAACTCTATAATACGCTTGTCGTCCCAAAGTGGACATACTGCTCACACGTATGGACACCTTTCTATAAAAAAGATGTAGAACTGCTTCAGCGAGTGCAGGATAAATTTGTTCAACGAGTCGCGTGGCGCTGCAGTGTAAGACGTGAGAGTCTCGTACTCCCAAATGTGAGCGAGTACCAGATGCAAGTTGACCTCAGACTTTTTAAACAACTAATCCGTAGTAATAATTTTAGTACCTTTTTTACAGTACGTCCAAATAATCTTCGTAGTGTGGTGTCAATTGCTCCACCGGAAGTTGCTAATGTCGATGTGGTGAATAATGCGTTCGCATGGAGAGTTTCGCGACGCGCCCATGTGTGTAAAGACTACACTGTGATACCAACACCCCTTTTTCAATAAAGGAGACTTTGTATTGTATTGTATATATATATATATATATGACAAGGGCAGAAGGCACCTTCCGTCGAGCCCGGTGGCGTGGTGCATTTGCGTGCGCCTTGCGACAGAAGGAGACACATAGGTGCACGGATTCGATCCTTACCGTTGCACATTTGTATCCGTCTTACAAAACAATGCAAAAACAAACCTGTAGACGTTACATGTCGGCTGAGCGTCGGCCCGAAAATGTTTCAGACTGCAGCTTCCATGCGAAGTTCCAAGATTATAGGCCTGCCTGTTGGAAAGCCGAGGCCGGAGCGCGCTCACTCGGCATAAACGAGGAGGGCGACGCATATCCCAACTATGCAGGTCGCGCTTCTACTAGAAAAAAGTATGCTGACCCTAAACGGGGCGTCGATGCGGCAATAGACACTCAAGGTCAAGGTGATTATAAAATAAGACAAGAAACGACAAACATATCGGCTTAACCATGGCGCTTTGTAAGCCAGGTACGGCAAAGTCTGTCTACCGTACGATGGCACACGCTGCTTCGGACCTCCAAATTAATTGCTCAACGCATTTGGGCTCGCCGAATAATACACGTCCAATGTGTGATTGTCGGCCCAAAACGTGGACAAGTTTTCCAATGAGTCTCTGCTATACCTTTCAATGGCCAGGACACCGGGTGAACTCGTGCTCGACGAAGAAGACGGTCGGCAAGCTTTGTCGTCGATGTGTCGCTCGGGAAAGCACACTGCTCGGGACTGCGGAAAGCCTACAACTCACTGTCTTCATCGCATCGTCTTCAACATGTTGAACCATAGAGCTGCCGAGACTACAGGGCTCGGATCCAGCGAGCCCGCACAGAACTAAGAAAGCGGTTGAGACTGAGACCGCTCCTCTCGTCGATAATGCGGGCTCATGGATACCGGTAGCTCCACAGTGAAGAGGGACCACCATCCAGGCACCCGCCAAGAAGCCGCGCTCACAGGGGGACCAGTCCAGCTATTAATGTCAGCGCCGATGATTGACAGATGATGGGAGCATCCTAATGATGAATCTACTCTAGGTTAACTCAAGGAACACACGCGTCTTTGTGGAAATGAATTGCTCGATGTATAATGTCTTAACCCAAATAAACACTATCTAGTGGACATATGGTGGACAAATGACGTACGTTACTGACGGTGATCGGAACATGGATTTACGGTGGACGCCAGGACCCGATCGTCGCTACTGTTAGGAGAGAACAAGTACGGGGTTTAAATAGCTGGTACTTGGCAAATAATTTCCAATACTTTAAAGCTGCTACATCGGGTCATATAAGCCACTGGCGATTTCGATTCCTTTTTGGAGACTCTGGGGGCCTCAATCATGAAGCATGTTGGAGCAATGCCCCTTATAGTGACAGGGGATTTTAATTCGCACAATTCAACCTAGAGCTAGCATCGAACTGTAGACAAAAAACTTTCTTAAAGTGATTAAACGCCCCAGCATGGCTTCGATCTGAGCCCAACGACTCAACATTTATACAAGGATCAAAGCCGCTTTGCCAACAACGGCAGCAAACATTTCCTGGCAGCATAGTACAGACAAGTAAATATTCCCTTAGAGATCACTGCTGTGACATTTTCATGGTCTTGCCAACCACGCGCAATTTCTGCGTCGCCCTGGACTGAGGACTGAGACATAGTCGAAAACGACGTTGTTCGCGCCCTCTGCAGTGCCGAAGTGGACGGACATGGCGCTGCGATGGCACTGCCCAGAGAACAACGGTACGCATGTCTGCAGAGGATACAGGTCGGTTAGTACAGATATTCTATGAGTGCTCGAACATCAGCTGACATGGGATCCCCTGGCGGATAGACGCGAGAGAGAAGACTACATGACTGGGCCATTGACTGAGGCCACCCCCGATCCGACACTCTCCGGTTCGCGACCACATATGAACAAGCTGAAACCAGAAATACCATCGCTAGCATGTTCAGTGCTTTTTAACCCGGTCTTGCTAACCACAAGAACATTTAGTCCAGACCCTTCATGCTGAAGTAGATATGTCCAAGTTTCTAACTGCCCAGATCTCTGAGCCCCTCAGTTCCAGCGTTGATATGAATTGCTGCGAAATGATTAGAAGTCCGGTAAATATTAAAAGGGAATATGACACCAAGTTTGACAATCTACAAAATTATCAAGATTATTAACACAATTATTGAATCTGATCAGACAAGTGGTCCAGTAGCGTACCGAGAGGTGCATTATGGCGAGCACATAGCCAACAAACGTCCGCCTTCTTTATATACACACGCCACTATAACTGGCTCTGTCGCTGTCGGTCGTTCTTTCCATGGAACTCGACAATCAAGCCCTGTTTGAGGGCAATGACCATTTAAACTCCAAGAAGGAGTTCTCGAACGGTGAGAAATCTGTCAGAGACAGTAGTCGGGGTTCAGTTTATTTTGTGTATAACAGAGTCGCAGATAGTTTGGCAAGCGAAACAGGTATACAAGTATCACATTTACGCTTTGATAGAAGGATAGGCCGCTCTCTTCGGCAAACTGAAGAACTGTGCAAACGTTTTAAGCAAGTGCTACTGGACTCCCAACCAATGCCCTATCGTCTAACCACATATTCAGTCAACCAGCTCCTGTACCGGAAGGCAAGGCAACAGCGGGCATTACCTTGTACAACTGCAACCAAATTATTCGGTACTAAATGCCTAAATGGTTACCTACAAGCCCCATCGACATAAATGCAAAGACCAGGAGCCATTTCTTGACAATACGCAGGGAGTTGATCCTCTGAACACTGCTGAACACATCACTGACATCAAAATTAACTCTCAATGCGGGCTCTAATCGACTCTATGTTAAACTACAATGTTGCACCGGTAGATATAAGAAAAACCAAAAAATGCCGCTTCGCATCCTTTTTGAATCCGGTCTTTATCTTGGAATGCCTTATATTCAAGGTTGTCTGCTAGCAGTCGTGATATTCGGTTGTTCGAAGTGTTCGCTGCCGTTAAAGACGGGTGAACAACTAGTGGTGTGCAGGCAAGGCTGCTCAAAAGTGTTCCACGGGGGCTGTCTAAACCCCGTGCTCTCCGAGGATGCGCACTCGGCTCCGTGTAGAGCCTGTGACACCCAGGAACCCACTCACGGTACGTTGTGCGGCCGATTGAGCGAGCTACAGTGGAACTTTGTGAAACTGTGGTTAGCACACACGGCACTAACAGGAGTGGGTTGCCAAAATCGCGGCAATCCCGCAGGAACACTTTGCCTGCACCCCTTACGCGTACAGGGGGTTTGAACTCCACGCTAAGTGACAAAATTAGCGTGAAGAAAAGCGGCGGAACGCGGACAACGCGGAAAAACAAGAAAGCCAGACTAGCAGACAGCACAGAAGGAGGTGACGTCACCGAGCCAAAGACGAGAGAGCCGGCTGGAGAGACCAGCGAAAACAACCGCGCAGGCGCCAAGAGAAGCTTGGCGTCTGCAGAGTTGAGTAACGACAGTGGCAACTTGAACGGCGCTGTTGTGGAGATGAAGCCACCGGCTGGTGGTACAGCGGCGTCACCAGCTGCGGTAACAACCGACAGCAGATTCAGCTGACCCACGTCCGGAGGAGAAGGCAGACGACGACGGTTTTGTTGTGGTTCGTAAGCGACGAGACAAACAAAACATCAAATGCAGCGCAGTAGTGCAACAGATGGCATAGGCGGATTGGAAGTCTATGCCTGAGAGTGGCACGATTGGCGCAGAAGACATCGGCGGTCGGGCTGCAAGCCTGGTTTACTGGCAAGGTCATAAATGTGAAAGCAGCTTGGAAGCTACATACACATGGTAGTGATGCTGTGTTCTGTGTGGTGGTGCGTGACGAAGATTACGCAAACTGTTGCAGAAATGAATTCTGGCCAAAGGGAAGCCTGTTCCGTCGCTGGGTTGGGGACGTCCCCTACGAGAAGATGGTTAAGGAGAGTTTTAGTGCGCCAGGCGGTCCAAGCCCCCGTAAGTGACTGACCAGCTCTAGAACTGCAAGCGTAGTGGCAAACATACCTCTACGAGTGCTTCTCTGGAATTGTGAGGGACTTAAGGGGGCAATGGATCTTGCACGTGATGACATGTATAAGTTGGTTGACATTGCACTCCTCACGGAGACATTCCAGCGGGACGAACTGCATATCAATGATATGCGGGGCTTTCACCAGCTGGCAGTCTTACCTGCGGGAGGTCGGGGAAGACCTGTGGGTGGGTTATCTATCTACCTACATAAACGCTTACCACCGATGCAATGCGTCAGGAAAGATGAATACTGCGTGGTGCTCCCATCTAGGAGGGTAAACGTCGCTGTATTCTATTTCCCACCCACATTCGATTCTGCGGAGGTTGCTGAGACGGTAAGCTTTGGACTTTCAGAGTTAAACCTGGGCATGCCAACTATCGTCGGCGGTGATTTCAATGCCAGAATCGATTGTGGGGCCAACGATGATAAAGGCGAGGGCTGCTTTCAGGTGATGAAAAATATTGGTCTAAGCTGTGCAAACGCGCGCGAAGACTAACATATATTAAGTCACAATGGAAGCAGCACCATCGATCTGTTGTTTCACAACCTTGTCAGCCGTGAAATTGAAAGCTTCGATGTTTTTGATGAAGCAGCCCGAAAACTCCAACCAGTGTTGGCCGTTGTCGATGTTCTCGGTATTTGGCGAGACCGACATAATCCGCCGCGCTGGTCTGCAATAAGACGGATTAATCTATCTCTTTTGGACAGAGCGGTGGGCGGTCTTGAGGTAAGCCCTGGCATCGATACCACCTGTGACCAGCTGGAGAGGACGATGAGAAATGCAGTGAAGTGGAAAATGTTATAGCAGAAGAGATCACGCCCGTGGAACTCTCGAGCCTGCTACCTAGCCCACGTTGAAGTGCTCGAACTCCTGCGCCAAGCAAAAGCCAAAGCACCATCATCACTGCAAGCCAGGCGGGACTACTTTGAGCGTAGAAAGGCCTATATAAGACTCTGCTATGATCATAAAAGGGAACACGCGAGGCGGGAGGAACGACGGCTGCTTGAAAGAGCAGAACGAGAGCCCTCAGCTTACATCGTGCGACCTCGTAGGGCTGGGAATCCGCTTAGTGACGGACAGGTAAAGCATCCGCTTACATTGGAGCAGCACAACATGAATCTGCCTTTCGGGGTGGAGGAGGTGTGCCAGGTCCTACGGTCACTCCCGAAGAGAAAGAGCTCAGGGCCCGATCAGGTCTGCTATGAGCATTGGATTCAGTCACTCTCTCTCTTGGCAGAAACTCTTTGTGATTTCTTTAATGAAATTATAAAGAGGGGGCGGATGCCTAAAGTCTGGCATGTCGCCAGGCTTTCTCTTATGTTCAAGGGTTGGCATGGTGATGACCATCAGGATCCAAATCTCTACCGTGGAGTGGCATCAGAACGCACATTGAAGAAGATTTTCTGTAAGTTGGTGATTCGGGGGATTGAGCACGTGGCTGAAGAGGCACCTCCACCGGAGCAATTCGGTTTTAGGAGAGGCCGAGGCATCCGTGATGCAATCCACGTTTTCCAATCAGAAATCGAGCGAGCTGTGGCACAACCCAGAGGTCATCTGTATGCAGTCCTTATTGACTGCGTCAAGGCCTTTGACAAAGCCCCTCGCTATCTGCTGGTTGAAGCATTCCAACGAGTAGGAGTGGGTGGCTCTCTCCTGAGTGTAATAGCAAGTTTCTTTGAGGAGGACACCTTGTTGGTAGACGGTGAGCAGGGTGTATTGGAGATTAAGCAAAATGTGGGAACTCCGCAAGGAGACCCGCTGAGCTGCGTCTCGTTTACACTTCTCCTTGCTGACCTCGTCGATTACGTCCGACAGGAGTACCAAAAAGCCGTGGTGGTGATGTATGCAGGTGATGTCGTGGTCGCTCATCGCGACCTAGGTGCTATCAAGCGCATTACCTCTATGATAGAGGCGTTCCTTGTCTCGAAGGGACTTGAGATAAACACCAGGAAGACCAAAGCCATGAAATTCAGGCGTGGAGGTCGATTGGCTGCCAGAGACGTTATACGTTGCTGCGGCCAACCATTGGAGTTTGGTTGGCCGCACTCTTTCCAGTATCTTGGCCTTCGGGTTTATTATACGGGAACGACGTTCACAGCGCATATAAACGAAACAGTACGAAAGGCACTTGTTTCTCTTTACGGGGAAGTAGGCAATGTCCGAAGACTGTCCGTTGCATTGCCAGCCCTTTTTGTAGTAGAAAAGTGAGCAAGGTAATTATGGCAAATATTATGACTGCCTTATAACTACATATTATTTCGACGTAGCAAAGATAGCCGTCGCCGAACTAAGCGTGCAAGTCTCCAAGAAAACTACGCCGACTATCTAGAAGAACGTCTGCTAAATCTACTAGGTTATTCGCCCACAGACGAAAGTATCTAAAAAGCGTCGACACGTACCTCAAAATTGGACAGATCGGGAAACACAGATTGGGGCTTTACAGGGTACGTCTTCGTTCCGTCGTCCCGTAGGCAGGAAAGTTCGAGCTCTCGCGACCTATTGTTTGGCGTCCACATAATCTTCATCAATCACATCAATGGACGCATGCCAACCAGCCAAGCCAGTGATGCGTGTTAATGTACTGTTAAAGTGTGTCCGGTAAACGCCAATGCCAATATGTCTAAATTCAGCAAACTTGTTATGTATGTTTTAGCGCGATCGGCATTCGTATAACTATCTAATTAATGTGTATTGTTGCGACTACTATAACTGCCAACCATTCGTAACGTACTAACTGATCGACGTTTGCACCATCACATTCCTTTAACAAAACATGCGGGCAATAGTATAATAGGTTTTGTCTGCATTCGGCTACAATTACCTGGAAGTTGGCGCCCCAAGGCGGGGAACCAAGATACCGGGTCGCAATTTGAAGTGTCTTCGTAAGGCCATTGTAGTAGTCAATCCGAGATTTTTTCTGCTTCCGGTCAAAGTATGCGGTAAACGGCTCCTTGAGGGGGATGTGTGTGAAGACGATGAATCCAGACGCTTTGTAAACGGCGGAAAACTCTGGTGGTGGTATAGATTCAGTTGCTAAAACGACATTGCAACCGATACGGAACGGCTTAATTTACGGCTCTAATTAAGTAGAGTAACGACTCTGAGAGTTTGCATATTGAGGTAAACACAGTTGAGAAGTCGCCACGTATACACCAGGTACAAAGTGCATGGTTATTACTACCTTGTATGTTCAAACGCAGCCTTTCACGAGGAGTACGAGTTGTGCACCTGCCGGTTCTGCCTGCAGAGGTGTGCCAAGTACCATGCAGTGGGATGCACAGCGCTGAACAAAACATCGTTGCACTACTTCTCTCGCCGAAAGCGTAAAGAAGATAGAGTATTATGAAGAAACATCCTGAACTGTATATTATACTCAATCTGAGTGAAATAAATACAATTAAATTGAAATATTGAGGTAAACGTTGATATGTCCCATTGTATTCTATCTCCCAGATTCAAAGAAGTAAAAGCAAGTGAAGGAACTAAGGCTCCAAAATAGTTGTTTAATACGACTAGAACAAATATAACACGAACTTCGATGATAACAAACTTTTGCTACGATGCTACGACGCGTATGTGATAATACCTAAAGCGCTGGTCACTCAATTGCTTTGGGATTGCTACAGTCTATACAAACTAATAAATAGTAAAGACTCGTACGTTTCCTGAGGGTATCTATATTCCAGTATATTATGCATCTCGTTTTCTTCTTAATAAAGCTTATGGAATTATTCATATTGGCATTTAAATCTCTGATTTCCTTCAGCCCGTCCGTGTGACGTCACATTTTCATTGCGGGGTGGCCACTCTATGTTGCTGTTTTCCGAATCCTTTGGATAATTGTAATCTTCCCAGCAACGTTATGACGCTATTCATGTAAAATCCAGTATGTGTGCTTACCTATTGGCGCTGTGTTATATGTGAGAATCACTTTTTGCTCCTATTCCGTACTGCACTGTCAACTACTTGTGTGTCGCGCAAAGCATTTAGTGGATATGGGACATGCATTTAGTGGATATGGGTCTTAACGGGCTAACATTCATACACTTCCACTTTGCCGAGATGGGAATAAGCATATTTTCCTCTCCCTATTTGCAACAATAGTACGTGAAGATATTTAATCCTCCTCCACAAGAAACAGAAACATTTCGGTTCCTATCATCCGTATTCTATTATTGTATAGTTCTACAGCAAAACAGATTTCGTTTCACTGAATTTGTACGTATTATCGTGTCTATATATATATATATATATATATATATATATATATATATTATTTTTAAAACGCGCGTGACATGTGCTACCAGTCATGCGAGAGTACGTGCTCAAGGATTAATTAATTTCTCAATTTTCTGGAGATGCGTCTATATTCATATTTCATCGTTGGGCTTGGGCATCTCTGCGAGACACGTTGATATGTCATATGCTCCCACGTCCTGTCATTGTGCCAATCGCCGTACGTAAGAGTATGACACATAAACGCACCTTCATAGTAGACTAAATAAAATAAAGATAAAATGAGAGAACATAACGAATTTATAGAAAGCCGACGACGGCAGATCTGGTGATTGGATGTTGGTTCTCAAAGCTGCAGCCTTTTCACAATTCCGACGTCATTGTGTTTGTTTCATGAAACTGCCAGTAAGTGCACTAAATTATTCAAGCTAGTGCGGTGAACGTTCAATGTTCTCTTTAGGAAACCGGCTTTGAGTTGACCAAACGTTCTTGGTCTTAACAAATGAAGCCAAGTTACCTGAACACCGTAGGGTAGGTGAGTGCAATCTTTAGGTTAAAAAGTTAACAGCAATTTTCATCAAAAGCCTGTATCGAACCTGGGCACTGTAAAAGGATAATAGGCTTTTTCGGACTCTATCTTCAACATGCCTGGAGAAACTTGTGCCACGTGATAAAGATACGACAGTACGGAACGCGGGGAACAATTTCGATTTCTTCTGAACTTAGTCAGAACTCATCGCGGTTCGCCAGTTGTCCTTCTCGTCTAAATTTCATCGCTTTAGTCTTGCTCGCACAAATCTCAAGTTTGTTCCGGTCTACATAGCGCTGTAGAGTTACAAGCGACGGCTGCAAGTGAGAACGACTCTAGGAGAACAAAACTAAATTATCGGCTAACATGAGGGTTTCCACCTGTGAAAGCCGACTATGTATTTCCGTTGGGAGATCGCTTACCAACGTTGAAAACAACAGGAAACTCACATAATCACTTTGAGCAACACCGGTGGTTTGAGTGATCGGCGCGTGCTTAGCAACCCCATCGTCTATTATTATCAATCTCTCCTGCAAGACACTTTAGAGAAGTTCTCGCATGCTCAGTGAAACTTCACAACGTGCCAGCTTGTTAAGGATGATCATTCCCGAGGCCGTATCGAATGCCGCCTTGAAGTCCTCGAACGGAGCGAATAGATAACTCCCCCCTGAAGCGAGGTGTACAATGCACTAAGTTTAGAAGCACAGCGCGCGCAGTCATTGTTGATCTGCCTCTTCTAAATCTGTATTGTTTCTCAGAGAGTGTCCCGGTAACTTCTAAACTTACTTCCAAGCAACGCGTTAAGATGGCCGACAGAAGTGTATCTTGTACGCTCTTCTTCGTCATTCCTTGCTATGACGATGGAGTCAGCGGGTCTCCTTTTCCCTTAGCAATGATTCTAAGGAGACTGGTCCTCCATTTCACCGGTAATTGGAATGTTCTTAGCACTTTATTAAAGAGAGCAGCATAACACGGCACAAACAAAGTGGCCTGCCGCAAATGTTCACGTACTACTAGAAAGAGGCCCGATGGCCTTACCCAGCGAAGCGTTTACCATTGCGTTAATCACCTCAGAGTCGCTAAAAGGGGAAGACATGATCTGGCGAGCTTCCGGGACTTGCTCGCTCTATAGTGCAAGAGCACCGCTCGGACTTATTATTGCACCGGCAAACAATTAACGGAAGTGCACGACTAACTTCTCCGGCGGGATTGGACACGAGGTAGCGCGTCTATCGGCATGCAACCATTTGTGTGGTGATTGATGTGCCTCGACCAGTAGCTTGTACTTACTTGGCTCTTTTATAGTCTTCTTCTTCGCTTTCGGATTGTTGCATTCTAATCGAGGTATGGTGTAAAGGGACGTCATGTCAGGGCGTATACGGTCTAGGATGTATGCTTGCACTATGTAGTGCTTGCAGGAGCAGCACCGGTGATTGTAGCACGGAACTTATCTACTACGAACTTGTTTTGGTCGAGCGCTACCTGACAATGACGCTACGGAATATGCAAGCATATGACTTTACATCGATCAGAGCTAAAACAGGAAGATCACTTCGAGAATCACTTTTCAGTCGCGTGATGTCGAGGGTGCGCCTCAGAGAAGGCCGCTTGTCACGAAAAGTTTGCGGATCAAGTGAGATCTCCATTGAAACCAATAAATACCACTTTATACCAGGGTATCCATTTGTGCTCCTCCACACTTTACGTTACGCAGATCAGCAGTTGTAGCAATAAGATCTATTGTCGACTGATCTTGCGGCGCGATGAATGTCGAGTTATCAGATGTAGACACAACCCACATGATCCGAGACGCCAGTATGTTCAGGATTGACGCTGTTATTGGGTACTTTGACTTATGATGTGGACAGTTGAGATCGCTACAGAGTACAGTCCTCTTCAAATAGTACGCGCATTCTTAAAAAACATCCAGAGGTATTCAAACGCATGATGGACACAGGTCTCACCAGCGAAAGCCTTGGAAAACGGCACGCCTAACCCTTATCCCGAAACCCGGGAAGCCACAAGGAGGCCCTTCAGCATACTGCCCTATAAGCATGTTCTCCTGCCTATCCAAGGCAGCTGAGTACATTATCAACGGGCGACTAGCTACAGAATTAGAAGACTATCGCAAACCGGACGCACTGCCTGGCCGTCCTTATTGATCTCAAAAACGCGTTTAATACGCTCTCGTGGGACGCCATAAACCAAACACTTGTCACTGCCGTGGTTCCCCAAGGATCTGTACTGGGACCAACCCTGTGGAACATAACCTACGATGGAGTACATAGACTGCCGCATCCCCCAGGAGTTTACTCTATCGCCTACGCAGACGATCTGGCACTCTGATCGTTACCGCCAGTGACAAGGATTTGCTCGAAGGAACAGCCAACGGAGCCTTGGCGGATATCCGACAACACCACCGCACGCTTGGCCTCAAACTGGCTTCACAAAACACGGAAGCAATCCTTCTAAACGGTCTGAAGCGTCCTCCACGCAACATAAATTAACATCCTGGAAGGCCATCCGATAACACCCACGCCCGTGGTCATGTACTTAAGCGTGATCCTGGATAGAGCTCTCACAGGAACACCTCATGTGCGCTATGCAGCTAAAAAAGCAGCCAAAGCTTCAGCAGAGTTACGGAAAATCCTTCCACGGATCAGAGGAGCAAGCGACTCTCTGCGCCGACTCATAGCATCAGTAATAGACAGCATCATGTTACACGGCGCACCCCAATGGGAACGCACGACTACAAGAGCTACAACACTTCGCCTCCTCAACAAGACCCAAAGACCTATGGCGCTTAACATAGCACGAGCAAGTCGCACGGCTTCCACAGCAGCCGTACAGCTCCTCTCTAGACAAGTTCCTTGGGACTTAAGAGTAAAATAATTGGCATCAAGAAACCCGGCGAATAGAGCCAGCAATGGGAAGCAATCCAGCCTGGCCATCCTGGATATTGGACAAAATCAATACCTTCTGATCTTAAAAATGGTACAGCCTTAAACACGGCTCGCTTACCTACCCACTCGCGCAACTGCAAACAGGCCATGGTGCCTGTTTTCAGCAGTACCTACACCGCATTGGTAAAACTGACTCCCCTGTATGCCGCATGTGACGCTCGGGGGAGCCGGATGATGTAAGGCACTGTTATGCGGTGCTCCTTCTTCGACACTGAGCGAGAGCTATTGTCCCAGGACCTAAATCTACAGAACCCCCTGACATGCCAGGCCCTTGTAGAGGCGCTCCTCAAAGATCACAAATATTGGATTCTGGTAAGAAGATTCGCACAAGGTATCTCTGAGGCGAAAATAACCGCCTCATAAAGCCGAGCAGCCTAATAGACAAGAAGAGCGGCCAGGTGAAGTAATCTCGAGAAGACAGTACTGCGGCCACCCCCCGTCAAGGGGCAAAGAGGACGACTGGATTTTAGTGGGTACGAATCCCACACTACCGTGGCTTTAACAGCGTCGCCCGGTGTGCATAACGCATTTTAACAGTTACCTCTAAAGAAAAAAAGGACTACAGTTATTTTCTGAAAAAAGTCTACCTTATATAGACACAGTATCAGTTTCTCTAGCAGAGTTTCTGTACCCTTTAGCGGACTATAGTAGGCTGCACTCACGTTTACGGTGTTTCCTGTCAGGATTACGTGATTGTCCTCGAATTGTTCTCTTAAGGGAAGTAATCGCAAACTCGATTTGATGCCCTCACAGTTCCAAGTCAAGTCGAGTCAAAAGCACCTTTATTAAAGGGTTATATATGCCTAAGTATACATTGTTTTTAACAAAATATTTAAAATCTGAATATAATTAGAACATATATCAGGTCTGTCAACTTCGTGGAACCCTCCACAAGAATGTGTTGTTTAACTTCACTGAGCGCGCAACTTCCAGTGATCTAACATTCGTTCCACTTCGCAGTCCATTATCTATATATTTAAACATGGTCTGGTAATTTTTTTATACAGCGATAGATTACCTCGTTCGTGTAACGTACGTATTGGCACAAGAGATACGCTTTCACGAGGAATATTATATCTTTTGATATCCGTCTGATAAATTTGGCCTGCACTCTCTTAATGGCATTTATATCTTTTGCCATATAAGGAGCCTAAACCGAAAAAAAGACCTGGCTGCAGTAGAGGAATTTGGGTAAGGCTAGACTTCTGTACATTTCCACATAGAAAGCAGGATTTTTTTAAATTAAACATCTAAATATGGTGTTACATAGTTGTGAAGTAGAAGTGACTGTGGCAGTAATATATTAAGAGAAGTCTAATTTGGGGGTTACAATAACACCAAAATCACGAAAAGATTTAACTACTGGTATTGCATTGTTAGCGAGTGTATACAGTGGCGAACTGGCATCTGACAACACCACGGCACATTTAGGCATAGATATCTGCATCCTATTCTCACAACACCAGTTTTCAATGTTTCTAATTGCTAGTTGAATAATACTTGTGGAATTGTCAACTGCTAAGTGTATTTTTAAATCGTTCGCAAATAAGAGTTAAGTGACACCTTCTGGAATCACTGTTGGGAGATCGAGGCATATTCTGAAGAGCAGGGGCCCGATGCACGATCTTTGCGGCACCCCTGAGGTGCAGGGTCGAGGGTCACTTTGTACGTTACCGACTTTGACGGTAAAATTTCGCCCGCTAAGGTATGCTGACACCCATTGACAAGTTGTGGAATCAAGGTCAATACTTTCTAATTTTTGTAACATACGTTTGTGATTTACTTTGTCAAATGCCTTTGAAAAATCAAAACTTCCACTGAAATCATTTAAATTTCACTGAAATAATTTAATTGACAACTCTTTGCCTCAACGGTGGTTTCTTTAATGCTGGGACGTCAGTGATTGTTGTGTGAGGCAGTCACGATTTGCCTGGAGGCACATCGCTCTTGTCTGACTCTGCTCCAAGCCTATGCAACAACGCGCAAAGTGTTTCTTTCTATGGACTCTCGTACCGAGACTTCAAGGGGAGTGCTGGCGACAACTTTAATCGGCTTGTCACTCACCTCATTTACGGAGATTCTGGCGAATAAAGAGGGAAGCAACTGTTGAACCATTCTGGTGGTTGCTGTTTGATTTGCTTCTATTATTCAAGAAACGATTCTGTCCAGCAGACCCTGTACTAGATCGGCAGTCATGCCTGCTGAGGGCGCCACTTTTTTTGTAGACTTTGCTCCGGGCCGACTTCTCGGTTCATCACGGTGGTGTCATCTTAATACCGTTATTTATACCAGACGACTAACTGCGTTTCACGTAGTTTTCGGAGGCTTGAACGTATGCGACGGGAGCGCAAGGCGGCACGGCTGCCGCGTTCGGTTGTTTCTCGATATCGTTACACGAGACTCCCTTGAACAATTTTATACGATTTAACCTAGCGGCGCAAGAGCACCATACCTTCTACAGTTTGGCTTCGGAACCTTACAATCAGCGACAACGTGCTACCCTACTGTAGCATTTGAAGCACTGCATTGGACCTCGGTACAACGCAACTTCGTGCTGCTTTAAACCCAGCGGACATTCGACGCGAAATGGTTGCCCGCAAACGTTAATATCACATGTTCAGTCGTGTACACCAGATATTTTACCCTTCACAGAAGTGCGCGCTCCATCCTGGCAGATACTTGAA
The DNA here is from genome assembly GCA_003439945.1 of Dermanyssus gallinae. NCBI lineage: Eukaryota > Metazoa > Arthropoda > Arachnida > Mesostigmata > Dermanyssidae > Dermanyssus > Dermanyssus gallinae. Next base: position 162,456 of record QVRM01000499.1, read on the forward strand.
TGCCAGCCAACTCTTGCAGGGAAAGCAGAGTACCTCTATCCTCTTCGGCTTCTACCATATTGGCAAACTCCACGGTCTTGGTAAGACGGGGCCCTTCAATCCTCCCCTTGACATGGCTGGAAATACAGTCGCAGACTTCCCAAGCTTGTTTTCATCAGCAACGAATATTACTGCTTTCTGCAGAGCCACGACAATCTGCGGCCTCCTACCGCAACCCACCGTGATAAATCCTGCGTCGTCAGGCTGCTCGCACGTCTTTCACCCGCGCGCCTTTTATTGGCCTCGACACTGCGCGTTTTCCTCCTCCAGCAGAAACTGTACGATCGCCGTCCCCACGTGTTGACTGATGTTGTTGCCGGCTGAACCGGTAGTCCAGTCCCGCCCGGTTTTAGTGGCGGAGTGCGTTTGACGGGCAGCTTGCGCCCCATACAACGTTAGCGGCCCCAAACAAATAAATAAATTAATAAATTAACGTCAAACTCGGGATTGGAATACGAGACCCTTCGCATGATAGTTCGCCTCTCAACCGCTGCACCACTCTGGTCGCGGTGTCTAGATGGGCAATAGTATAGCGACTGACTAGCCCTAACCTGGACTGTATTTAGAAAATACTGTCGGTGGTGGTTAAAGTCAATTACGAAGTAAAGTTATTCATACACACTTGAACATTCACCAGCCACATCACGGATCGCATGGTTGCGCTTAAATGCTACTAGTCTGTTTAACTGTAATAGATCAATCGTTCTAGAGCGTGGAGGATCTGCTTATAGAAGTTGGAAAATTGTGTTTTCAAATGCAGTAAAAACTGTGGAATATACCCAGGAAGTTTTGGGAACTGCACTCTGTCTGTCACGAATAACAATTTTAACTGCGGAAAGTGGCTTCAGGCCATTCCCTCACCGCAGCTGGGGACGGTACTGGACAACACTCCGCGTCGTCTCCAGCCTGCGTCTGGGAGAATCAGTCTGCTTCGCATATAACTGTGCAAGATGTGATCTACCGGTGTCTCTACGGGTGAGCATGCTCTCGCTTGCAAGAGTAGCGCCGGTAGGTTCTCAAGGCATTCAGCTTTAAGCGACGTAATACATCGGGCAATGCAGTCAACCTACATACCGGCAGTCAAAGAGCCGGTCGGTCTATAAGCCAACAGGCAATTGCGTGTGGACAGTCTGACACTAGTTCCATGGAGTGAAGGTTCCTTTGTACGCCTTTTGTACGACGTCACCGTATTTTGCACGTTCGTTACTTCTTATGCTCGCCATACGAGCCAGGAGGTCAGAGCAGCCGCTCGCCTTGCTGAAGAACGCAAGTTGGCAAAATACCGTGAACTGAAACAAAAATGTATCGTTCAACCAATCGCCTTCGAGACATTAGGCCCAATGGGAAAAGCACAAGGAGCTTTCTGGCAAAGTTGGGATCCACAGTCGCTGCGTCAACCGGCGTTAGAAGGGCATGGCAGTTTTTGCTACAAAACCAGTTGAAATTCAACGCGAAAATGCCGCGTTGTTAATTCGTGCATTGCCCACAGGCAAGGGACTCCCCTTTCTGCCATAGCCAGATCGAGCCGGCATCAACAATTATATGTGCTACATAAATCTAAATAAATATTCTTAAAACTGACTAAACATTTCACTTTGTGAACGCTACAGAACCACCAGCAAAATCACAGCCTTAGTGGAGCGCAACAAGCACCTCAACACAGCAGCCGTGAACAGCTCTATCTTTGGCAGTGTCTATGTATTACAGAGAAATATGATATACATATATTGTAATGCGTACGTTGACTAAAGTAGATTTTCAATTTGTTAAGTAAACATATTATGTTAATTTCAATAGGACTTTGCTAGTTGTTTAATATCTAGTGGTATCGAATTATATAAGTTTATATTTTTGCATTGGCAGTCTTGCGACTGGTCTCTTTCGTAAATCTTGTTGTTGATTAAATGCCTAATTGTTTAAATCTAGTTGAATAGTTATGGTCGCATTTATGGAACTCATTGGTCTTAGTAAATAACAGTTTCATTACAAGAACTCCGTACAGCTTAAATACGTCAAGAATCTGATACTTAATGAAGATTGAACTTGTTCGGGCGTTCTATTGAGCCCCATCGATATATCTAATTGCTCCTCTTTTGTAATTTATACAGGGGATCAATTAGTGAGCGGAATGTTCCACTATATAGCGGCAGCATACACCTCATGTATGACTCTACAATGGAGAGGTACACCATCTTACAGAACCCAGTGGAAGCAACAGAGCGTAATCGCAAAGCAAAAGCACGCACTTTGGAGCATATTGATGTGATATGTTTATCATATTTTAGATGATTCTGGACCACCAGACCCAACAATTTGTACGTGGACACCCGTTCTAAAGCGGAACACGAGCATTGTACTTCAGTGCAGTCTGTGTCGTGTACTATGAGTAATGACGTCATTGGTCGATTCTGTTGTTTGAATGATTGATACATTTTTTTGATTGATTGGTTCATTCGCTTAAGAAAGTGTGAATACACATCTCATCCTATATTTATTTGATTGATCTAGTTATATAACTTTTTATGTTAGCACTTTGGAGTGAACAATTGTCTCTGCGCGAACGTGTAGTCACGGGTTCTCTAACCCAGGGTTAGCCCAGTTCGACAAAGTGCCCCGAACAGATGCTGCGTTTCCTCGTTGAATGTCGAGAGACAGTCTCTGACGCAAAAACTCCGATGCTCTCGAGTCTCCCGTGAAAAGGTTAAGGCTTCTGCCCACGCGCTGAATCAACTTCAGTGTAAGCGGTCCTGGGCCTCCCATTGTTTCAAAAGCCAACGGACAAAATTGGTGCGGATAGCCAACGCCAGAGTATTTTCTACATTTGTTAGTCTCTGCTAACCTGGACGCATGACCTGCCTGGTCCGCCCCTGCACCGACCATCGAAGGGGCTATTGAGTCGGTTACAGTTGCGTCCCAAACAAGCATACGGCCACGCTCAAAGGGGGTTAAAGTAAGGCCGTCAGGCCTTTTTCCGTCGTCTCTGGATAGGCCCGGAGGTTCTAGTATACACGGAAAGCCAAACATCTCATCCTTCTTATATTAGGAGCGCATAACGCTGCAGCTAATATGTATATATAGTGTGCTCCCCCGTTTTAGTCACTAATGTGTTGAGTTCCTTCCATTGGTATGGCTTCTGCTTCGTAATCTCTCCCTGTCTCTTCTTGGCATCTTTGCTTAATCCTAGCGCATTTTCTAATTCTAAATCCTTAGTCGCTCCCAATCGTTCGCGCTCTCTCACCAGATGATCTACCGTTTCCTCTCTCTCTTTCCGCATGTTCTACAAACCGTTGTTTCTAACTCCTCGTAGCGTTTTGCTGCACCCTTGTGTCTAACATCCACTGACAGCCCGGGCCCCGGGTCTGCCATGCTACGCGACTGCTTTACGATTTCATATTCTCGTATACTTCCTTTAAAGTACTTTTATGCAAACACATAGCAGTATCTGTCCATTGTCCACTACTGGGTCCAATCTGTCTCGCCGCAAATTCCACCCTCCTGTCCCATTTAGTTTATACTTCCTTATCTGTTAGCTTCTGCCGTTTGCCTTGTCCTCCACTGTACCTTTACACCCATCGTTTGCTACTCAATGTCCTAATTCTGCTACAATACCATAACTTATTTTGCACTTCTCTTTTAATAAATTTTGACATACCGCTTTCGCTTTCAAGAAACTCTCTGCTACAACTGAAACGGCATTCTAATGGACCCTAATTACTTCTCTCTGAATATTTTCTAGGTTCCTCTATAAACCGGAGCTGTGCACTAGAACAGCGCTTCCAAATGTCAGCCCTGGCAAATGCATTGCCTTTTAATTGTCCCTTGTAACCACATATCTATTGAACTCCGACAGACATTTGCATTTGTTTCAAAAGCCAACGGACAAAATTGGTGCGGATAGCCAACGCCAGAGTATTTTCTACATTTGTTAGTCTCTGCTAACCTGGACGCATGACCTGCCTGGTCCGCTCCTGCACCGACTATCGAAGGGGCTATTGAGTCGGTTACAGTTGCGTCCCAAACAAGCATGCGGCCACGCTCAAAGGGGGTAAAAGTAAGGCCGTCAGGCCTTTTTCCGTCGTCTCTGGATAGGCCCGGAGGTTCTAGTATATACGGAAAGCCAAACATCTCATCCTTCTTATATTAGGAGCGCATAACGCTGCAGCTAATATTTATCTATAGTGTGCTCCCCCGTTTTAGTCACTAATGTGTTGAGCGCCTTCCATTGGTATAGCTTCTGTTTCGTAATCTCTCCCTGTCTCTTTTTGGCATCTTTGCCTAATCCTAGCGCATTTTCTAATTCTAAATCCTTAGTCGCTCCCAAGCGTTCGCGCTCTCTCACCAGATGATCTACCGTTTTCTCTCTCTCTTTCCGCATGTTCTACAAACCGTTGTTTCTAACTCCTCGTAGCGTTTTGCTGCACCCTTGTGTCTAACATCCATTGACAGCCCGGGCCCCGGGTCTGCCATGCTACGCGACTGCTTTACGGTTTCATATTCTCGTATACTTCCTTTAAAGTACTTTTATGCAAACACATAGCAGTATCTGTCCATTGTCCACTACTGGGTCCAATCTGTCTCGCCGCAAATTCCACCCTCCTGTCCCATTTAGTTTATACTTCCTTATCTGTTAGCTTCTGCCGTTTGCCTTGTCCTCCACTGTACCTTTACACCCATCGTTTGCTACTCAATGTCCTAATTCTGCTACAATACCATAACTTATTTTGCACTTCTCTTTTAATAAATTTTGACATACCGCTTTCGCTTTCAAGAAACTCTCTGCTACAACTGAAACGGCACTCTAATGGACCCTAATTACTTCTCTCTGAATATTTTCTAGTTTCCTCTATAAACCCGAGCTGTGCACTAGAACAGCGCTTCCAAATGTCAGCCCTGGCAAATGCATTGCCTTTTTTTAATTGTCCCTTGTAACCACATATCTATTGAACTCCGACAGACATTTGCATATTACCGAATTTCTACCCCTGCTTTCTTTATTATTAACATTTCTGCCCCTTTCAACAGTTCTTCTTTTGAGGCTATAGTCGCACTTACATATTTATATTGATCCCGATACCCTAACTTCTTCCCCTGTAGTCTTAGCTTCCGCTCCATTGAAATCCCCAGAAAATACTAAAAAAGCGCTCTTCTTTTTGTTAAATACCATATCTAATTAATCTGCTGCCTTCCCACAGGCATAACGCGTTCCCTGAATTTCTCCTACGCTTCTTGCTAAAATAATCATATCATCTGCGAAGAACAAGGGAGAAATTCTAATAATTTTGCGGCGTCACTTAAGCCAATAAATAGCCCGAGAGAAGGATTCTAAAACACATTCTTCGTTCGGTAACTCTGCGTGTCAGACTCTACGCTGTGGATTTTCACTCATTGCCCCGAGTCGCTCGTGTTGTAGTAACCGCCCTGCTGAGCCTGCATCCCCAGCTAACTTAGCGTAGCAAGATAACGTTACAATAATTCTTATTTTGCTGACTTTACATATATTTTCCGACCACTACTACCTTTAGCAAATTCAGCGCTGTCGTTGATACATATTGCAATAGCATTTTCCCTTCCATATCCTCCGTTCCGTCTAACTGATGAATGTGGGCGTTCATATTTTCAAGGCACATTTTTAAAAATCTTTCTCGCTCCCTCACATTCCTTCACTACTTGCGACCGCCTTTGTTACTACTGTGCATTGTTCTACGTTCCTCTAGTGCCTAACTCGGCATTCTGCATGGCCCTATGATTTTAAGTATGCCTCTTAGCCCTTAAATATCAACTACCGCCAAACTTTTCATTTGCATTTTTGTCACTTCCCTACATATAATGCTTTCTTTAACAAATATACTTAATTCCCCGAACCTATTCTCTACTGTCCCTGCCTTTCTATTCGTCCCATACCAAATGTAGCCATGAAATCACGCTCGAACTTCTACCTCACATAGATGTGTCCTTGTTAGTACCATTATATTAACTTCTCTATTTTCTACTAGCCTGTATATTCATCCCACTTACCTCGTCTCCTATCACCTCTAGTATTTAGCAATGCTATCCGTCGGAAAAATTCTCGCTTCTTTTACCTTATCTCCTTCTTCGATCGATTCAATATTCGATTCATTTTATAGTGCGGTGCTAATTGTCTTTGTGCATGCCAAATAAGTAAAATTCAAAATGAATTTTGAGTCTACAGTATCAGGACTAAATCTAAAACTCGCTCGTTGCCTATAAAATATGTGATCAAAGAGACTGTCGCCGGTTTCGGTTAATCTTGTAGGTAGTTCTTTGTTTAATAAAGTGAAACCCTTAGCCGCTAGGTTTATGCTAAAATACACAAATTTATGTTTTCAACAATCAGGCAATATGCTTCAGGATTGAATTGTCGGTATCAAATTGATTGCAAATGATTCTAGATATGAAACTCCAGGCGATGGCAATATAAATTGCTGCTAATTGTATTTTCTGATTAACAATTACTGTTTTGTTCAAGCGGCAGTTGCTGTCTGTTATATCATTGACGGTTATATTTGAGAACGGAATATTATTTCTTACAAATACTGCAACCCTGATATGTATGAAAAAACGAAAATTAGGATTTGTATCCCTTTATATTAAATATGCCTTCCTCCTGTGGGTGAATCCAACATTCTGTACACACCACCACATCAGTCACATAATGTGTCAATTGATATTCAAAGTAATAAACCAATTAACCACCACTTTTGCTGCGGACCTAATTATACAGCCACTAGCAAGATGAGACCATATCTTAGCGAGAAAATTGAGCGGAATAGCGACATTTGGGTTCATCTAACGGCTCGACGGAGCCTTTAAAGTGAGCGGAGTAAACTTCCCGTTAAATCGGATGACTTCGAAAATGCGGTTCGGTGTAGCATTGAACAAGATTCAGATGACGTCCTGTGAGAGCTCGCCCCAAGCCTTCACAAGGTTCTACCTGGTTCGAAAATTGTTTTTTGTCGGTGTAAACCCTTCGGGCGAGCCAGCTCCACACATTCTTGATGATTTTAAGATCAGGTGAGACTGCAGGCCAGCGTAGGACCTCAATGTAACGTTGTTTGAACCAGCTTTCGATCAGCCTAGCGGTGTTAATCTGAGCGTTATCGTGTTGAAAACCGAAGTCAGGCCCTCCCATCAGCTCAAACTGCGCCGATTGCTCTTCTAGTAGATCCCAATAGCGCCTCGAATGAACAGGACCGTCTAAAAGCCCAACCGACGACTTTGTGTGATACTCGACAGCGACCCAGATCGCCACCAAACCACTACCTGAGTGAAGTTTTGAAAAAATCGTACTTTTTCGCGCACATCGTGAAAATACGTTAAATCCATGCGGTCCAGCAAAGTTGAACTTTTTCATCCGAAAAAGCACTCTGTGCCACTCAGTGGTCCATGACATCGTATCGTGGGCACTCAGTGGTCCACGACGTCGTATCGTCGGCGAAGTCAAGACGAGCTTTCAGCGGTCAGCGGACAATCGTGGTTTTCTCTTGTGTTTTTTTTCTCGTGAGCCAATGTGTCGTTCTGAGGAGGTTTTGCACATTTCGCACATTCATTTGCACACCAGCTGCCGCCACAGTTGCCCTTGCTGGGAGCGCAGAGGTCAACGCTTGTTTCGTTTTGAAGTGTCATTTAGACGCCCGGTACTCTTTTTTTACGGCGCAATTTTCACCTTAATTCACAAAGTTGTTCATTACTTTGAGAAAACGCCTCAATCGACAAGAAAGTTCACGATTAGAGGCCGACGTCCTTATAATTCTAGATTTGGACATTTTTGTCACTCTTAAGGCGCCGGACTAAGCCCATCGTTCCAACACAAAAAAAACTTTTAATAGGAGGTCTGCCTCTGCTTTCGTCGAGCCGTAAAATAAGCCCAAACGTCGCTATTCCGCTTAATTATTTTGCTAAGACATGCAACTTGCTAGTGGCTGTATCATTTATTTACGGTTTAGCTGTGTCAAATATAGGGATCCCGTGTTTCAAAGTAATTCGAGACCCCAAATACCGATGGAAGTCTTCGCTGTTACTCTATAAACAGCCTCGATACGAGCCAATCGTGCGAAAACAGTATCGCTGCAGTCTTTGCACGATTGGCTAAAATAAATGCTTGATTGTGGCAAAAGTTAAAAAAAAAACAAAAAACGGGTGGCTGTATACTTTTTCACGGACTGTATTTGCGAATTTGCTTTGCAAAGATGATGCGGTATTCAAAGGGTATGGATATTTGACGGTTACAGGTCTAAAGAAACCGTGCCCGTCTCGATTGATGTTTTGTTGATTACGCCAGTTACAACTTCTAGTGGACGAGATGTATTTAGGAAAATGAATATTAGGTTGCCGTTGAAGGGTCTCGGAGTGGGATCCTGAATTAATTGAGTCCCAGCCGCTATACTATACAGCCGCTGTATTATTGACTCGTTTTCAATGGTAGTAGTGGAGACAGCCCTCTAATCGCGGCATTTAAGACGAAAGTTGCACGGTTTGATCGAGCAATTATGAGCTTTATCAGCATTTGCTAAGCATCTGCTCTCAGCATCGAAGACAGATTGATTCACTCGGGACGCTTACTTAAACTTGCGGCAAAAAAATATACGTCCTTACATCTACAAAGAAGGAGAAACACTTAACAGGAACAATTACAACGGCTAGTGATGACAGCACAGGAACGACCCTACCTCGTACCATATATATATATATATATATATATATATATATATACTTATGGTATGCCTTATGCATACTTACACCTAGAATTAGAAACCTTTTTAAAGAGGTTGTTTTTAAGACTATCCTCCGTCCCCTACGGGCTTGGAACTTGACCTCAGGTATACTCGTATCTTCAATGCACCAAGGGCCGAACATGTTGGGTTTCTCCAACAGTCCTTGTGGCAGCATGGCCGCTGACTCTCAGCGGTATGGTTAATCATCTATTCTCAATGAGCATCGCTCAAAGAAAATTCGATCAACAACAGCAGGGATGAAACCGGTGACACCCCGGTAGATGACAACCGTGACTAGCGCACTAGTCCCACACTAGACCATGCCGCCACCGTGGTCTAGTGTGGGACAGAACAACAAAGTCTGCGCCGACGGAGGAGATGTTGCTGACAGTGGTGCTTAGACTTGGAGGACCACTCGCTCATTCCGATCGAGATGCAGTCGAGTTCGTTAACACCTTCTGCTACCTTGGAGTTAATTTTAAAGTCTGCTTTAATGTAAATCCCAGATAATGCGGAAGCGTGTTCGATGAGGGACACAACGTTTGGACAACACATTCCCCAACGGACAGGAAAAAGTCTGGTCTCGATGTCCACAACTGAAAAACACCAAGAGTTATATTGGAGCACGCTAGAAGCACCTTTTGGCCTGAAAGTTCCTTCGGTGGCTTTCTACGCCATCCGCGTCACATGGAAGCATCTCAGTCATTCACAGCTAAATAAACTAGATAAGATAAAGCCCACGTTTAGCAAGCTAGCCATTGGGTTACCACGGAACGCAAAAAACAGCTTAGTTTATTTCATACTTCTACTCAACCGCGTGTAGAAGATCTAGTTACTAGAGTCGGCCTCTCAGAAACCCTGTTATTCTTCAGTTTAGAAAAAAACTTCATATGGAAAGTTTAAGCAGTTCCCGGAAGCTTCTTTGGCTTGCCAGCAAGGGTCACGCAATACTGGCAAAGACTCAACAATCCAATCGACATTTTGTGATCTGCTATTCACTTTACGGATTTCACCATAAATTCAGTCATCAAAGAAACGTATGTATAACACATTTTACTTATCTATATATATATATATATATATATATATATAATTTAGTAGAATTCGATACAAACAATTTACCCAGTGGAAGGAGGGAGCGAAAACGTTTTGTTTAGAAGTGTGAATGAAATTTATAAAAGTATTTTTTTTCACATAGTTGTGTAACATCTACGTTTGCGGGAGAACCACTCAACGCATAAAAAAAATTCACCGATCATACCCGCAAATTCAATTTTTTGCTAAGTTTGGAAAATTCGGCATAATCTAAATGACATCAGACGCAACTTAGCGAACTGCAAATAGCCAGATTAAGGAAAGTCTTAAGAAGTCGATATGTTGTTGTCCTAGATTGAAGCTTTTATGTGCAAGCCATCAAAGTTTGCCATAACGACCAAAATTTACGCTCAAAAGACTATTCTTAGGCAATACCAAATTTAGTGCTTATCGTTTTTGTTCCCAAGTAATGCTTGTTACGCAGTTGCTGAGTAACTAAGCTTCTTCGACAGCCATATCAAAAGAAAACCCGCAAACTAGATTTTGCGCAACTATGTAGGTGACAAAAAAGCAAAGTAACAACTTTTATAATTTTCATCCTTACTCCTAAATAACACGTTGCCGAGTTCTACCAAACCTTTAGACGAGTACATACGGTTATGAAACGCTTATATATATATTATATATATATATATATATATATATATATATATATATATATATATATATATATATATATATATATATATATAAATGATGATAATTAGTGCCCTATTTTGATTCATCGTGCAGAGGAGAATCTAAATCAGAGTCTCAATCTTTCGACGAAAAACCAATATATGCTTTTTGTCAGATACTGTCACTAGGTATATAGCAAAGACATGCAGCATTTTTTACATTTTCAATATTTATTTGAACAACTCCTTGCTTAAACATCATGTAATTACATGTTTGCAAGGAGAATATTGTTGACTCTAAAGCGTAATTATGCTAAAAATGATTACTTTAGGATCAAAAATATACTGCTAGTAAATCAGTACAATATGTTTAACGCTCAAAATTATATGTACACATATGCGCTTTACTAGACCCATATACAAAAATATAAGTCTATTTTAGAATACTAGTGAGTTACGATGAAGAGACTGTTTGCCAACGAAATGATACGATGCGCTTAATGTTTTTCTTACCCATAAATCCAAATTCATTCAATATAAAGCTTTTTGTGAAAAAATAAAAAATCGAACGTAATGCACAACTACCAGAAAAAAAAATATTATTTACAACGTTAGTAGGTACAATTGATTTTGTATGAATGGAAGACCCACCTCTAAGATTATTCACAATATCAAAGAATTCACTTGCATCTCCTTATGTAAAAATGTGGCATCACTGCTCTTTTAAATTTGTTAACCACAGTAGGTGGTGTGGTCACTAGAGTCACGCCATCGTACGAGATACGGCGCGACATCACTGCTCAAACTAGATGATCTTATCACAGAACATTACGAAAACTTTAACCGCGTCGAAGAGAACGCCTAGATTGCGCACGGTACGAACATAAGGGATCTTCTGATTGTTGAGTTGATACTAAAATTCACACTGACCAATCGTTGATGGATTAATAATATTAAAAACTTAAAATTATTATTATTATTATAAAAAAATCCCCTCACATTAAGATATAGAGACCAATAGTGACATCAAATCTCATCAGAGGTGAAATTGCATAAGCTCAGACACGATTACAGTATGTGACCTAGGTGACCACTGTAGCCATGGTAGCAATTAAGAGCAAATAAGCGATATGGTTCTGCACTTACCCTTAAATGCTACTCCGGCCAGAAGCAGCAGCGCATTTGCGGTGAACAACATGGATAATGAGGGGGAGCTACATTTGCTTACTGAGACAATTTTGAGACTAAACATTCAGTGAGCATATTGGAGTGTTTTACCACCGTATTTGATCAATTGCCGTGCTATCGCTGACCATCTTACCGCGGAGACTGTAGAGCAGTAAAAACAAGACTCGGCACGGCGTGCACATAAATCTTTTACGGTCAAACAATTACATCCGATATTCGTTGGGCCACACTCACGCATGATAACTCAGCCCACACTATATTGAGAGTAGCTAGAAAGATGTTACAAAAAAAAACTGTTATTTCATGTTTCATCTCCTGTCTGAGTCGTTTATATTTGCAGACCTGCCTTATGTTAAAGCTCTCGAATAACATCAACTGGAATGCTTGTAAATATACTAATTTTCATATATATATATATATATATATATATATATATATATATATATAATTTAAAGAGTATAACCTTGGTGGAGTCAACTTTGCCATTGCTGTCGAAGTCGACTCCCAGATATCTCTATCGATTGCTCATACCTTGAGCTGGCAATTGCCGCTCTCCAACGAATATATATATATATATATATATATATATATGTACCAGAATTCAACGTTGGAGAGCGGCAATTTCCAGCTACAGGTATGAGCAATCGGCGGAGATATCTGGGAGTCAAATCTAACAGCATTGGCAAGGTTGACTCCACTAAAGATTTGCTCCCTACTTTTCTCAACAGACTCACGATAGCTCCCCTCAAGCCCCACCAAAGACTCATATTTTTGATAGACTTTTTCATTCCCCGCCTCCTATATAAACTGGTCTCCGGTCCCAGACCATCTCACACACTCCTTAGATAAAGGGATCATAAAGGTTGCTAAGTCGACATGACTTAAGCTCGAAAATTTGGTGCCTAACGCCTCGAACGTCTACAGGCATACAGCGGTCTAGACATCTCCTGCCTCCAAACATTTATCCTCAGACTCCGCCTCTCCCGTCTAACAGCACTACAACACTCTACGCACCCTGGGGTCCAATGGATGCTAATCACCGAGCACTTCCAAAAAAATCTTGCGAAAACAAGACTTCTCTACGAGCGCTTGGAAACATTCATTGGGACCGCTACAGAAGTGACCGATTACTGGTCTCAACAACTGCACAACACGTTCGATAGGGCACACCTTAAAAAAGCACACGAAACGCCATTTACACGTTGCTAAATTAAGGGTATGCCTTACCTATCTGGTAAGGAGTATTTAAACCTACTAAAGCTCATGATTGACGCACTACCAACGCGTGCCAGATTGGCCAGGAGACGCCCGGGCTGCAACAAACGTTGTAGGCACGGGTGTCATGCGCCTGAGACGTTGACTTATGTCGCTCAGTTGTGCGATACAACACACAAACAAACTATAAAGAGACACGACGAGGTCTGTGATCGTGTGGCGCGGCTTCTTCGCGAGAGGGGTCATGAGGTTGTTCGTGAGCGAGTATTCCGTTAACCAGGCGCACCGGGTCTAAAGCCCGATCTCGTAATAACAACACCTATCGGGGTCTGGGTGCCGGGGGTTTTAGATGCCGAGGTTTGCGGCCAGAACAGGGACCTGGCAAGAGCGCGGCAAGTCAAGATCACCAAATAGTTCCTAAGAGCGGCGCTCCCCGACCCGCAAAAACCTCGCAGCTTCGGATCCAGCACTATCTCTATGAGTGGTGTATAGGACTGCGAATCTGCGTGTGTTTTTGAAGCTCGGCGTCACAAAGAGGAATCTTTATAGATCTTTCCGTTTTAACGTTGCAATTTGTATTAAGGCACTGCCAAGTATGCAAACGTATTGTAAAATATTTATAAGTCATCACAATATTTTCTATCCATATTCATAATACGCGCTTTTAAGTACAATAAAGGGGAAATGTACATTACAAATATCACAACATTCATGCATAGGTGCGGGTTGCTCACATTGACATCACAATTTCCTTTTCACTATGCATTTCGGTTAGTAGCGAACCTTGTATCGCGTATACGAATGTTTACAGTTGAACATTCGACAACATATTTCTTCATCTCGTATGACCTTTTGTAAGCATTTTTGGTCAAGTTGTTTAAAAACATCATCTATGTCCCCTACGTGTTTGTCCTTTTGTGGCACATCGCAACAAAATGAAACTTTATCAATGAATCTCTTTAAAACATTCTGCAATAATCGTCGATCTTTTTTTTTAAATCTGGGGTCATAACAATTTCCAGGTCTTTCATAACGTTTACATTTTTGAGATGACAATTAATTATTTTATATAAAAATCTTGTATTTTTTGTCGGCCAAGATGCATCGGTTTGCATTTCGGGATTCGAAGCTTTAGATCTAAACGTTGTGTCCAGTCATAGAAGTCGTGTATACATCTTTGTAGCAGTTCGCAGTCTCTTACTGAGTTCGAACGACCATAGAAATTGACGTCATTGGCATAGATCTTAAGTGAAACCTCATTTGGAATTACAGACGATAACGAGAAGAAGACTCGCCTCCTCTGAATGTTTGATGCATGCGTAAGCAGTTCCCGGTCAGTTGGGGGACGGGGACATGACTAGTTTTTCGTGGGTTGGAGCCCCACACTACCGGCCCACACTTGCAGGGACTCCCTGCAGTGGTGTCCGTGTGTACAACCACATTTTCCAGTAAGTCATCTTAAAAAAAAAAGACGATAACGAGATGTGTACAGGATGTAACATAGGCCTAGTATTATGCATTGCAGACAACCAGACGTAACGTTAGCAGGCGATTATAAGCTGTTGTGCATCTTTACTGTGAAACTTCTATTAGTAAGGAAACATTCAATCCATCTTAGGATTCTTGGTCCAACACCGTGCATTGAGGTGCATTTGATAAGCTCAGAGTGAGGTGTTGACTCAAACGCTGATTTAAAATCAAAGTACAACACATCAAAACAATCTCCAGAATTCAACATTTTTCCGAAATCCTTCTCGCACATCAATAGTTGTAAAACAGTTGGCCTTCCCGGGCGGTAGGCAAACTGTTCTTCGCAGATTAAACTCTGACTATTATCATTTTGATATATAGCGTCTGCAATCGAGCCGTCATTTAAAAATCGTTCGAAAATCATTGATATAAAAACATGACATGATTTTCCACATGAATGGGAGGGGCGGGTTTCTTGACCTAATTTTCATTTCATCTTTAGTAGGGTACATGTTGGCAAAATGATTTCTCAGTAGTTCAGCTTTTCCTAAGCCATCGGTTAATTTCTTTCCATCTGAACCGATGAGGACGCCGAGTTGATCGCGACGTTTCATGCTCATTGATACATAGCGGTGAACCTTGATCGTGTCACGTTTCTCAATTAGTTTTTCAATTATTCGTTGACGACGTATGACGCGTTCTTACTTCAGCCTTAATTTGTCTGATTTGGTGGGGTCTTTTTCTTCTCAAGTAGTCGATTTTGTATGCAGATGTTTTCATCGATCAAGTCTAGCCGTTTCTTGAATACATGGACGAAGAGGTTTTAAAGAATACTTATACAATCAGTGAGCAAATTGAACATCTCATCCACGTTCTTGCATTGATTAATATATTGCTCCAGTCAATCGAACTCAAATGAAGGTTGATCAGGTCGTAATTGCCGTGTTTGTAATCGTAGGATGTCGAAGTGTCCTCACTAGCAGCAATGGAATCACGCGTACGCATAGTGTGGAACGAATGGCTTGGTGATCTGACGGAAACGAGTATGGCGTGACTGTAGTGTCCCAAACCGAGTCGTCGTTGCACAGAGCAAATTCAAGTGTGTTCGCACTTTTCCAGCGCGTTGGTTGTTGAACAAGCTGATGGAGACCAATTCGTGAACAAAAATCCACAAAAGTTTGCTCTGTGAAAACGGAAAGAGTGCCGGGACATGACAAAGCCTCCCAATCGATCGGCGGGAGGTTGTAGTCTCCGGTTAGCACAACAGTTGCATCAATGTCACAAAGCGTCGAAAGTCCGCAGCAAAGACTTTCCATGTACCTTACTAGGGTTTTAGGGTTGCCACTCGGACAGTTAGATGTACATATCACTTGTATCAGTGACTTCACGAGAAAATTAATCGACGCAGATGATTCTAGATCGTAATTTTGGACGACGAATCACAGTCCTTGAATTCTCGGTTTGCCGCAGGTGGGTTAATCGGCGTTATTCAAGATGTCACTCGCCGCTGATGGTTGGTTCGCATTTTGCCAAACCAGTAACCAGTAAACAAGTAACCAAAGAGTTCACCAAGGTCCTGTGCTCTGTCGCAGAGAACAACGACGGCACTTTTCCTGTTCCTCTTCGCCCGTTGTCCCCCGTCTTTTTTATGGTGGGAAGGATAGCCGGTCATTGGCGGTTATCGTCCGGAAGAACCTTCGCGACTTTGCTCATGGGAGACGGTTTGACGATGGCAGTAGCCCTCCTTCAAACCTACGTCCCCGGCAGCGGACAGTTGACACCGTCCTTTTAGCCATTACTAAGCTCTCGGAAGGCGACGTTTCTTCGGCGACCAGGGTATTAATCTTAGAAGACACGCCGCTTTCCGAATGGCGACCGCTTATCTTTGGGGCCCGACTTTTCGCCCTTTAGAAGAAAGATGGCAGCGTAAGGCCCATTGCATGTTCATCTGTAATCCGGAGGCTGGCGGCAAATATGGGCATTTTTGAGAACAAGGCAGACATGTCACATGCTCTTGGAGTCCATCAGCTTGGGTTTGCCACACCGGGAAAATGCGAAACCGCAGTGCACTCGACTCGGTCCTTCCTAGAGTCACGCTCTGAAGCTACCCTTGTGGTCAAGCTTGACTTTAGAAACGCCTTTAACAGTATTCGGAGAGACTACTTATTAAGTGCGGTGGCAGCCTATGCTCCGAGTATATTTCACCAGGTGTAACAAGCTTATAAAGAGCCTTTCTGCCTTCTTCTGCCGTATGATGTCATAATGTCGCAAACTGGGGTGCAGCAGGGCGACCCTGTTCTGTCTAGTTGTCAAGGAGTTAGTCGACTCCCTTGAGTGCCCTCTAAACGCATGGTACTTGGTCGACGGTGTTCTGGGTGGCGCCCCCGATGCGGTACTGAGAGACATCCACCGAGTCATTGAGTTTGCTGAGCGAAGTAGCCTGGCCATAAACCTTGCAAAAATGTGAGGTCTATGCTGTAGGAGGTGCTGCTGACTCCGAAGTGCTAGAGGCTCTTTCAGGCTGCAAGACTGTCGGTACGGATTTAGATTTGCTAGGCGTCCCCCATTCCAGCAGGGAGTGCCGGATGTCCTCGAGAGGTGGCTGGTCAAGCTAGAAAATGCAATGTCACGCATTCACTTGGTAGGTTCTCACCGAGGCCTTTTCTTCGGAGATCATCATTTTCGGCCCTTCATCTCAACCACCTGTTTTGAGGCGCAGACTGTTCGCGAGCTTCAGGAATTCTTAAACGAATTAACGACCAAGTGTTGTCTACATTAGAGGCGTTGCTGAGTATCCGCTCCTGCGCGCCAACAAGCTGTACTCCCCGTTCTTTGGGGTCGCCTAGGATTACCTGAGGCGACTGTCTTATCGGAGACAGCTCTAGCAGCTTTCCTCCATAGGTCTATGCAATAGACAAGAATTCTTCTCGATTCTGTTGCTCTCACGGGCATGGAAGCTCGATTGGAGACAAGCCACCGCAGAGAAGTTGCCCTGTGCGGCCACGAGCCCGCCGAGGCTGGACACCAAGAGAATGGTCAGCAAGTATACAGGTAGTTCAATAAATTCTTAGAATGAAAACCGAGAATTTTCCAAATCATGTTTTAAAATTTTTCTTATTCGATATACTCCTCGAGAAGCTCAATACACTTTTCCCACCGAGATTTCAGAGCTTTCATACCTCTTGAGTAGAATTCCGCGTCGTTAGACTGAAAATAGGCATTGACAGCAGCCTTAACCTCTTCATTGCTGGAAAAACGCTTTCCACCGAGACTATTCTTCAAATGTCCGAAGAGGAAATAATCAGAGGGGGCCAGGTCTGGAGAATAGGAGGGTTGTTCAATAAGTTCGAACCTCAGTTGGGCCAGTTTTGCCGATGCTTGCCGGGACTTGTGTGCAGGAGCATTGCCATGGTGAAACGGGACAACCTTCTTCTGCAAAGCGGGCCGTTTCACGATGAGTTCTTGCTAACGGCAGTCCAACAGTCTTGCATAATATTCTCCTGTGATCGTTTTACAGCTCTCAAGGTAGTCGACCAGCATGATTCCACGTTTTTTTTTTGAACAAGGTCATTTATTTATTATACACGTTATACACATATTATACACGTTGGTCTTAAAAAACTGTAGCCATCACCTTTCTGGTCAATGCCGTTGTCCGCACCCTCTTCGGAGGTCCTTCATCAGGTGCACACCATTGGCAAGATGCTTCTTGGGTCTCGGGAGTGTAGTGATGAACCCGGCTTTCATCGACGGTCATGAATCTGCACCAAAAATCCGACAGATTGTTCGACATCTTGGCCAAATTTCGCTGTAAAGCCAAAACAGGCGCGTCTTTTTGGCCTTGGTTGAGCAAATGCGGCAGCCATTTTGCTCTAAGCTCTTTCATTTTCAAGTTTTCGTGTAGGATAAAATGCACACTGCCTAAACTAATCCCTAATGCCTCCGCTATTTCCTTAATGTTCATTCGCTTATCTGTGCCAAGAATTTTTCGCACACTCTCTACGTTTTCCTCATCAGTTGCCGTTTTTTGGCCTCCTGGACGTAGTTCATCCTCGGTGCTCCTGCGACCTCTTTTTAACACATTAATCCAGTTGGAAACAGTGGCAAAACATGGCGCAGAGTCACTGTACGTCTCGTCTAACTCAATTTTTACTTGGGTCGCATTCCAACCTTTGAAATAAAAATGCTTGATAACCACTCGAAACTCTTTTTTCTCCATTTTTAAAAATCACGCCGATACGTTGCACGGAAAAGCTATCAAACGAAATCGCAACGGCCAATCACCATAATATATTGAGTGCTAGCAGTCGAAAAGTTGCAGTTTCTATTAGCGGTAAAAGCGTGCCAAAATTCGAATTCTAAAAAGCTCATTCTAAGAACTTATTGAACTACCTACAGGAAGAGCAGGAAGAGACTTGACGGTCTGACCTTAACTCCGTTTGAGCGCGGATGCATGCTGGATTAGAACGCGACAGACTCATTAGCCCCTTCAATGGTCAGTGTTGGCGCGGCTTGGGCTGGTCATGCATCGGCTCTTGCCGAGGAAGGAAAGGCTAGAAAGTACCAGAACATCGGTTACGCGTACGAGTTTCACCCACTTGCCTTCGAGACCCTTGGCAGGCCAGGTCCGCCTACTTGCACTTTGCTACATAAGGTCGGGAGAAGTGGCTGATCTAGATATATCTAGCCAGCGGATATAAGCGAGCGAGTGAATTTCTCAGACAGCGTCTGTCGCTAGATGTGCAACGGAGCAATGCGGCCTCGGTTCGAGGAACCCTCCAGAAATTGATGGTCCCTACACTGTACCCCCCGTAATGGTGCACACGTTTGCAGGGACCCAAATGTCATGGTCCGACCGTGAATGATTGATTACATTGACTATATAATCAATCAACAGATCACCTTTCGGCGCGCAGACAGCCATATTCCTACATGTATTCGTTAGCGCAAAAACCCTTTCTAGAAAGAAAACCTTACTCCGTCAGTTGATCCCAGTTCGTCTGCTCCCACCTTATCCCATATTAGTGGAATACCATATGTGGCGATGGTTCCTATCTGTTTCCCGAAAATAGCGATTGCTGCATGAAACGAAAGTAGGCGTTTTATTCCCGCAGCTGCGATGGTAGTTTTTCTGGCTCTCTCTTCGACGTGTGATCGTAAGCTGCCTAGGTATGTGAACTTGTTTACAAATTCCGGCTCTGCTTCCCTGATATGAAGCACGTCACATTTGGCAATGCGACCCCCCTTCGAAATTTCATAGGTACTGTCTTTCCCCAATAAACCCTGAAGCCCTTTTCATCTATAAGTGTAAATAGTCAATCCATGCCTTGTTTTACCTTGAGAAGGCTATAACCAAAGATGACCGCATCATCTGTGTACGGTGAGATTCTGGCCCACAATTGGGCCTAGCTCGTCCTTATCCACTCTGGTACTCACCTAGAACTACAGAAAACAACAAATGGGCTTAGTCCAGGACTTCCCGGCCTAAACGGCGTATCTCAGATTGCTCATAGCAGCTCCCCAATTGCTAAGTTTGCAAGATGGCGGCTACCAGACGAACGCAGTTCCTGTGCGCTCTAGCACTGGTGTTCACAAATGGTTCAAACAATCATCTCACCGAAATTAACACTACAACAGATGACATGGTGAGCGTTTTAAAGCATCTACCTCGTTGATGCTTCAGTAAGTCACAACTCATTCGTTCCACGGCACGTGTAATTTGCTGTTACTGGCTGGAGATATCGAGTGCAACCCAGGCCCCCCGTGTGTCACTTGTGTTGGTGATATCCAGCAAGTAAAAGACCGCACTGTTTGTGAGGGCTGCAGTAAACCCCTCCACACTCATTGTGTTTATCAAATACCCGATCGGCACACCACAAACTGCAAATCGTGCTTTTGGAAAGAAATTGCTATTACCGTGGCAACGAACAGCGCAAATGTAAAGACCAACTGTGGCTGTCTTAACGATCTACATTCCCTCATAAAATTGACGAATTAACAAAAACCGTCAATAAATTGGCCATTGGCATTATTAGTAGCATCATTGCCACAACACTAGCTGTTCACCGTACCGGTAACAACCAACCAGCACCGCAACGACAACAAACATTGCAAACGTACAGAAGCTATACTCATCTAAATTCGCATGCAAGCATCAATACCGGAACCCCTCGACGTCTGCGTATCCAAGATGTGCCAAAACAACATCGAAGCCGCAGCGGTACGTTCACACCTAACAGAGGACGCAAGAATGCATGGCTCACAGTTGGAAAAGGAGGACACGAGACGAATCGTGTTTCGCAACGTGCAACAACTGGTACAAATAAATTGACGGACCTGAAAGTCGTAAACGTTCAAGACGTGCCCGAAGACCTTGCATAAAAGCGTTATTTGTAAGCCGCCTCAATTTGTCACATACATAGTAGGACATACAACAATACGTAGCACGGATTGTGGTTAACGATGTAGATGTTAAAGTAACGAAACAGCTTTTGTATCATTTATTATATAATGATTCCAATCACTGGAATCATTATATAATAAATCGGGCGAAAACAACTTTCTCAACATAGATATTATGTTTTTAACCAAAACGTTTGTGACAAACACGGCAAATATGAATTAGTTCACACAGCACAAAATATATTATGGACTGGCACTTAAGTCTCAAGGGAGAGGCCGACCCAAATGGGGTGTGGCTATTGGACACGCAATGAGCTATTGTTTTAATACAAATACGCATATTGTTATTGGGGGCGATTTTAATCTATCTATTAAAAGATAACACACGAAGCGCAGCTTTTATATCAGGAATACATGAACTTGGGTTGCAGATTGAAAACAACAAACACGAGGCTACGTACGCCAGCTGGAATGAATGAAGTGCGATCGATGCGGTACTAACCTCAGCACAGCAGCCACAATTAATCATCAGCGGGATGCATTCAACGCCCTCAGCGCATCAAAAACACTTTAAAATAACGTTCAATTTGCACCGAACCCATAAGCCCAATGCACTCTCAGTACACACCCTTAGCCGCTCCCTGAACCCCCAAGTATTGCAGCAAGCACTACAACTTATTCAGACAACAGACGATATCAATGTCACTGAAAAAGCTATCCGGTGGGCAATACAGATTTCATGCGCACGGAAGCCGCTACACAAACCCACTGCGCACAAACCATGGTTTGATGAACAATGCAAAGCCATAAAATACACAATTTGCAGTCACGCGGATCTTAGCCCAGAGGGATTACAACGACTTGCGGACATGAAACGGAATTTTAAAAATATTAAGCAAGAAAAGAAACACGCATATAAGATATTTCAGCGTGTGACACGCGTACAACAGAGTGCTACAAAACGATGGATACTCCTCCCAAAACGACCCACTCCACCAAACCCATTAATCAATGACGATAAGTGGATACTTCATTTTACGCGCCTATACGATGGTGACCTCCTACTACCTCCGAGGGAGAACGTTTGTGATTATCGAGCATTTACAGAAAAAGAGGTCGCCAATGTAATTAAGTCCAAAGAAAATGGTATATCGGCGGGTCCAGATCAAATTGTGTGTCAACATATTAAAACAAATATCCGTTTCCTGTGCCCGCCAATAACCAAATTCAGTATAACACATGCCTACGCTGCGGCAAAATACCGGAAGAATGGAGAAAAGTTCCTTGCAGCCAATTTACAAAAAGAAGGGTGAAGCAACCGACCCAACCAACTACCGCGGAATTGCACTTATTAGCGTCGTTTATAAAATTTTAGCTTTACTTGTTATAGAACGCTTAGATGACGCCGTAGGCCCAGATTTACCATCCGAACAACACGGATTCCTAAGAGAACGATCTACGTCGGATGCCGTTGCCTTTCTTTGAGATCATATAAAGACCCGCCAAGATAAAAAAGAGATGACATATGCCGATTTTGTCGATTTTAAAACTGCATTCGACTGCGTTAGAAGAGACAACTTCCCAAATGTACTTAGAACCCGATACTCTATAGAGGGAACTATGTATAATTTATTACGTAACATGCTGCAAGTAAACTTAATTACTATCAAGAACGGGGCGCATTATGTCAGCAGACCAGTAGCACAAAAAATGGAGTTGTCCAAGGTGGCTCCGCAAGCCCGTTCCTCTTTATACTGTATATAGCTGGCTTGGCGGAGGCCCTCAGAAACGTAAAAGCGATAAATGCATTTTATGCTGACGACTTTGTAGTGCTTGCAAGACACGAAACCACCTGCAGTTTTATCTAAAGGAAGCCTCAGATTGGTGCCAACAAAATCAACTGACAATTAACACCGCCAAAACAAAAGTACTACAATATAAGAGAGGCGGATCGTAATCTGCAGATGATCGATGCATTAAGATAGGGGGAGTAAATATTGAACTCGTCAATCACTTTTGCTATCTAGAAATATTAGTGACCCCCCGGCTGTCATTTAGCAGACATATAGAGGAAACGCGTAGCAAGGCCATCGCGGCTACCATTCTAGTGGGAGACGTTACTGACATAGAACTAAACATCGCGCTAAAATGGTTCAGAATAAAAATTGTTTCTATAGTAAGATACTGCCTTCACGCAATTGCCCCTTATCTTACAATGTCAGACCTTAAAAACGTAGATAAAATAAACTTTTATTTCATAAAGCGCACGTTAGGCATGCCGAAGAACGCATCGGCAACGCTCGCACTAGAACAATGCCACCAACGCACACTAGTAGAAGGTTTAGTACTGGACAAGATACCGTTCAGTACACAAATTTTAGAAACCTACAGAGAATATTGAGAAAACCGCAACATGGCATATGTAATGGGTCGCTATGTCGAAGGTCCTGCTTTTGGCAGCAATAAATGGAAACTGTCGTCACAAAAACAGATCTATAATATGCCGAACAACATGGCATGGTTACCACCAGCTTCTATGCTTAGGCGGAAACTGTTATGAAATCGACAAGTGCGTCTGTAAATATTGTGGAAAGTTCGATATATCGGACGTTACCACATACTCACCTGCTCGTTCATTGACACATCGTCACTACAATCAAGCATCAACGATATTCTTAGCCTACAAAATGATATGTGAACTATTGTACTATGCTAACAATTCATGGTGAATAAACCCGAAACCTCAATTGCTGAACGAGTTGAGCTTCTTTTCCTAAATCCGTTCTGCTTCTCTGTTATATATTTATATATATATATATATATATATATATATATATATATATATATATATATATACATATATATATATATATATATATACAAGGTGTCATCATTTTTGATAAGATAATGTTTTTATGAATATTTTTAAATTGTGATTTTAGGGGTGGCTGTCCCGACACACGTTCACAAAATGCACGATTGTGAGATAACGCATTCTTCGATTGAAAAACCTAGCATGCCAGCGTATTCGGCAGGAAATTATACATTTTCGAAATTATACCCGACCTTGGCTGGCGCAATGACTATTGTGATCTAAAGAAGAGTTTGCAAAATTATAATTTTGCTTTCGCATGTTTGAACTTTCACGCCCAGGTTTTCAAATTTTTTTCATTACGCGCACACAATCAATACGTCCAGACGAACGTGCATCTTAAGTACATCATTTTAAGCTTTATTTATACTCAATGCTAGCTAGTTGGCAGTTTTAGCCTGCACGATTATCGCCAGGGTGTCGGCATAGAACACCGTGTCCGCTCATTTTGAGAGGCCTGTCCGACAGAGGACGTCGCCAAGTTCCAGAGAAGTGGGCCAAGTATAGACCCCTGCGGGGCACCGGCTATCATTTAGAAGCTGACCTGACCGGTGACAACTGTTCGTTCCTTGAGGCAGCCGGAAATAACCCTTACCAGATACGAGGGGACCTCTTTTGTATCAGTGTGTCCAGGATGGTTTTCCTTAGTAAGCTGCTGAAGGCGTTCTTAACGTCTAGAAGAGCTGCCTTGCCTAAATGGTGAAACTGCGGAGCAAATCCGCCTTACTTGCTACGCGCATCGGCTCTTGCGGAAGCCGTATTGTGTGTCCGATAGCAGGCCGTGCTCCTTTACGAAAGTCTGAGTCTTTCCTCAATTATGATCTTATATCAATTTGCTAGCGCACTCAGCAGGCCTATCGGCCGCAATCCCCCGTGTCCCATTGGGGATGAGGACGACTTCGGTACGCTTAAAAAATACGGAAACGTGCCACTTTTGAGTAGGGCATTGAAAGTGTTCGCTACACTTTCAGGGTATTCCGCAAAGAGAAGTTTCACCGCTTCAGGGGAAACCCTGCCTGGTTCGGGGGCTTTATCGGCTTTTTGTCTGTGAGCTGCGCGTCGAACCTCGTATGGCTGAATAAATAGGAACTCGCCCTCATCTTTCTGCCTAAGGATGTTCTCACAAATAGCCCTTTCAAGAGGCGCGCGGATCGGAAACAACTTAGTTAGGAACGCCTTGGTTTGCTGCTCGTCCAGGCATGCAAAGGTAGTTTTTCTTTTCCCCCTGACTATCTTGTACGGCTTTCTCCAGGGATCATCCTCGACCTCGTTCTCTATGCTATTTCTCCTATCATATCATGGGCCTGCTCCTATTGCAGTTGACCTGAATTATGTTAATTTCGCATATCACTTTTGTGCAAAGGAGTCGCGCTGGGTCAGACCTCTAGTCGCTTCTTGGTAAGGTGACCAAGCACTGCCAATTGCGTCTGTTCTTAGTAGCCCTGGAAGCTTCCGTGCGAATCCTGGTAGACTCTTGGATTTTCAGCATATTCTAGATGTCCTGTTCTATGGATTGCGCCGTAAGTAACGGGCTGATTCCCCGAAGGACATCAGTTGCTGTGGGGCCGTTGTAATGCCTAGTGTCAACCTCTCCGCCCGTCTTATGTCTGAGGACGTCTGCAAAAGTTGTGCTGCCACCAGGGCTATTTCTTTGACTCTTAGGATGATGTCGCATCCTTTAATAGTAATGGCCGCCCCAATTTTTACCCCTCTGTCCGCTGTGTTGACTACTAGGCGCAATTTTTAAATCATGTCTCCTGATGAAGAGCCTGCGGCAGGCCTGGTCCTAACAGAAATGTATTCCTGGGAGCCAGTGCTGTGTCATTTTTCTAGCGTTCTGTGAAGAGCTGCTAGGAAGTCAAGTGGCGTTTCTTCAAGGCCGACAGCACCCACCACAAGTATAGTAACAAGTAGGATTGCGACTCCTCCTGCCCGTAGAGAGGCCGATTTTTCCTCATTGGGAATTGTCCTGTGAGTTTTTTCAAGCAGAGCCTTGTCCTTTTCGTAATAAGCATTAGGGTAATGCTTATTACGATTTCAGGCGGGGAAGTAATGCTGTTTGTAGTTAGACAATTGGTCTTATATATAGACAGCGGCCACTCCTACTTGACGAGGTCTATAAGACCTTCGAGTGTTGTCGTTTCGGCCATCTGTTCCTCCAAGTATTTCAGCTTGACAATGTTGATCTGTTTATGTTCTAGCCTTTCCTGACGGGCTTTGCATCGTAAGTCTGCGGCGGGTGGGGTGCTCAGTGAGGGTCGTACCTCTTTCTGGGCGGCTAGTGTCTGCATCTCTGAGGCGAGAGCTGCCGCCTTTCCTTCCAACTGTCAGCTACCTTTGTGAGATCCTGAGTACGTGCTGCGTACTCGTCAGCTTGCTTCCGGAGAATTGCTTTCTCCTCCCCCGTTTTCCTTTTGGATTTCTTATCTAGGCGGATGATGGCTGCCTTAGTGTCCACCTGGGCGGTTTTGTGCTTATCGATTAGTGCCATGAGGGGTTCTATAGCTGCTTCTAGATCTTCTAGAGCTTTAGCCTTTTTATTTGGAGTGGGCTCCTTCTCCTTGGAGGACTTTCTCGCGTTCTTGGTCCTGCTAGTCGTGCGGACTCGGCCGCTCTCAGCCTCCTTAGGGGGTTCTGGCGTGGTCGCCATCATTCGTTGTCTCCCTGCGCTTGCCGCATCTCTGTGGTCACAGTTGCCCTCGGTGTCCATATCGTGCTCCGAGCCAGCATCTGGGTCCGTGGTAGGTTTAACCTCTGCCTTCTTGGCGGCCTTAATTTTGACTGTCTCCGCTAGCTGTCTTTGTTCAGAAGGGTTTACATCCGGGGACTCGTCTGGACCACTAAACGAGTCCATATATTCTCATTTTTATTTTCTTAGGTATATGATGTTGGGTTTTTTAAACCACGCCGGTTACAGAAGTCCAATCAGCCCTTCTCAAGATATTCCACACAGACGCATAGGCATATAAATATATACAGTTCAGTGCAATACAACAATATACATAGTGTGTTCAAAACGTATCGCGACTTTTGTGTTTTTTCAAAAATTATTCATTTCTTCATGAATATATATTTTGTCCCCTTCAAAGTAATCCCCATAAGATATTATATACTTGTGCCAACGGTTTTTCCAATCTTCGAAGCACTTCAAAAAACATTTTTTTTTTTTTATCTTGTTCAGCTCCTCCTTCGATGCCGTCTTTATCTCGTCAAGCGTAGCGTAACGTCGTCCTTTCATGGGCCTCTTCAGTTTAGGGAACAAGAAAAAGTCACAGGGGGCCAGATCTGGGGAATACGGTGGCTGCGGCATCATTAGTGTGTTGTTTTTGGCCAAAAACTTGCGCACAAGCAACGATGTGTGAGCAGGGGCGTTATCGTGGTGCAAAAGCCAATTTTTGTTCTTCCACAAATCCGGGCGTTTCTGGCGGATTGCTTCGCGCAAATTGCGCATAACTTGCAGGTAATATTCCTTATTGACCGTTCTACCCTGTGGCAAGAACTCATGATGCACCACGCCCCTGTAATCGAAGAAAACTGTCAGCAAAACTTTCACATTCGACCGAACTTGGCGCGCTTTTTTCGGTCTTGGTTCGTGCGGCAGCTTCCATTGAGATGATTGAGCTTTGGTTTCCACGTCATAACCATAAACCCACGATTCGTCACCAGTTATGACCCTCTGGAGCAAATTTGGGTCGTCGCGGACAGAGTCCAACATCTCATTAGCAATGTTCATGCGATGCTGTTTTTGGTCGCAATTGAGCAATTTTGGTACGAATTTCGCGGCGACCCGTCTCATGCCCAAATCATTGATAAAAATCGAATGGCACGAGCCAATCGATATGTTTAGGTCCTCAGCAACTTCTCTAACGGTGATTCGACGATTGGCCAATACCATTCTCTCCACTTCATTAATTTTTTCGTCTGTTGTTGAAGTGCTCGGGGCGTCCGGCACGCTCTTCGTCGTTCACATCTTCTCGGCCTTCTGAGAACATTTTGTACCACCGCCAAACGTTGCTTCGGTCCAAGGTAGCTTCTCCGTATGCCACAGTCAACATTCGGAATGCATCCGCGCACTTAATTTCGTTTTTCACACAAAATTTGATACAGGTTCTTTGATCCATTTTTTTGAATAGGTAAAAATCGAAGACGATCCAAAACACGTGCAAGCAAAGCAGCTGTCAACAATTAAGTGAACATTCAAAATGGCCGAGCTTGTCGGCATAAGTGAGAGACATGAGTACCAACATAACGCCACAAAAAATCGAAATTCGAATATACGTAACCCGCGAAAATTCAAACGTCGCGATACTTTTTGAACACACCTCGTATAATATACTACATAGACTGTGTGAAACAATATTGTACAATGCGTCATATATAATATACTATATCTACACGCTGGTCGATATATATGCAGAGTGTGTGGTACAGTAATTTGCCATCTATCTGTACCCCACGCGAGATTTGTTCTTTAAATATATAATGCAGTGTTCCTTGCGCTAACTCCCTTCAGTTGTGCGTTAGAAATTCAAATTTGAATCCCCGGCGGACCGTTCGAAACCTTCCAACCGCTGCGAGGGTGGTTTCATCTTGCTTTACGCTATCGAAAAGGATTTGTTTGAACTTCACAGCAGCCTGGCTCCTTACCCTTCCGTCGCACGGCCGCGCACATTACACCAAACTGGTCACTGAGTTCACACATCACTATGGCGCCCTCTAAGTTTACCTGCCTGTATTCACATGGGCAAGCGTAAACTCTCGGAGCTCCGTAGACACACGTCCGCACTCTTTAGCGCCAAACCAGCAATAAATGGGATTGGGATAACCCAGCGAGATTTCTAGAAAGATCAGTTGAGTTTTAGACATGGTGGTGTGCCCGCGCGAGCCCCATTTAAATGACGGAGGAGAGAAGCCGACAGCTGTGTGTCCCGTCCAATCGGCAGAAATGAAACAGGACAGCATGCAATAAAAGCATGCGTTATCGCCTAAAAAATTCAAGCTGTACCCTCAGCAGGTAAGATGATGCTCACTGTATTTGACGTCTGAGGTCCGGTACTCCTAGCATTTCTCGAATAGCAAAATAAAAAATGAACAGTGACGTGCACTGTAATATATACGCTGAAGTTTATTGTAACCACAGTAGGAACGGCCTGAGAAGCTCACGGAGCGAGGGATTAGGCTCTGCAGTAGTAACACACATCTACAAGTCGTCAGGGTCACAAAAAGTGTACTGGCCCGCCTGAAAACATCTTGAACTTGGACGTCTCGCCTTGCAACTTTCGTCAGTTTGTATTTACTAAAAACGTCTTAAAGGGAGACGCTTCTCGTATTTGGCTCGTGAAACAACGGGATAACTGTGCTCAAGCCTCTACTCTAGTACTTAATTTTAAATAAACATTTCAGTTCTACCATCAGAGTGGTTTTGTACCTCTTTATTTGAACGCGTCTTTTTAACATACTATAAAATCTTTTTTATTTATTATGACACAAAAGGGATGCCTCCTCACCATGCTCTGGCTGGAAAAGTGAGTTTACTCTGGAAATAACATCAGATGACACGCTACCAAGAAACCTCAACCGCAGGCGCCTCAGGAACGTGTCATGGACGCCTTCCGCTAACTTTCTATATTTGGTTATATGGGGATCCTAGAGAGGAGTGCAATATGTATGATTGGAAAGACCACTTATAAAAGCGTACACCAAAACTGCAATTTCAGTAACCGTTCCTGCACTTACAATGATGTATAACACCTGTCTTAGACAAGGCGCAGTCATAAACTATGTAATGGAAGAAAAGCCCTTCACAGCCATTGTTGAAGGAAAAGATGGCACTACAAAACTACAAAACTTCTACCATACTTCCTCAGGAATCTCGACAAGTTTAGAACTATGTTTCTTAAAAGATCAATTAGTTTATCAAAAACGGATTATTTATTTAATTGCAGAAGTGTGCCTAAAAGCCCTACTTAATAGAAGACCTAAAACGTTACAATTACCAGTTTGACCAAGACATACTCAAGCATACAAATAACACAGAGGAAGACGGAACTTTGTGACCCAAATGAAAAAATACAGACAAACTTTCTTAGATGGAAAAAATATTTTCAAAAAAAACAGTGATCTACAAAATAACCTGGCACGGATACCACCAGTACTTCGTTCACAACTGCTGTGATTGACGTACTTGAACGGCATAGCTCGTAAGTATTGTAAAGATCTACCAATAAAGGTAAATAAACATCAACAAATATAGGCAAATGCACACATGAATATTCGTTAGACTGAAGCGGCGGAAGGTGGCGTTAACAAGGTGCAATAATGTCTTCATAACCTTGATAAAGTGGAGGCCAAAATCAGAAACAGCGTAATGCATGTGCCTAAGTCACAAGAAAGGGTCGGTAAAATGCTGTCATTAATTTTATAGCCGGTGTCAAATACTCCATGTTTTAATTCCACGCATTTGGAGGGCGAGAGAAATATGCAACTTTGAGAACACCATCAAACAACGCCTTCAACAGCCGACTGCAGAATATTATTAGAGTCAATTGAGTATTAAGGTCCTTAAGTGATCTGCATATTTAATATATTTGACGTTAAATGGCAGGTTTTTCTTTATGTCCAAAGCAAAAATTGACTTAAGAAGTGGGAATAGATATCCCCGTTAAGGCACACCAGCTAATGCAGGATATGGCTAACTAAGTTTATCACTAACCTTTACTTGAATGTGACGGTCGCTCAAAAATGTTATTACCCATTGCACTATACGGCAACCTAGGGGTTCTTATTCTTTGCAAGTCTCGTGCAGACCGTCTTGGTGAACGGACGTGTTTTTCTTCGCTCCGCGGTCAACTGTGAGATTGGTGTAGCAGGATTGCGCTAGTGACTTGTGACCAGAGGCTGTGTTGTACGGAGCTACACTCTTGCGCGTCCGTACCCGTAAGCGGTCGAGGAGGTATTGCCAAAACGTAGTGCTTTTTGCTGCCACTAGGAAGCGTGGGTTTCACCGCGAGAGACGCAGGGAGGCGGGTCGCCCTTTTCCTTTCTTCTCCGGACGGGTGACGTGCAGAGTGTGAACGTGCAGACGTGCAGAGTGTGGACGTGCAGGGTGTGCACGTGTATACATGCCGTGTGAACGTGTAGACGTGCAGCGCGAACGTGTAGACGTGCAGTGCGAACGTGTAGACGTGCAGTGCGAACGTGTAGACGTGCAGTGCGAACGTGTAGACGTGCAGTGCGAACGTGTAGACGTGCAGTGTGCACGCGTAACCGTGCAGCGTGCACGTGTAACCGTGCAGTGTGCACTTGTAACCGTGCAGTGTGCACGTGTAACTGTGCAGTGCGCACGTGTAACTGTGAAGCGTGTACGTGCAGACGTGGAGTGTGCACGTGTAGGTATGCAGTGTACACGTGTAGACGTGCAGTGTACACGTGTAGACGTGCAGTGTACACGTGTAGACGTGCAGTCTACACGTGCAGACGCGCATTCTGATAAGTTAAATGCCAGGGTTGGTAGGCGACCTACAGAACTGGAGAAAACACCTCCGAACCCGGCTTAAACCTTTGAAGCACTCTATAACCTCCCCCCATACCCCCCGAGACCCCCTTCCCTCGGTATCATCTCCCCCCTGTACGTCCTCCCCTAAAGCGGGGGCGACCGGGCAAAGTATGACCGCAAAGAGTGGGCCCGCAGATGAACTGGAGACCGCTAACCCGGTATTGTAACGTTGCTCACCGCATCGCTACCAAATGTAACGTCGTTGTGTTACGCTAAGTGAGCTTGGGGATGTAGACTCATCCGGACGGGTACTGCAGCCCGAGGCACTCAGGAACGATGAATGACGACACGCAGCATATGGTCCAATGTAAAGCACAGCCGAGCAACGGATGGTTATTAAGCCATGCTGCTCGGTCTATTTATTAATTCACGAGGCACCTCGGCGTGCTGACACTCCAAAGGGTGTCAGAACCCGCTCTCAAATCGGTCGAAATGTACAGCAGTTTGTGTTTGTTTCGTATAGGAATACAGGTTAAGTGACTGTTTGACTTGGACTGCCCTCTCCCGATGTCGGCCGATGATCGTTTCGACGGCGGAGGACGTTGGGATTTCGGCGCAAAAGGCTGTGGCTGTTCTCTGCTAGCTGGTTGAGATATGTCTTGTTCGGTTGAGACATGTATCGGTCGGTAAACGTTGTGTACGTTGAGATTCAGTCGCGGGCGCTGTAGCCGTTGGACGTGGTCGGTTAGGACTTATCTGAGTTGCGCTATGATGCGTAACACAGTAACTTCGTTACAATATTAGACGAGGTATAAGAAGGAATTGGCTTTACGGTCACACTGTCGGAAGATCAGATGTGCTCGAGCCCGCTCACAGGGCGACAGCGACTAACCGATTCCCCCCCCAGGCCACCCGGACTTCAAAGGAGCGCGGATGCAGAGAGATACCGACTCTAGAAAAAGGAGCAACAGATCCTGTCAGGGTACTTGACTCAGGCGGTGCAGCCGTGTAAAGCACAGTACACCAATAAGGAGCTCAAGAAAGTCTCGCAGGTAATCCCCCTCGCGTAAGCTTGGGTGCAGGCAGCGGTGCGATCTATCCACCAGGCTCTCCGGGAGGTTAGACTCGCAGCAGACGAAGAGATGGCGGCGGCAGAAAACGCCCTGGAATACTCGCGCGCGGCTCGGGCAGCCTTGGAAAATCAATGTGACGACTTTAAGAGTACAGCTTAATCTTATGGCCCCCAGGGCAAGCGCGGTGTGCAAGCAGTGTCATTGAAATAAAGTTACAGACCAGGCAGCGCGGAAAGCCTCTTTTCAGGCCCTCGAAACAGAGGATTATTCTGCAAAAACATTCGTATAAGTGGCCAGTCTCACTGAGAAGAAGTGGCTCTTAGAGGCACTGCGCCATGTGCTACCGATGCACACGCCTATAACGCTCTCCCGGGAGCTCAGGGCACTCCTACTAACGAAACACCTAGAAGAGAACCTACTTGAGCGACTAATTTCCCTCTATATCAAGAATATGGGAGAACCCGGCCGGCACAGCCGTGCTGCTGCGGAGCACTGACGCTTGGGAAACAATAGAGGGACCTGAAAGTACCTCGCAGCACCCTACTCGCACCCTAGTGGTTGGTATAACGGACCCAGGTGTTGAAATGGACGAGCTAGCCTTCTCGGTGCTGCAGAAAGTTCTTGACCGAACGTTTAGCCTAGCCAAAGACACGGAGTCACCCCCGCTGCTGTTTGTCGCCAAAACGACAAAGCATTCGGACCCACGTAATGCTTAACGCCTTAACTCTACATAGCTGCGACACACTACATCTCTGCGCGGCAAAGAAGTGCGCCTCAGGGTTTTTGTCAGCCCCACCCCGCTGGCACTGGCTTTCGCCAGCAGGGCCACTATTCGGGTACGGGTTGCCGAAAGACGGACCTTTGCGGATACGGTCCGAGACATTCGCGCTCAAGCGGCAGCGGCGCCTGCTGGAGCCTGCTGGAACCTGTAGTCCGCGGAGTCACCAAGAACGCTCAGGGCGACGTCACCATTCGGCTCGATGAGACAACGCCTAGAGCGAGCAGCTGCACGGACGAAGCAATCGGGACAGTCACTAGGTAATGAGGTCGACCGCCGCAGAGGTAATTACCCAGCAGGTCACGGCATTGTTGCGCTTGAACCCCCTGGCTAGCGACGCCGTTATAAAGAATGCTTTACGGAAGGAGCTGAACCTTCCCGACGCAGCACCGCCAAAGACTTCGGAACCTCAACCCGGGCGGAATTCCGGGAGGTATGTTCTGGTAACGGCAAGTCATTTCGTCTCCCGCCTCCTTCAAGCCCGTCGCAAAATCCTCGTAGGGATCGACGCTGCCGCCCCGACGCGTGGGTCCACCTGCCCATATACTTTAGGTGTCAACGTCCTGGTCACACCGTGTATGCGTGCACGGCGGATAAGGAGACTGCTCCCATTTGCCACCGCTGCGGAAGCTTGGCCCACAAGGTGCGCGAATGCACTACGCCACGGCCTTTTTGCTATGTTTGTAACACTAAAGGGCTTCGTGCCAACTCCACGGCATGCCCATCCTACCGGCAGCAGGTCACCACGCTGAAAATGAGCGACGATCACAGGCTTCTCCACCGAACCCCCAGACCGTACCGACCGCTGTTCAGGTGAACTCCACCGGAAATTCGCAGAGTCCAGCTTCGGCGCGCGTCTCCGCCCAGACCCAGGAGTCGGCCGCCGCTCCCGCGGAGCAACTACGACTCAAGGGCAGGCATCGCCCGAGGCCCTTCGTTTTAGAGGACCATTGTTCCAGTTGACGACGGTGGACGAGATTGGCAAGTGACGGGCGGGGCAACAACTCAAAATTAGTTTCCTTAAACTTAAACTGGTGTCGGGGAGCCCACAACGTGCTCGACGCAAACATACGGTCGAAACAGATATCCCTATGCTTTCTCTCCGAGCCAAACATCGCCACCGCGCGGCGGACGGCAAACATCTACAGGAATGACTTGGCTGCCACGGGGATATGGTGGACCGCACAGGACACCAGTATTTCCGCCTACAACAGCGGCTTCCGATCCTTGGTATATCTTTCAGGACTTTCCCTCACAGTTTTCAGCTGTTATTTCTCACCCAACCAACCACTGGGGTATTTTGAGGCATTCTTAGACGGGTCGGCTACTTGGATCCGCAACCGCACGAGCCGCTCAGTGGTGGTGACCGGAGATTTCAATGCCTCACACACCGTCTGGGGCGCAGCTCGCACAACGGACAGAGGTCAAATCTTCGAAGATTGGATGGGGGAACCAGACAAACCGTGGCTCCCGCGATGTACGGTCGCAACAGCAGGTTGATCTGACAAAATAGTCGAGTTAACCCATTTCCGGCAACTTAATCTTTCTGGAGAAGTGTCAACACAACGGACAGTACCTAGTGCGTCGCTCCAGTTATCCCTTGTACAGTGTCTACGCAAGGTTCAGTGGTTTAACGGTTTATTTGACTTGACTTGACTTACCTTTGTGCGTTCGATCTACTGGAGGCAACACTGCAGGAAAACAACCGCTACTTGTGGTGTTTAACATCTTCGCGCCGCCTGCACCTGCTGAGTGCAGCCGTATATGCATATCCAAAGTGTACGAATTAGTCGTGGAGAGCTTCAGCACAAGATTCGGCATTTGTCCTAATTTTATATAAAACAATTTGCCAAATTAAGTTGTGCTCCCCCACTCTTTGAGGGCGGAAAGGAGCCGGCTCTGCAATTGTTCACCGGCACAACGCTGTCCAAACAACATCTGGGTGCCGAACTCTACAGCAACCATCACAGTGCATTAGGCATGGTGCGTGCACGTGCAGGTGTGTGTGCATATGTAATTATATGTATGTGCTCTCATGTGTATGTGAGCGTGAATATGCGTGCAGGTAACGGGCGAACCAGTGCAAACGCCATACATTGAGAAAGCGCCCAACGGTCTTCCCCGCTGCTGTATTACATAGCTACCGCCTCTCCTTTCTTCTCGCCGTTGTCGCTGTTGTCGTTGTCGCTGCTGCAGTGGCAACGGAGGAGCGGCACGGCGGAGAGACGGCTAGTGATCATCATAGCGGTAGTAAGAGAAAAGCAGCAACAGTGGTCAGTGCGCTGCTGCTACTGTACCTCTCCGGCTGCTGAAGCTGAGAGAGAAAGAGAGAGAGAGTACGGAAGAAAGTGGCACTAAGGACTGAGAAACGCCGTAGTGCAGCGCCGGGATGCAAACGCCGGTCAACGGATGCAGGGATTTGAAACGGAAGAGTTCGAAGGAGAGTGGGGTTTACCACTCCGCTCACCATCACCAGAAATGGAACTGATACCGAGATGCGGCTTACACCAAGGAAGTCATTTTATGAGTTCACACAGGGTATAGATGCAAAGCATCTTGGATGGAGAAGATACTCCTGGTGGTGCAATAGGAAGCAGAATGGGGGGGCGGTCGCTGGATGCGGAGGGTGGACATTACTGCCTACCTCATTAGGCCAGACCGCTGTGAAGTTTGCCGGGCAATGGTAGCGCCCGCGAGACCGGACGAAACCAACCGAAACCTCACGTGCGTCCACTGTGAAAAATGGAAGGCAGCCGACGGGGACAAAATGCAATACGCAAAAGCAGACGCCTTACAAACGATTAGGCTGGCCGTCGCTAACAACACACTGGCCATCAACCGTATTGAACGACAAATTGCCTTTCTTATGCAGCACCTCGGCTTATCCTGCGACGGAACCACCCTGAAAACAAACGAAGAAGGTGACTCTCTGTCTGGCGCCGGCAGTGTCGATACTTTCAAGGAGGACAAAGAGGCCGGGTCCCCCAAGGACCGAAGCAAGGCGAGGAGGAGAAAGAAAAAGAAGCAAAATAAAAACACGCAACCGCAGGACGCACCCAAGGAACAGCCGAAGAAGAGGACAGCAGCCTTATGTCAAACAACAACGTGGATGCTGCTGGCTGCGAGAGCAACATTACCGAGCTCGCAGATAAAGAGAAAGAGCGGGTTGACTCTGGTTTGGCGGATGGGGACCCTTGTCCAGATGGATCTGACGGCGGTGGTCTGGATGGCTTCATCCATGTTTCATCGAGGAAGCGATATAGGGAGGATGCTCCGGGTACGGCTTCCATGTATCTTGGAGGCTGTAACCCTGGCTATACACCAATGAATCTCCAACGGTTCATTAAATCGTTGGGTTTTGCGGTCGTCCGATGTTGGCAACTTGGTGGACATGGGAAGGAACAGACCGTCTGTTCCTTTAAAGTCCAGGTTCCAGTTGCTGATCTTGGCCAACTGCTATCTCACGAATATTGGTTAAAACATGGCTTAAGGGCGCG
Organism: Dermanyssus gallinae; assembly: GCA_003439945.1. Lineage (NCBI taxonomy): Eukaryota > Metazoa > Arthropoda > Arachnida > Mesostigmata > Dermanyssidae > Dermanyssus > Dermanyssus gallinae. Next base: position 198,929 of record QVRM01000499.1, read on the forward strand.
TCCTTTCTTTAGCGACTTCCGAGGACGTGGGCGGGATGGTGCTCAAGGACCGCCGCCAGAAGGTCCGGTTGGTGTTGGGCATCCCCCCGCCATCCATGACTAGTCCCTTCGAAGATATTGACCCACAGGAGGCTTCTCGTTTCTGTAGGCTGGTTTCTCTGAAGGACCTATCTGATGGCTACACCAGCTTTGCAGGATTGCATGTAAATGCACGGGATCTCCGATCTGGGACGAGGTTCGAAGATCTCACGCTTCTTATGGATAGCTCGCGTGTGGACTGGGATGTCGTGGTGGTGAGTGAGACCTGGTTTGATGACCCTGACGCCGCCTTGTTTAACATACAAGGCTACACTAGTGTGTCTGTGTGCCGACCTGGAGGAAATGGAGGCGGTCTCTCAATTTATGCGCACTCTGCACTTGATCTGGTGGAATCGACAACACGATCGAGTGATGACGGGGAGTGTGCAGGCTATTAGGCTGAAAATTCGCCGCCCTGGTTTTTATGGCTATGTCGTCGGGGTGTACTCCAATGAGGTCCGGTCAGCCGGCACTCTGATGGATATCTTAGACGACCTTGTGACAACGACTGGGGATCTGCCCTGTGTACTTCTGGGTGACACAAACATCGATATTTTGAGTAACGAATCTATGAGTGCTGAATACTGCTCTGGACTTGCTAGCAAGGGCATTGAACAGGCCATAAATATCATCACTTGGTTCGTGCATAGACCATGTCGCTATTGCCAATTGTGAGCGATATGTCCTATCCTTCCGTTTGTCGTTGACACGGTCTTTTCCGACCATTACCCAGTAGGGATCACACTGACGGGTAACAAGGCATACAATGGTAAGCTCCGGCTCCTGTATAGCAATTGCTTCCCGTTGCGACAGCGAAGGGCTTCGAAAAAGGTAAACCGCTCGCCTTGGTTCACTAATAATTTGGTTAATTTGAGACATGCTGTCGATCGCGCTCGCCGCCAGTGGGTTAGCACACGGTCCGCAGTTGACAAAGAGGCGTTTCAGAGATTGCAGGTGTTGTACAAGGTAGAACTGAAAGTGGCTTGGGATACCTACTACGAACAACAGTTTGCCGCTGTACGTAACCGCCCTGCCAAGCTCTGGAGTTTCCTTAATGAAATCTGCGGCCGTAGCAAAAAGTCTGGAGCGGTGCCGAGTCGACTACTAGTCGAAGAGAGGGAACTCGAGGAGGTTCAGGAGATAGTGGACGCACTGAATTATTTCTTCTCATCTATCGGTAAAAAAACTACATCCTTGCTCCCTCCTCAAGAGCCGATTGACAGTTTCATCTCAAACCTATGGAGCTCCGAGCCCAACGCATTTTCCTTTAGTGCTATTACAGCTTAGGAACTGCGAATCGCTGCTAAAGACGTAAAGACAGACTCACTCGATAGCGATGGAAACGTGCCGGGTAAGTTTCACTCTAAATGCATTGACAGCTTAGCGGCCCCTCTAGCTGCCGTATTCAATATTTCCATTAAAACGGGCGTGTTTCCGGAACGCCTCAAGACCTCTTCGGTAACTCCGCTGTATAAGGGTAAAGGCGGGAGGGACCAACCTGGTAACTATCGCCCGATATCCTTAGTGTCTTTCGTCTCAAAAGTATTTGAAAAGCTTGAAAAAACAGCTGAAAAGCCATTTAAATTTCTTAAATTTCTTCTCTAAAAATCAATTCGGTTTTAGGGAGGCACGATCAACTGAGCTGGCATTGGGACATATATGGTGGGAGATCATTAAAGCTGCGGAGGATGGAAAAATGTGCCTTGGTGCATTTCTTGACGTAGCCAAAGCGTTCGACTGCCCCGACCGCTCTATGTTTCTTAAGATGCTCCCGCAACTAGGCTGCGCACTAGCAGTAACATCTTGGTTTAAATCGTATCTTAGTGGACGGAGGCATTTGTGGCGGTGGGAGCTCTAAGGTCTGCGACGGGAACTGTATCCACTGGTACGCCCCAGGGGTCGATTCTTGGACCTTTTATCTTCATCACCTACATGAATTTCGTCCTGCGGGGCATCGAGAGGTACGTAGATTGCCGCCCAATCGTTTATGAAGACGACACCACTCTTTTGTTCCGTGTCTCACCCTCCCAATTGTCCAATAATAGGTTTAATCTTCAGCACGTTGAAACCGGTATTGAGAAGGCCATGTCTTTATTTCAAAGATTTGGTCTTGTCGTTAACCCGACGAAGACGACACTCGTTCTTTACCACACCCCACAACGGGCATCGAGACAGAAGTTCAAAACTGGTAATATCTCCCTCCAAATAGGCGGCTCTGCTATCCCTCTCAGCTCAGAGGCAAAATGTCTTGGCATTGTGCTACACGAGCATATGAAATGGGACAGTCAAGTGAGATCAAGTGTTAGGGTCTGCTACGCCGTGGTGGCCTCACTCGTGCGTTTGAGGAGAGCCAAGGCTTCGCGGGATCTTCTGGTACGTGTCTACAAAGCGCTTATGGAACCAATTCTAACTTACGGAATTACTCTATAGGGCGCCACGTATTCCACGACCCTAGACAAGCTAAGGGTCGTTCAGAATGACGCGGTTAGAGCCATAATAGGTCCTTCCTCGTCGCGCGAGTGTGACTCCATGGTACACCAGGCTCGGGCTTCTCAAGCTTGATCAGCTGACACGTTTAAAGTTAGCCGTGCTAGCCTATAAGGTGCAAAACAATGGAATCCCTTCAGATTGTGTTTTTGACTTCGTCATTACCCCAGTACGGTCGCAGCGCTACAGGAACCAATTCAGAGTGCCAGGGTTTAGACTCACTCTACTTCGGCACTCACTGGCCTACATGCTGCCCACGGTCTGGAACGAGCTGCCGTTGGCGCTTCGAAATACAAGCCGGGCCGCTGTTTTTAAACGACATCTTCTCTTACTGCTGAAGAACGAAGAAACAGTGACTCCGAGTGAATTGTTTTAAACTTATTTTACTATATAGGTATTAAACTTGTATTAGGTTGTTCTAAAGTTTTAAACTTGTATTGTGTTACTTATACTCAATTTTGTTGCTTTACACTTCTGATTTGTGCATACATTCGTAAACTTCTGTTGTGCTACTTATACTCAATGCTATTGCTTTATCGCGTACACACTTTTGATCGGTACAAAGACTCGTATATTATGTATATTTTGAATGAAAGGTGACAGATTGCCAACTTGTTGGGCACGTCAATAAACCTGATTGATTGATTGATTGAACACGGCTTGGCTCTAGTCAACCGAGGCAATATGCCTACCTTCGCCCGAAAAACTCAACGCTCTTTTCTAGACCTAACCCGTCGCCGACGAGACTACTTTCCCTCTGCTTCAGAACTGGACGGTGCAGATCGACGAAGAGTCGCTCAGCGATCATCGCTACATTACGTTCGCAGTGGTCCCGCCAACCACGCGCCGCCCCACTAACCCGGGACGGCGCACCTGGCAGATGCGCCAGGATTCACCGGGGGGCACTAAGCAAAGCTCTTGACCGGCGGGCCGCTCGTCTTAGTGGTTCGAGCCTCGACGAGGACGTTATCACACACATACTAAGTAGGGCCTGCCGGACGGCGGGAGGCCCTCTACAAGGGGGGCCGAACCGACGTCCGCCTAAGCCAGCGGTCGGAGAGGCTCGACGGGATTACATCAAAGTCAACCGCATCTTAACCCGCGCCCGCTCATAGATAGCTCGCAGACGCCGACGGGGAGAGCCCGAAGAGTATCTAGAAAAGCTAATGCCCGAGAGCTCGATCTGCTGAGCAATTACAGAAAAAACGTCAGTCGCTCAAGACCTCGATGGCACGCGCTAAAGCAGCGGCATGGAAAGAACTGGTGGAAGCGGTGGAGGAGGATCCCTGGGGCTTGCCCTACAGGGCGGTCATGGGCAAACTCCGCTGCCCGCCACCACCTCTCCCACCCGAGAGAACTGCGGAGCTAGCAAGCGCTGTTTCGCCAGCAGGTACCTCGGGCTTCTTGCATCATGGCGCCGGCCACGGCTGACAAGATCTTGCGCGCGGCAATGCGCCTGGCGCCCGGCAAGACCCCAGGACCGGACGGCATCCCACTTGAGGCGGTTCGGATGCTTACCACGCGGGCCAGTTTCCTGCTCGGTAGAAAAGCGCTCACCTAGCGCTGATTCCCAAACCAGGATCCGGTCTGGGGCCTCCCGCATATCGACCAATTTGCCTTCTGGATGCGGCGGGCAAGCCGATCGATAATGTACTTGCTGAACGTTCAAACGTAGAGATAGAAGACCGGCAGACACATTCAGAAAACCGATATGGCTTTCGGCGGGGTTGCTCGACGGTAGACGCTCTGCACCTAGTACTCCACAGAGCGCGGCAGGAGGCTGCTGCTTAAGACTCGTTTTTTCGTTTTATTAGTTTTACTGGACGTGAAAAACGCGTTTAACACTGCGAATAAAATCTTTCTCTACATTCGCCGCATCTTATCTTCTTACTTGAACGGTCAAAAACTCCTGCTAGGAGCCCAGATTCAGGAGTTGACTGCCAGAGTTCCGCATGGCTCTGTCTGTAGCGCGGTTCTTTGTAATCTGGCCTACGACGGGGTCCTACGGCTCGAGGGCATGCCTGGCGGAGTTGAAACCATTGCCTACGCGGATGACCTCGCGATGTTAGTTACAGTCCGAAGGAAGACAACTTTAGAATCGTCAGCAAACCTCGCGCTTCTACCCATCCACGACTGGATGGAGGGACGCGATCTCCAGCTTGCCCTTCAGAAGACTGAAGCTCTTTACTTGACCGGACGAAAAAGAACCCTTAGGATACGATTGGAACTGGCAGGCCACCTGATTCTAATCAAGAATCAGGCCAAGTACCTAGGAGTTATACTGGATACTGGCCTCACGGGAAGACCACAAGTCGCGCATGTAACAAGGCAAGTCTTCAAGCTGGCCCAGAATCTTAGTAAAATTCTCCCTAGGGCGGGGCGTCGGAAGCCAGACGCCGCCTGCTTGCTTCTGTGGCCGAGTCGACAGCCGTGTACGGCGCTTCAGTATGGAGAGACCTGTCCTTCCGCAAGGCTTGCAACCGGCGAGCCCTCCGCTCGGCCCACCGGGGCATGGCATAAGGGTGTGCCGCACGGTAAGCACTGACGATATCCTCGCTCTTGCCCGCCAGCTGCCCTGGGACATGCATGCGACAGAGCGAAGCAAACGACGGGCCGACCAAGACTTGGACTGGGCGCATGCCCGCAAGACCACTTTCACTACGTGGACGCGGAAGTAGGCCGCCCGAGACACCCGCGGGCGCTGGGCACGCACACTATACCCGGCTTACAGCAATGTTACAGCGGGCCCAAACAGAGGCCTCTATCGTACAGATCTTTACGGGCCATGAACGGTTCCAGTGCTACATGATCAGGATTGGAAAGGCGTCTGCAGACACATGTGTCCTATGCGCGTCAGGCCAGCCTGATGACGTCGACCACATAGTGGCTCAATATAGCGCTTTAACTACGTGCCGTTAGTCAACGGAGTTTGCGCTTGCCGGCCGCTACACCGCCGACATTGTGGCTCATATGATGGAGACCCCCAATGCCTGGTCCCTAGGAATAATTTACCTGGGTAATACTCTCATGTGAAAGAAAGCACGTTTGGAACACAGTTAAAGAGGTCAAGAGGAGTGGCCGAAAGAGGGTTTACTAAGGGGCGACATGCAACCAGGCCCTCCGCAGGGTCTCGACGCTCCCCCGGTTCGTGGAACAAGCCTACTAATAGCTTACTAATCGTTCCAATTTGTGGAGCAAAAAGAGACTGATCTACTTAGTCGAAAGCGTCAAAATAAACCCAGTGAAACGTCCCTGAAGCATTTTCAAATAAGGCCTACTTCTAGGTCATCTCCAAAAGCTGTTCGCCTATTTTCATACGGAAAAAAATGACATTGAGCATGGCGTCCATATGCCCGCTGTTATTGTATTTCCTTGTATGCGAAGCTACTTTGTTGACGTTGTCATATGTTTTAGTAACATTCTTATTCTCGAATTCATCTCGAGTGACCCAAGTAAATACGAATCATTCCAGTTGCAATGAAAACTAGCAGTAATAGCCTTCTTTTTATTTCTATGTTGGACCTTATATCGTACAGACGACATTTCTGTAGAGTCCCGATCGAGAAATAGATCGACACAAGGTGCACCTAGTTGGACTTAGATTATTAGCTATTTTAACGCACTTATGCACCTGCGACCGCATCTAGGCTGCAGTGATTATGATGGCCCTTCTTGTTTAGAACTTGTGGCTATTATACTAGAAAGTAGTACTGTCACGACAATAATACTATTGCAGCAAATTAAGATAAATGATCTGTAATGTAACCAACATTACATTGCTTTATAAAATAAATTATTACTTTTAAACAACTTATTTCGTTGTTTTTAACTAAATGCAAGATCAACCATAACGAATGCACATCTAAACACAACTGTGCGTATGGTAGTATTGATTCTAAATGACTTCACAGCAAAATAATGTTCGTCTCCTTTAAGTAGGGTTTAATTTATTTAAATTTGTCAGCCTCTAATTTGTTATAGCTTGTAGACAGCGGCTTCATACATGTGAGCTTGTCAACGATATCAGCGTGATCCGCAGGCAGCTGGTGATGTTTTTTATTTATAATTGCATTAACAAACAGATAGCAGTATTTGCTTGATGGTGCTTGTTGCCAACGGAACCGTAGAATGACGACAGTCGAAAATGCGCGGGTTCACTGACGCTGATTTAAATTTATTATATTTCACAATACGACAGAGAGCAATACAGCAGCGCCGCCTCTCTTCGTATTATTGTTGCCTAGCTAACTTACACTCCACTCAATGTCCCGGCGGTTAGCGCTAAGCTGTTTCGCCGCCAGAACTCACACACAGTACACACTTAACAATACTGCTGTGCTACTCAACTAAATATATATATATATATATATATATATATATATATATATATATATATATATATATATATATATATATATATATTATATATATATATATATAAATCTACCTGCGCCTGCTAGCCACGATCACTCACCACCCTAGGGCAGTATCACTGCCACGCTTACGCCGTTGTCGCTGCCACGCCGTCGGACGTCCCGGTCGCCGCCGGACTATCATTCTGTCGTTTAACGTCGATGAAACTAGTCGTGTTTCCGAGGAGCTCCCAGAATTTGTGCTAATCTTGGAGTTTCCACCCGTTGTCATTTGAGTGTTTGTCGTGTGCCGGATACCTCCAGTCTCAGTGCACCCCCGTCTGTGCTTCGTTTCTGCGTTCCTAGTGCGAATCTGTATTTTTTGTCTAAATACGGTTCATCATCGCCCCCCTCAAACTTAGCGCAAGGCAGTTGGGTTCTCTTTCGGTTCGTCGACACACACATACGAACACGACAGTGTCTGTGACAGTGTTAAACCTCGAGCAGCGACACAACAAGGTTCTGCGCGCGACCTACCAACGTTGAAATCTATTGTTGGCCCTCGCCAGTGGCTCTGTTTGTAAACATCGACCACCACCAGCTCGCGGCTTTCTCGACCCGCGTTCCATACAGCGTAGTACATATGACCAACCCGGGTACCAAACGAGCAATGAATGACTCCGAACGTACGACGGGCGCATCTGGGTCCAACAGTGCAACGACAAAGAAACAGCGCACATCTCCAAAGTGCCCTGTTTGCGCACGGTCTATCGGAAACGTATCATGCATACAGTGCACGACCTGTCAGCTGTGGGTCCATCTGAACAAATGCACGTCAATATCATACAATGAAGCCAAGAAAGATGCGGTGAAACAGAGCTTCAAATGTGCCTCGTATAACCCACCTCCGCTTTTTGAAGATGAAGATATGGCCGACGAAAACTTGGATGTTGCTTCCCTGGTTAGGTCATTAATGGCTCAACTTAAAGAACTAAAGTCTACTGTGTGTGTTTTGGCCGCTAACAACAGTGCTCTTCTGGATAAAAATCATCAACTCGAGAAGAAAGTTGACAAACTTCTCGCAGCAAGCCGCAGTGCATCGGTCGACAACAACAAATCTCTGCGTGACCGTCCCGGCAACTTACAACGTGGAAGAATGAGGCTGCGGGGAGGGACGCTTTCTACAAGCAGGTCTCTCAGTCGATCTCGATCGAAGGGTCTGATACAGTTCACATCCCCTGCCACTTCGGCTTATCGCAACCGACCGGGTGACAAAGCCACAGTCAAAGAAAACTCGAGCAAACAACAGCGCGTCCTGGTGGTACGTAACCGCACAGACAATGGACCGGAGACCCTACCTCGAGTCTCCGTTCGTCTTCACTCTGAGCGCATGTTCATTTCTGGTCAGAACCCGGCACTCAGAGCCGAAGATCTGCACAGGCATCTGACTACATCCGGAATTTACCCCATCGTAATAAAGAAACTGAAAACCCGGTATGACCACTACAGCTCCTTCTATGTCGAGGTCCCCGACTCGGACACCGACAATATGTTCGATCAACA